>OU015496.1:46086910-46421910 GCA_907164885.2 Dolomedes plantarius
TATCAGCACAGTAAGATCGCAATCACACTAAAAAATACCTCAAGATAATTGGAAACGTAGATAAAAGTAAAGTTTCTTTAAAAAAAATAGTATCGATTTGCGAGACATAATCTGATCTCGGAGAATGTGAACTGATGTAAAAGTGGTCTCATTGGCAAGGATCCGGCAGTTTGAATGACTATTCTATACACTTAATTTCTCTAGCCTTAATCAGTTCATCATAAGTATGATATTTTTATGGGTTAAATAACCTTTCGCCTCAAAATTTCTATTTTGTATTCTATTGAAACTTAAAAAACTCCCATATTGCTTTTCTATACTAGAGAATTGATTACAAACACAACGCATAGATTTCAATTTTGTTTTTTTATTACTCCTAGATGACTATAATAGACATGGAAATCTGCCAGGTTTGAGACTTTTAAGTCGAGTGATGACTCCAAGAAACATTTTTAAAACCTTCGTTTTCACTTTCCTATCAGATTCCAGGCCTTTATCTTAACCTTGACGATGTTAGTATGCCATTTCGTACTTATCGGTTATGAGAAGCGGTGGAGGCCAACTTTCCTGTTGTCGTCAACTCGGTTGTTGACGGTTCTTTTCGTAAACGTAAATGGAAAGACAACAAAAGTTATATAACTTAAGGCTGCTGTTTACTAACCCTACTGGATTCGCGCATCCCAATGTTAAAAATCCTCCAGGGTGTAAAATTTCTTTCTCTATCATGGAGTACAATTAAAGAAAATCGTTCAATCCAAGTCGGCAACCCTTAGACACATTTTCTCCATAGGTTAGTACACAGCAGCCTTAACACTGAAAAGAGTTTATGGAAGTTGAAGAAAACTAGAATAAAATGCGGTATTTTTATTTACGTTTGCAAGCTGTTTTGGGATGAATTATATTTAAAAGTTAATTTACGTACGAACTTCTGGAGGCCATAATTCCGTAACTGCTGAAAGAATAACATTAAGGCTAACCCTATTGGATTCGTCCACCTCAACGTTAACCTATGGAAATAATATGTCCAAGGAATGACTACTTGGATTGAATTTTTTTCTTAATTGTATTCGGTAATAGAGAAAGAAATTTGACACCTTGGAGCATTTTTCATTTTTCAAAAAACAATGCAAATATTTTTTTAATTTAAACTATTCGGAGGGAAATCTGGCCTAGTGCGTTTAAAACGCTCCAAAATTCTTCTTGTGAATGCAATTTATAAAATGAATCGTGTTGCAAGGTGCAGAAAAGTTTGGGCTATCTGAAAATACCATTTTTATTGGATTATCAGCATTTATGTAGCTATAAATAGTAGACACATTTTCTCCATAGGTGAACATTGAGGTCAGCGAATCCAATAGGGTTAGTACACAGCAGACTTAACTCCATACGAGGGCTGAAATTTGGTTTGGGAAAAAACCGGTTGCCAAAACTACTCACAGCTGAGGTAGGCTCGAGGTAGCCTAGTGGTAGGGCTTCAGCTCTCGGTGCTGAGGATGTTCGGATCGAATACCGACAAACCTCATTAAATACCTCCGTGTCTAGGCCGTATGTGGGCACGTTAAATCTGTAGGCTGGAAAGAAGTCCCTCAGTGTAGTTTGTTTGAGAGAGAAGGGAGGAGGGTACGAGGCCCTAAGATGTTGCCTCTGGGGGTGATTGGTCTAAACTGAGGTGTCACCAGTGGGCAATGTTGGATCGCCTGTACGATGTTTCCCTTACAAAAGTTCCCCCAACGATGTTCCCTCAACAAGTCCCTCTATCAAGGTCAGAGAGGGTACGATCCTCCAGATGTCGTCCCTGGGGGAGCTCGATCAAAATTGCTGTAGCACCTGGCTAAATCGAACTCCAACCATTGTGGTCCATGGATTCAGGATTCTTTCCGTGAGAATGGAACACTTAAATATCTTATTTGCTCAGATTCTCTTTCCTTCCCGCTTTCTTTTGCGTAATACGGCTTGTAGTAGAAATTCACTCAATTCTGCACGATCTGGAAAATGTTGCTGAGATTCATTTTTCTTATATTCGGGACCATGGTTGTAATCTTGGCAATGAAAGAGCGGACCAGTTGGCGAAAGAAGCGACTTTTCATGAAATGGATTTAGTGATGTCTGTCCCGGCGTCTCACTCGAAGCGTGTCGCTAGGGGAAAAACTGTCTTGGACTGGGATACTGAATTTGTTGCTTCGTCTAGGGCAGTGTGGTCCAACCTTTCGTTACCCGAGGGCCAATCAAACTTTAGTATAGGAATGTAAGGGCCAGATCCATTCCAGAAAGAAAACGAATTGCATATTGTATTCAAAAACTTTTATTAAATTTTATATTAAAAGAAGTTTAATATACTAGTTTAATTTACCACTTCATTTTACAGCCGAGAAATCAACGTGATGATTGGCACTGCTTTCCTGATACAAGTTTATTAATGTCCACTTTAAGTTCAGTAAAGCAAAATCTCAGGCTCGATTCCAGTGAAGCGCTTACAATTCGATTTCTCGTTTTTGATTTAATTTGTTTGAGAGCAGAAAAAGCACTTTCGCACACGCATGTACTGCCAAACAGCGATAACATTTGCAAAGAGAATATGCAAAGAGAATATGTTACTTAAATTTTAAGTAACGGCATTACATTTATGTCTTACATTTAAGTCTAAAAGACTTAAAGCAGTAAGAAAGGTAAACGATTTTTTTCTAAATGTTAAATTAAAATTTTTTTCCAATAAGAAGGAGAAGGGCCAACAAAAATGAATTGGTGGGCCGCATGCGGCCCGCGGGACGTAGGTTGGACCACACTGGTCTAGGGCATTATGGACAAAAAGATTTTTTCAAACTATTTTTCAGTGTTTAAAGTGTAAGCACTTTTCAACTGACTTTAACTTAACTCAAGTTTTAACTGGCCAAGGAAATTTTAAGAGCTATTTGCTTCGTTTTAATTTGGTGACCAATGGACTTTGTGCTTGCGGTGATGCTGATGAATATGTTGAACATTTTCTTTTATACTGCAAATTACATGCGAGTGTCCGAACTATCAGGCGGATTTGAGCCGTCTGTCCATTTGTTGGCCTCCTGTTTTTATTTTTCTGATCTCGTTAAGAGTGGTGAAAGTCTTGTTGTCTTGAGAAATTTTGTTTGTAATTTAAGTTTTTAAATTTTTCTTGTTTTGTGTTTTTCACTCACTCTGTACGCTTCATGTTGTACCTTGTGGTGCATGAGGAGATTTTAAATGAAACAATAAAAAAACCATTGTGGTGCCATTATAAAGCGGAGATGCACCCCCCCCCCCCCTCAAGCTTATATGGACCTGGTCTGGAAAAAATTCACTCTAGGGTGCTTTAGAAACAACAACAACAGCCGAATTAACCCTTCTAACCATTTTGAAAACCTTCATTTTCCTCTTTCATATCAGATCTCAGGCGCCTAAGCGATGTTAGTATGACTTCTGACTTTCGAATGTTAAATTAATTTTTTTTATTATTATTTATTTATTATTTTTTTAAATTCAAGCTGAGTTTCACAACGGCTTTATCGAGCAACAAGGAATTTTGATAACTCTCCAGTCCATTTTCTAAACTTTCATTTTCATTTTCATTTCATATCCGAGACGTTTATCTTAACCTCGCCGATGTTAGTATGACATTTGACTTCCGAAGCTATAAAAAGAAATTTGTTTTCGTTATATAGGCGAAGTTTCATGGCAGCTTTGTAAGATAGATAGACGAGGAAACTTTGGAGAGTCAAAAAAATACGGTATGTCTTTAACATATGAAAGTAGACGTTTAAGTAAAAGACGCGTAGCTTTTAAAATTTCATTTTTTATGGTTAGTGTATTACAATTGCAATGTGAAAACAAACGACGATGGCGGAGGCGCCAAATACATGTAAATCGGTAAACTAAAATAAAGTTTTTCAAACCAACCCAGCACCGACTGCCATGCAACTAATGTGGGAAGTAACTAAATTAGGTTCGACATGAATGAAACATCCTTACTTCCAATTTCCTTGTAGTCTGGTGTCACAGCAATGCAAGGTATTCAAATTATACGCCAAGTAGAATAAAAAAAACACAGTTCACTTGAAGATATTTATTCCAGTTTTCATAACCAGTAAATGTTGAGTAGAACACAAACGTTGTAGGATGGCAGCAATTCAACCTAGCGGCATCGACGAACGGGAGAACTGGTCCCAAATAGACAAATACGGTTAAAACTTATATAGATTCAAAATGGAAGGAACTGCCCTGAGCACAGCTTCGCTAAAATATATTTCGTGTTAAAACCATAAAAATTTCAGTTAAAATATAAGCCAGCGTTAAAATCACATGCCAGCCTTAAAATTACACTACTGACTTAAACTACTTCACGGACTGATTAAAATCCTAGTTGCCAAGGTATTTAAACAGAATTCAAAAGGTTTTTTGAGTTGCCACTTCAGAAAAGTGAAAAGCCCAACCAAGCGAAGCACTGCCATCTGTTGGTAAACACTAATTAACATATAAAAAATTAACATACAAGAAATACAAAATAAATAACAATAATAATTGCAAGATAAAAAGAACTTTTTATATACCATGTTTTTAAATTTTCTGTTGAATCATATAAACTTGACAATTCTATGTATTAATAAATACTTTAAAAAAAATTTGATGAATTATCCCATCAACTTGAAAGAAAATGAAGTTAATTGGAAGTTAACTTGCGTTTAACTTTTCATTCCCGTCCCGGCCGATAGATGGCTGCACCAGTCTACAAAACAAAATTAACTGAAAATGAATTCAAATATGCTTAAAGATGGCTAAAAGTATTAAAATAAGGCATCGTCATCGTGTTCTGAGCTATTCTAAAAGTTTCAAATGTCTAGCTAGTCGGGAAGTTAGTTAAAAATCCATTGCAAGATTTGTATTGGACAAACACACACACAAACAAGAAAGCGAGTTAATAAAAACATGGTAAAAATGTCTTTTAAGTCCAAACAACGGTTAAGTATTATTTTTTACAGGACATTAAATTATTGATGCGTCTATGTGAAATTAAAAAAAAATTAAAGTAAAAAGATTTCTGAAGATGCATTTTTTTGCACTGGAGGGAGGGAAAAAGTGCAATTGCAAATTACATTTTTTTTTTCTCCTCCAGTGCTATGGCACTCGTCCTGAACTCCATTCGCCCGTCTAAACCGTGATTTTATTGACGTCTTAACTATGGGAGAACTGCATAGGTGAATCAACATCCTCGTCACTATGAGGGGACAGCTCTAGAACGTCCAACAAACATTGCATTTAAAGATCTATTTCAAGGACATTAAACAGAATTCAAAAATACGCATCTGCTAACATACGTATATGATTAGAAAAATTCTGTGAGGAAAGATTCCCATAACCGAACGCTGGAATTTAAGATCTGCGAGATCTGTGCTGCTTTAACACAGAAGCTATTTATTATTTTGTGATGTCTTTGTTCATTTACAGCGAATTGAATGGATTGCCATAATACTGCTATACGTGAGTGGGGAGTTATCAATATGTGCGTATATGTTGAAATCACAGAGGGAATTTTTCTGTATGTTTCACGGTGTGAACACTCGTCTCGAATCCGCCTATGAAATTTCTACCTCTCGCAAACAGACCACGACCAAGCTGGACTACGTGCACTTTTCAGAACTCAAGACTGCTTTGTGCTAACTCTACTGGATTCGCTCACCTCAATGTTAACCAACGGAGAATATTTGTCTACTATTTACAGCTACATTAATGCTGATAATCCAATAAAAATGGTATTTCCAACTAACCTGAACTTTTCTACGCCTTGCAAAAGGATTAATTTTATAAATTTCATCCACTAAAAGGAATTTATGACCGTTTAAAACAATCTATACGCTATACCAGATTTTTCTCCCGATTAATATCAATTAAAAAATATTATTTGCATTGTTTTAAACGAAAAATGCCCTACGGTGTAAAATTTCTTTCTCTATTACGGAGTACAATTTTTAAAAAAATCTTTGAATCCAAGTCGGCAATCCTTGGACACATTTTCTCCATAGGTTAACATTGAGGTCAGCGAATCCAATAGGGTTAGTAGACAGTAACCTTCAGGCGTCTGTTTCTGAAGATACTCAGTTTCGCATTCATCGTGATTTACAGACTTGTTAATCATAAGCACTTCTTATCCGACAAAAATATACAAGCTGATTCGGTAAGAAAGGGTTGACCTGAAGAGGGTTATCCACATTACATCACAGGCCGGTCCGAATCCATCAGCACCGTTCCAAACAGATAATTTGAGTTCGTCAATCTGATAATGCGTTTTATCTGCCATTCCCTTCGAAAAAAAATTAGGTTGTTGAAAATAGTTATTGCCAGAAGTAATCATATTTCTACGCATTTGCGGAAAATCCCGATCCTGACTTATTTCATGAGTCAATCAGAATACAAGGTTCTGTACTTTCTCGGCCAATAAAATAGAAAATCAGACTGGTTGAAACATTTTCCGAGAACTCCCGGGTGAAAACGTTTCAAAACTAGACGGTTAGCTTAATTCAATTTCCCAAACATAAAATTTAGGTACTCTAAAACCAAATAGAAATTGCCGTTTAACAAAAATTTATACATCTCTATAATTAGGTAGGGGCTGAATTTCAGAACGATTAAAAAAAGGAATATATCATAATACACGATCGTCTAAATAGAATTGCCAATTTTAAAGCAATTCTTTGGGTATTTTTTAAGAAACTATTTCGTTTTATGTCGATAGTACTTGGTCACCACTGAACCATTCCTTTTCGATATCTGAGGGGGTCAAAAAGCTTTGTGTTCCTGTTTTAGCAGTTTTCTGTATTCCTTCTTCGGAAAATATATACTCTTTCTATTTCCAAATAATATATTATCAAAATTTTCTATTTTTGTTGAGATAAATTGTTACAAAATAATTGTGATAAATTGTTTGTTGAGATTTTGTTACAGATAAATATCTTTTGTATACAAACCCCTTTAAGTTAGGATATCTTTAGTCATATCCAAAAGCTGTTTCACGCAAAATTAATATTACCATGAAAGTTCCAATTCAAGAAAAAAATATTTTGCTGTGAAACTTTAAACACTTTAGATTAATCGAAGAACCTCAACAGCATGCGTGGCAATAGCATGGATGCGCTAATGCGGAGACCTCAGATTTCTGAAGAGGACGAAGACATGAATTTGAAAATAAATATTAAAATTGACTCCTTTTTAACCCTTATTCCCGAAGAATACATGCATCCTAGGACTCCCAATATTTAGGTCAATTTATCATATTTATTTTCTAGACACACACACAAAATAAATAAATAAATAAATAACCCTACAATTTTCAAATTGTTAATGTGAAATAATACTAAAATATTTCTCAGTGAGCTGATAAATTATAACTAAAACGTAAATAGCAATAATTATATTTCACGAGAGGAATGAGTGACCCCCTCCCCCCCATAGGCGTAGCGTGCTTAATTTTTTTTTATTTTATTTATTTTTTTTGGGGGGGGGACGAATCAAATTCAGTTAATGGCCCCCCTCCTCAATGCATTGACTACCGGACGGTCCTTAAAATATGAAATATGATTTTTTGAAATTGAATAATTGACATGTTGGTGCGTGGATGCCCAGAGTGCTTGATTTCTGTTTGTCTTTTGTCTATTTTAGTATAATTTTTCTATCTATATCTGTTGGATTATTTATTTGTTTTTTCATTATGGGGATATGAAGCTTCTGCGCTATCCTTTATTGAAAATGTTTTCTTTGCAGGATATGTTTTATGTTATAGTGATTTAGCAGTCTATGCTTGAATTTTAATTTTGTTTATTTCTATTGGTTACTTTTTAAATCATTGTTAAAAACTATGTTAAGGCTAAAGACATAATAGGAATGTTCAGTTTCACAGTTTGAAAAAGCGGGGAAAACTAACTTTCTTAAAAGTTTTCTATAATTTTCTGATTTTAACTGGACTTCTATTAACATTTTAATTTATTTCAAGTTAAGTTGGGGGCATGTGCCACCCCCCCCCCCCCGACGCTATGCCTTTGGTGACCCCCAACTTCTGAGAGTACCGTATTTTTTAGACCATAAGAGACGCACCTTTTTACATAAAAAAAATCGACTTGAAATCGGGGTGCGTATTATGGTCCGAAGGTGACATTAAAATAAAATGAATATTTTATTATATATATTATAAATATATATTTATTACATTTATTATATATATTTTATATATTTTATATATGTTATTTATTGTATTTATTACATATATATTTTAATCTTTATTGAGTAAGAAATTGATAATATCTTTATATACCCAACAAAATACAACATATTCTTTTCTAAAAATCCTCCCATAAATTTGAGGTGCGTCTTATGGTCCGAAAAATACGGTAATTTCGATAAACTTCTCATTATTTGAGTTTTACTTTACCTGAAACCCAAAATTTATCGCGTGTTTACATGCAAAAATTACTTCCTCGTTCTTATTCCCCGGCGCTGCATAAAATGCAAAATGAATCGATGCGGCTTGGTTTACAGTAGTCAGACAGGAGGAACCCATGTTAATAGTTGCCTTGACCTTGATGACGTTGTAACTAACATTGCTGCAGATACTGACTTTAACTATTCTACTACTTCGAAATTGTACTGGGCTGCCAGGTAGAGACTCCCGTTAAAGAAACTAAGGTCTTGAGAAAGATAAAACGAAGTTTACTAGTCAAGAAAAAAAGGTTTTGTTCATGCCCGCGAGTGACGTCACACTACGTCACAGACCTATCCTGCGTGCGCACCGAGGGTGGGTTTCCAGACATGTGAAAGAATATTTACAGACGACACATCAGATTTTATGGTAGAGAGCTAAGAAAGCCGTGCGCGTTAACCTGACACAAAGTTAAATCTGACACAACGTTAAATCTCGCGTTTGTTTCCGTTCATTTGACGCGTCTTCCTTTAGGTCGGAGATAAAGTTCTCCCACATTATGGAACCGACTGACTGGATCTCCGATGGACAAGTAAATGAAACGGGATTCGATCCCGGTGCAAATTCGGACAAATTCGATTCTAATGACATTGCCGTTGTTATTATTTATTTTATCCTCGTCTTAGCCACCGGTTTCTACGTAAGTAATTTTTTTTCATGTTTTCTCAGTTAGTAATGAATTATTTTGAACAAACATACATACATAGATCCGATGAAACATTGAATACAGTTGAATTCTATCTCGTATTTACCCTTGACAATAGTAATTTTCCATGTTGTCATAGTTATTCATTTTGAATGATATACCTCATTTTTTGGACGATAAGATGCGCCTCAAATTTATGGGAGGATTTTTAGAAAAGAATATTTTGTATTTTGTTAGGTATATAAAGATATTTTCAATTTCTTACTTAATAAAGATTAAAAATATATATATAATAAATATAATAAATGTATATAATATATGTCAGAAATATATATATATATATATATATATATATATATATATATATATATATATATATATATATATATATATATAATATACTATATAATAAAATATTCATTCTATTTTACTGTTTCCTTCGTAACGATAGACGCACCCAAATTTTAAGTCGATTTTTTTATGTACAAAGGTACGTCTAATGGTCCGAAAAATACGATAATAGTTCATAGTTCAGAATTTGCAGTGAGGAAATACATATTGCGGGGGGGGGGATGAATTAGTTCTACTGAGGTCTGTTATGAAGTGATCGATTGAATGATAACTAACTCATCGAGCTTTCGTGGCATATATTTTACCGCCGTAAATTTATCGCTTTATACTGGGGTCTTCAACCCGTGGCTCACCGAAATATTTCGATCGGGCAAAACTAATGTTTTAACTCTCTTAACACATGAAGCAACCCAGACAAACCTTTACATAGTAGCTGTTGACATAGTGAATGGGGAAACATGATTTGCATCACATTAAGTTCAGACCGAGTTTCATTATCTCATGATTTATACAAGGATCTTGAAAACTTAGAAGAGGTAATATAATGCGAAGATATGATAAGAGGAATAATATTAAGAAATATGAAGATCATAAACATGAAGATAATATATTAATTATCTGAAGATGATATTGATAAGTAAATTAATTTTTTTTATTATCCTAGTAGGTAGCGTATTAATTTGTAAGTGACTATGATTAATATATTATGTATAAATTCTATCAGTTACATATTGAATTATAACTATATTGAATCTACATAAACTATTGAACACAATTTAAATTCCTTCAAAAATGACAGATGCCTGGTAGATTAAGGGGAGTAGTCACTTTTATGTACCTTTAAAAGTATCATTTTTAGACCTATGTTCGATTGTATGTCTTACTCGTGATTTTTGCTTGATTTACATGAAAATTTTTGAGTAACTGCCTATAATACTATTTATTATATATGCATTTTTCAAGGTAATCTAAAAAAATAAAAAATTTTATGCATAAAAAGTTAATATCTTTTTTTTTAAATCGAGCATTTTGCAATCAACTACTGCGCGCATTCTGTCAAAATAGATTATTAAGGTACAGTAATAATTGTTATTATATGTGATTACAATACTTCAGGCAACAAAATCCACTAACATTTTTTAACCTTAACATATTTTAATTTTTTTAAAGAATTTTTTTATAAGCTTTTACTCAGTCATTTTTGAAATTTCTAATTAAAAATAGCACGTACTAAATTGTTTTAATATATTTTAAAATAATATTGGTGGATATTGTTGCCTGAAGTATTGTAATCACATATAGTAAACAATTATTACTGTACCTTAATAATTTATTTTGACAGAATGCGCACAGTAGTTGACTGCAAAATGCTCGATTTAAAAAAAATTATTCACTTTTTATGCATAAAAAATAATTTTTTAATTACCTTGAAATATTGCATATATAATAAACAGTATTATAGGAAGTAACTCAAAAAATTTCATGTAAATCAAGCAAAAATCATGAGTAAGACATACATAGGTCTAGAAATGATAATTTTAAAGGTACGTAAAAGTGACCACTCCCCTTAAACTAAGTAGATTTTTGAGCTGTAATACTCAATTTACAGCTCGGATACTCAATTTACATACCCATAAATACTCAATTTTTTCAGGATTATAAGTTATTTTTCATCATTTCCTCTTAGTCTGGAGGTAAGAGACCCAAATTTTATTTGCATTTTTCCAGAGAAGCACCAGTAATATGTTTAAAAAATGTTTTATGTGTTTAAAAAAAATAAAAGTGGCACATTAAGTACTACTCACGGGAAAATACACAGTATATCCATAAAAGACCGGCCATATATATATATATATATATATATATATATAAACGGCTCGTCGCTAAATTAAAGAAAAAGAAAAAAGGCTGTGTAAAAACGGCTTGCTTTAAATGAACAGTAAGTAATGAAATAACGAAGCGATAGAAACGGCTTGCTGTAAATCTAGCAAGCCAAATAAATTAAAATAATTTAAAATTGATTGGTCACGTGCTGAGGCGCATGCGTGAATTCAGTAACTTCCGATGACAATAGCAGCAGGTGGGTACAAAGCATTCGTAACGTAGTAGTTCCGGGATTTCAAAACACCGAATTCCCGCTTTCAGTTCGGAGACACAGCATTATTTTCCGCCAATCGATTTTGGGCGCGACTGAAGTAGACGTCGCGATACTTCTTTATCTACAAACCCATCATGGAAATCAATAAAGTCTACAGAAATGAACTATTTTCAGCATAAGGCCAAATTTCCATCCAGCGTCCATTAATTACAGAAGTCTATATTTCCTTAATTCATTAGTAGTAAGTATATTTACAAATTGCGAAAGGAATACCGAAAAATAAGAGTAGATTTAGTGGTTGTTGTGTGTTAACATCATTGGATTCGTTCGCCTCAATGTTAACCTATGGAGAAAATATGTCCAAACATTGCCGACTTGGATTGATTGAAGATTTTTTTTTTAAATTTATTTATTTATTTATTTATTTATATAAAATGTACTTCGTAATAGAGAAAGGGATTTTACACCTTGGGACATTTTTCGTTTTGTTTAAAAATACAAATAATATTTAAAATTTAAATTATTCGGAGGGGGGGGGGGATCTGGTAGAGTGTGGTTTAAACGCTCGTCAATTCCTTTGGTGGACGAAATTTATAAAATGAATCCTGTTACAAGGTGCAGAAAAATTCAGGCTATCTGAAAATACCTTGTTATCAGCCTTTATGGAGAGGTCAATAGTCGACACATTTTCTCCATAGGTTAACATTGAGGCGTGCGAATCCGATTGGGTGAGTACACATCAGCAGCCTAAGGTCTGAAGTAAATTAATACGCCAGATAAAATGAAAAATATTGTCAAGAGAATAAATCAACTTGATTGGAAAAACATCACATTTTGCACATTTTTATTTTCGATCTACTGCCATTTATCAGTCTTTTATATGCAAGATAATTTTTCTTTAAAGTTCATGAAAGGGGATTGATGAGTAAGAAATTCTTCCAGCGCTTCTTGAAGCAAAATTAAAATTTCGATGTATAAACAAGTAAACAATGTTTAAAGCTTAGGTTATACGGAGATTATTTCCCAGATTTGTCAGATGTTCGTCTTAAGGCTGCTGTGTACTAACCCTATTGGATTTACTCACCTCAATGTTAACCCATGGAGAAAGTGTGCCGACTATTGACAGTGTAACATCGTGGGTCTTTTCTGGGAAAAGAACCACCCAATTCTACTACAGTCCACCTCTGAAGAGAAGATCCCTGAGAAACTCGTCACTCGGGGAGAGTTCTTTTTTGATGAGGGGTGGAATTACTTAACTTTATTACTACTAAATCCTACTGAGCATTTTTACATTGACCACGAAATATCTTGCTGACAGGAGTTAAAACCAGCAGGTCCAGGAACTCCACTACCAAAATAAAATAGCAGTTGAGAGGGGTGGAACGTTAAGGCTCGGTGCACACGAGCGATGCGGCGCCGGTGCGGCACCGCAGTTGCGATTAGAAGTACATAGAGTTGAACTAACCGACTCACACGGACGATGGCGTCGCTGCGGCCTCGCAACGACCGGTTTTTCTACCCCGTGTACTGCTTCATCGCACGAACGACAACGGCTTAGAAGTACCTTCATTTCAACTGCGCTATTCACACGGACGACATTTTGCCGCAGAAACAAAATGGCTGAAAGTGTAGACACAGAACTTTTAATAGAGGAAGTTAAAAAGTTTAGTGAATTGTGAGATATTAAATGTGAAAAGTACAATATATTTACGATATATTAAATTGTACACAAATTAATTACACAAATTAAATACACAATTTAATATATTTACAATATATTAAATTGTGTACAATATATTTACATTATTCTAATTTTTTGAACCATGTTATGAAGTATTCTAATATTTTGAATTTTTTTTCCCTTGCTGTTTTAAATATATTTTCTATTTCATTATAATATGTTCATATTTTTATAATCTACAAAATATGCAGATTTGTATTATGATAATTTATATTTGATATCATTGATTATTTATTTGATAAATTAGATTTGCAATTCCCGTGACCATATTTTCTTTCATTATTCTACTTTTTTGAATCTGAGCTGTAGTCTGAAAACAGACTCAATCCTACCTTTGGAAAATTCAGTACAGATGTGACTTTTCGTGAATCTAGCAGATCGTTGGGCCACTTCCCTAAGTGGAAAAAGGGGTCAATTTTTAGGAAAAGACCACAAAGAGACAATTCAAGGCCCGGGGTGTCAGGCTGACAAAAAGGAACGCATGCCTGGAGGTGCCAGGTGACATTTATTTAATGGATCACGACGATCAGGTTTACAATATTTCAGATAAATTTACAATAGTCATATTTCAGTCTCTTATTAATTTTTGATGTTTTCTCAAATGTAATTAGATAAAGTAGCAGTATATAACTTAATTAAAAATTAAACACAAATCTAAACAATATGCTAGAACAGTGGCGCACCCAGGGGGGGGCCCAAGGGGCCCTGCCCCCCCCCCCAAAGAAATAGAAAAAACACCAGAAAATATTCCAAAAATCTTTTCTTTATTAATATTCGTTTTTCTGCAATTATATTCTGTCGTGTTTTCTATTTCTATACAACTTATGAATTAGCAGTCACATAAGATGAAAATACCCTATAGCTCTCGGGAATCACGGCCGCTGTGAATAAATATATGGTAAAGTAGTGGTAGTTCTGGGGCACAACGAGCGTTACTTCCCTTGGCTCTTGGCTGTGTCAGGCACATAGATCACGTGTTTTCTGTATTGGCGATCATTGCAGACACTCAGTCCATAGATCGAATGCGATGCTTTGTGTCTATTTTCATATAGTCCACTTAAAACCTTTAGCTTACGGGGATCAGTTTTGTAAATCGCTTTTTAGAACGGGAAACTTTTGTCTACTTCCTACCCCCCATTTTACGACCGGTCAGTGTGTGTGGGGGGGGGGGGGGGGGTCGGTGGAAAAACTGGTTAATTGCTTTCTCGAAGACCGTGGGATATGAGCAAAATTTCGTCTCCCTAAATCCCCTACATCTGGAGCTGGTTTTTAGTAAACAAATTACAGATGTTACAGAAAAGAGGTTTGCACATTTTGTTTGCTTATGATAGTATACGTTCTGTAAAAGGTTTTATGGATGAGTGAATTTTAATGGCGGGAATTTTTTCATATGAATTTTTAAGAAGGAAGAGGAATTTAAATTTTAAAATAATTATAGGAAGTTGACAAGAAAAGACAAATCAAATATAAAAGAAAATCAGTCAAATAAAAAAATTTAATTTTTTTTTCCGATTTCTGCAGAGTTTTATCACACTAAAAGTTAATTATCTTCATATTTTTCTCATATATACTTTAAATATAAATTTGTATTGATAATACAAATGGTTCTTAAGTTCCATTTCAAGTCATTTTCAAGCCATCTGGACCTAGAAAATAGATTTATTTCCTAATTTTCCCTCCTCCTTTAAAAAACGTATTCAAGTAAATAAATGTAAGAGTGTAAATTCATGTACAAATGTAAAAGTTGAAACTAAAATCGCTGTAATGAAGGAACATAAATTCATGATCTAATGTCTTATTTTCTTATTAACAAAACCGAATGATTCTGTTAGCGTGATCTTTAAGATAGACATACCTATTAGTACAGGGCAATTCAATTTTCTAAAAATTAGAGCAAAAATGACCTTCAAAGAAAAAGTATTTATTGTGTACGAAGCTCGTTAAATCTGACAGAAGAAGACACACACACAATCACTACTAATATATACACACCCGATTCTGTTTTTTGCAAGGATTTGAAATAACATGGTCCAAGAAAAAGAAAACAGAGGTGGGGAACCAGCGGCCGTAAGGACGCATGAGGCCTGCGTGATCTTCTTGTGCGGCCTTCATAAAAGCTAGCACTTGTATTGATTAATATTTAATTTTATAGATTACAACAATTTGCAAAGCAATGGAATTAAATAAAGAACGGCATGAATGTATGTACTCAGGCTTTGCGTTATGAAGCTTGATCCAAATATTCAATTACTTTCAAGCAAGAAACAAATGCAAATATCCCACTAGTTTAAAATTTCCATCGGATTTTAAAATTATTTTAGGAATTGTTGCTATGTCAGTTATTTATAATTTAATACTATTATTTTTCTATTGTATTTCTTTATAATGTTAAAATTATTTAAAAATACTTCTATTTTATTTTTTTTTATTTGAAGTGGTATTTAAATATGTAGTTGTTTATTAAAATTTAAAAATGTGGATGAATATATATATATATATATATATATATATATATATATATATATATATACATATATATATATATATACATATATATACATATATATATGTACATATATATATATACATATATACATATATATATATATACATATATATACATATATATACATATATATATACATATATACATATATATATATATACATATATATATACATATATATATACATATATATATATATACATATATATATATATACATATATATATATATATATATATATATATGTGTGTGTGTGTGTGTGTGTGTGTGTGTGGGCTTACATAAATAAAAATACCAAAAGTGAAATATAAAAAATTACAGCGGTATCTATGAATCTAATAATTTTATAAAAAAATAATAATTAATGATTAATGTTATAACAAGTTTTTACCCTTATGTCAATAAAAAAATATTTTACATTGTAACTTTTTATGTGAAATAATAAATAAATAAGGACTTTATTTTTTTGTTATTTTTCTATATAATGCACCAAATTGTTAAAACTATACCTAACTGTAATAATTTCATAAAAGTCGCATTTATAGGTTACATCAACTTATGCAGCCTCCTTTATTACTACCTAATTTACATGTGGCCTCTAATGGTAAAAAGGTTCCCCACCTCTGAGAACCGATTATTTTTTAACACTTTTTTTTTGCTGTAACATGGTTTAAAAATCTAAAAAGAATAAAAATATTGAATACAATGTTATCAAAGCGTATTTCAGAGAATGATTTGTTATAGTAATGATGATGTAGGTGTGGTTCTACTATCTCCAAGAACGATTTTAGAAGGTTTCCAACTAACCAATAAACACGGAAATCATTTCCTTACAAATTATGGCAATGTCGTACGAGCTGTGTCATTCCAACGTGATTTAAAAATGATTCTGGCATGTTATGCAGAATCTTATAGAGAACTAACAAAAAGAAAATCACACTGTCTAATAACCGAATTAGTATTCAAAATAGGTGAAATAAACGAAACGCAAGATATTCATTTTATTCCATATAAACTTGTAGACATATCGCCACTCAATATTTTTATTGACGAGAGGAATTTTTCGCCACCGAAAAGCAGCAGTAAACGGGTACGTTTATCATCCAGTAGTGACACTGAATGGCAGAATGTTATACGTATGTCTGTATAAATAAAAAAAAATTCAATTTATTTTTAACCACTTCCGACTGCTGCACTTTTTCAATTTAAAAAAATAAGCCGTACAAAAATAGTTAAAATAAGATTTGTGGATTTGCTCTTACATATTTATTCAACAAATCCAAATTCATGTGAAAATCAACTTTTTTTTTCATTAAGTATGTTTGGATAGAACTTATATCCCGATTTTATATGTTCACTATATCTCTTTTTTCCACGGTTTTTTTTCCACTGTAGTCTCTGGAACGTATCCCTCGTGCAAAAAGAGAATCGTGCGTGTATGTGTATATATATATATATATATTAAGTTGAAAGTAATGTTCAAGACATATAGGTATCCAAAATAAGACCAGCAATAAATAGTTCAATATGATCATCAGTTTTTGTAGATTATTCTGGTTTTATTGTATTAGATAACCTTTCTTCAGATTAGATTACCTCCTTTCATTGTATTTTAGATTCTACTTTTCATATTTCTCGTCTTACACAGGAAAATGCTATTATATATTACTTAATATGCAAGTATTTATATTAATTTCCAATTTGTGATAGTTACTTTTTATAAAGTATTTTCTATTTCCAATATGCATGTACTCATGCATGCATGCATGTATATATACATACTTATAAACATATATACATCTTGACCTAGGTCGTTTGAACATATTTTTCACTTTTCAAAAATAATATAATGAAAGCGAGGAAAAAAATAGAATGACTAAATAAAAAAATTGAGAAACAAGAAAAACTCTAACTTCATAAATTTTATAGAAAAAATAAAAGTATCAGACTAATTTCAATCACCAAGACTGATGCAAACCGTCAAAAATATTATTCCTCATGCCTTGGATCAGAAATTTTCCCCTAATTAGAAGCGTATGTTTATTTTTTCCCCTTTTGTCAGTTGTAAACCGCCAATTTTTTCCTCCGGAAAACGATCAGCCCTCAGCAAAATAAGACCCCCACTGAACTAATATCTTGCATCCTGTGCGGTTTTCTACAAAATAAGGGAATGAAAACTTTGGGACGACTGTTATTTTAAGCCCATAGTTTTGGAGAGTACTTGCTTGGGATATAGGCTATCCCACCCCGTAAGGAAAAGGTCATTCGTATTCTGTTCTATTGAACTTGAAACATAGCGCCTTCCATCTCTGAAGAATTAACGTACGTAAATTCTTTAATATTTTAATTTTAAATTTATAAAAGTATTTTATTTTTAAAATTTTGTGCTTCAAAATATGGCTAAACGTACTCAGGGTATTTTATTGAATTATTTTTTAAAAAAACCGAAAATGGATGATTCAAACGTTTGTAGCAATGTTGCTCCTAATATTGTCAATACCGATTCTAATTCGGTTTCCCGAGTCGCGGATTTGACAAAACCATCGAATTATCCGGAAGAAAGTACTTCCTTAGTTATAAATAATTCTCAAGACATCGCATTTCTAAAAGAACAAAAATTTAATACGGGCGATAATATAGATATTGTTAAAAAGTTGTGGAAACCAGAACCAAATTTTAACTTTCCCGTAACCTGTATTGCAAATCACAACCGAAGTTTCCAGTACATATGGTTTAAAAAATTTGAATGGCTTGTGTACTCTCAAGTTGAAAATAGTACGTACTGTAAATATTGTGTGCTTTTTGCACCTGCTAATGTTGGAAAATCTAAATCTGAAGTACCTGGGATGTTAGTCACGAAAGGTTATGATAATTGGAAGAAAGCCATTGATAGATTTTATAATCATCAAAAAACAAAATATCATATAACAGCTGTTATGACGTATGAAAGGCTGCACAATATTCGAGATGGAAAATGTATTCCAATTGATCGGCAAATTGATGTAGGTAAAACATCCCAAGCTGCAGTTAATCGCAAACGATTAGAACCTATCATAAAAACTGTAATTTTATGTGGTCGGCAAAATATACCCTTAAGAGGACATCGTGATTATGGAGAATTTTCATTTGAACAGGAGCCAGTCACCAATGAAGGCAATTTTCGAGCTTTGTTGAGAATGAGAATCGATGCGGGCGATGAAAACCTCACTGAACATTTTAAATATTCTGCCAAAAACGCTACCTACATTAGCTGGAACATACAAAATCAAATTATAAATGCATGTAACGATATAATTTTGAACCGTTTGATAGAAAAAATTAATGCTGCGAAATGTTTTTCTATTCTTGCCGATGAAACTTGTGACATTTCTACTATCGAGCATCTTTCCTTGTGTGTCAGGTATTTAGATGAAGAAAATAACAACAAAGTTTGTGAACAATTCTTACAATTTGTTCCTGTAACAAACACTACAGGAAAAAACTTATCCGACAAAATATTAGAAATCTTAAATAATCATGGCATCGATTTGTCCTATTTACGTGGACAAGGTTACGACGGGGCAGCATCAATGAGTGGAAAGTTTAATGGTGTTCAGTCTCACATATCAGCTAAATATCCACAATCTTTATATGTTCATTGTGCATCACATAGTTTGAATTTGGCAATTGGAAATGCTGTATCTGTGACTGAAATAAGAAACTGCATTGGCATAATTGAAAAGGTGTACAGTTTTTTCAATACCCCTAAGAGACAGAACGGTCTTGTTGACAATATTGATAAACATACGCCGGAAACTAAAAGACAAAAATTGCGCCAAGTTTGCCCGACTAGGTGGGTGGAACGCCATGAAGCCATCATGACCATGGTGGAATTATATGATGCAGTGATTCATAGTCTTGACACAATCATTTCTTGGGAAGACAGAGACTCGTCCTCTAAGGCAAAACTTTTGAATAATTCCTTGTGTGAATTTGGGTTTATAATATCTTTATTTAGCTTGCAAAATATATTTGCATACACCTTACCATTGTCTAGAATAATGCAAAAATCCGACAGTGACCTCTTAATTGCCCTAAATTTTGTTGATGATGTTGTGTCTCAATTAAATATCGTTCGTGAAACACCAGATTCTTTTTTTAAACATATTTATGATGAGGCATGTATAAAAGCCAATAATTTTAATATTGACATTAAAAAGCCAAGGACTGTATCAAGACAAACATTAAGGTCCAATGTTCCAGCCGATTCTGAAGAAGAGTATTTCAGGAGAACTATTTTCATTCCCTTTATTGACCAAATATTGACTCAACTTCACGAACAATTCACTCGGCATCGCAACATTTTGAAAAATTTTTTGACTCTCTTACCAAATGGAAAAGATGCTCCGACAGCAAGTACAACAGAGGATTTTCGACAGTTGTGTGAATTTTATGCCCGTGATTTGCCTTCTACAAATCCAGCAATTTTGAATGCCGAATTCATTTTGTGGTATAAAAAATTTGAAGAACCGTTTGCAACAGCTCCATGTAAAAATGCCATTGATGCAGTTTCGAAGTGTGACAAAATGTTATATCCAAGCATCTATAATTTATTAAAAATATTTGCAACACTTCCGGTAACAACATGCGTCAGTGAAAGGTCCTTTTCTACCTTACGCATTTTAAAAACCTATTTAAGATCTACAATGGCACAGTCACGATTGAACGGACTGGCTTTGCTGTATATACACAGAGAGATTGATGTAACCGCACCTGAAGTCATTCAAGAGCTCTGTAAAAAGAAAAGAAAACTGGATTTTATTCTTTAAGTAATTGTTATAACCACCTTGTGAATTGTATTGAATTTGCGTTATGGATATTGTTATCCGTTCAACTCGCCCCCTCCCCCTAAGAATAAATCCTGGTTGCGCCAATGTCCTACACACGAATTCTTTCAAGCTTAATGCTGAAATACACAAAAACTTCGTAATAAACGTAGGAAAAGAAAAGTAATGCGTAGTGGTGGACACCTAATTTGAATTTTCTATTTTTTAAAATTCCATTTACTCCTAAAAACTACTCATGGCTGTTTCGCAAGTCCTTTCATCATACGCGTTCAAATCTTTATAATCAGAAATGAGCTTCTTAAATAAACGAATTGATTAATCGAGTTCGACAAAGAGCTAAACATAAATATTTATATTAATAACTAATAAGTGACTAAATATCAATACCATTTTGACAATATATTTAGAGGAAATATTTTTCTTAAATTTATTACTATTCCTGTATAATTATAGCAAATTTATACCGGGTTATTTAGTGGTAGAATATTAAGATAAAAACAAGCTAGCATGTCAACACCTGGAGGAATATTGATTTTATGTGATTTAGGCTCGTGCACAAGAAAAGGTTCGCCATCCCAGCCCTAGAGATAACTTTAAAATGGTGTGCTTGTTTTCATTAACGAATACAGCCATAGTATTACGAACTTTTGAAGACGGGAATCTGCACGGCAAAGCACTATATAATGATATCTAGTACCTACAAAAGTTACCTTTTTACGGGTGCTATATTTCCCTAACATTCACCTGTTATCATATTTCTTCTATTCCTGAAATCTCAAATATGCGCATCAGTGGCGCACCCAGGGGGGGAGGGGCCCTGCCCCCCCAAAGAAATAGAAATTGCATTATTAATATTGATTTTGCATTATAAATATTTTTATCCGTTCATCTCGGCCCCCCCCCCCAAGAAAAATTCCTGGGTGCGCCACTGTGCTAGAAAGTAAAAATTAAAAATATTTTTTGATTTATTAAACTTTTATTGATTTCCATTTATTAAATTTTTAAATATTTATTGTTATTTTTAAATATCGCATTTTCCATTCGCATTTATTGTCAAATGCAGTCATTTTAACATGGCAGTTTTCCGACATCACTAATGAAATAGTCCGCCCATGTATTTCTGATCTGATTTAAATTGATCCCTCCTTGATTTTGATGGGATCCTTGATTTTGGCCACTGTCATAAAATCCTTCGATACATAATGTATCTTCAAATTTATATCAATCTCTTTTGAGAACATAATTATGAAGGGCACAACACGTTTTGATGATGCTTATCGCAAAATCAGGTTTCACGTTTAGAAGCCTATGTAGTATTCGCCATTTGTTGCTCAAAATTCCAAACGAACCTTCGACATATCTTCGAATTCAAGATAGTCGGTAGTCAATTTTTTTTAAATTTTTTTTTTTTTTTTGTGGGACAAAAATTTACCGCTGTATGGTCTCAAAACATTTCTTGACAAGGAAAATGTTTCATCTCCAACAAACACGTAGGGCAGGACTGGGTGATCCATCCCAGGTAGGGGTTCACCTGTTAGTATTTTTACGCCTCCGCTTTCTAATTTTTTATTGAAAGAGCTATCTTGGAAAATTAAACTATCCGAATCTTTGCCATAGGAGCCAATATCTACATACAAAAAGTTATATTGTGAATCAGCAATTGCTAATAACACCACAGAAAAATAATGTTTGTAGTTGAAGTATAATGAACCACTTCTTCAAAAGAGTGTTTGCTCATTCGGAAGTAATTAAAAAACTTTGCTTCGTCATGAGACAAATCTTCATATAATAAGGAAAATGTCCCTTTTAACAACCTCGAACTCACCAGTGGGTGGACCCAATAATTTCTTTTTCTGTATTTTAAATACTTATAAACAAAGTAAGAAAACACAACTCTTTTTCTTGAGTACACTTCCAATTCTCGTGTCCTCAATGTTACAGCTCGCGTTCTCTAATTGTTTGCTCGTGTACACCACCTGTCTGTCACGTGAATTTCACAGAACAGCCAAAACCGCAACGAGATCGCCTCTCGTGTGAATTGAAGCCTGCGGCACCGATGCGAATTCACACCGGCACCGGATCGCTCGTGTGCACCGAGCCTAAAACCGGTCTCAGGTCTCTTCTGAAGGGAGGTCTGCAGTAAAGCTCTCTTTTTCGAGGGAGGCGTGGTTCCGAGAAAACCAAGGGGCCGTTTAATTACCTACGGTCACCACGCTTCTTTTCATCTATTAGACATTAATGACATAAAAAACCCTCCGAGTGAAGCCCCCCTGGTGAGAGCTGGGAGCCACCCCCGTGGATGCGGAAATGACCAGCGCCTGTGGGCTGCAGCGTAAAAAAACGCGGGAAATTTTCTCCCTCCGCACGGAGAGATAAGTAGGAGGCACCGAAGTCTGCCACTGAGAGTTGGTGTTGAGCCTCGCAGCGTAGAGATGCCAAAAACGAGTATTTTTCAGTAACAGGTACAACCAATCCAGTTCCAAAGAAATACCTATTACAAATACCTGTTACAAAATACCTATTACTCTAACCTCGTCTTCCAGTTTCATTCATTTCATCCGTGTTCCTACGTAGTACATAGTAGTATAAAATATAAACGAGTGTGGAAATACTTGTTTAGGTAAGGGAATATTTTCTGGTAACATGTAGGGAAGATCAGGGTACACGTAAAAAATACTCGTATACTTATTTTGTCCCCTTGCGGCCCTGCGCAGTACTAGGTATGTGAGTATGTAATAGGTGTGTGAATGTACAATGTGGTAGATATGCAAGTGGGGAGGGGTGAAGTGCGAGGGGTGAGGGCCTGATATAAGGACTGTGAGGAGTATTCTATCATTTGACACGTACGCCGTACCTGTTACTTTTGAAAATCGGTAACAGGTCCAAAGTTCAGTTAGCATATTCCTATTACAAAGTAACAGGTACAGTATTTCCGAACCATCCCTATCGCAGAGTCCCTTCTACAGCAGTGCCGATAGTGTGCTGTGCGGAGACGAGGTGAAAACCAGAAGGGCCCGCGAACCCCAGAGAGTGTTGAGCTCTGAGAGACCCGCAGTTTGGCGGTGAGAAGAGCCCGCTGCCGGTAAACCACATCAGCGGTCATTTTCCCTCGATTATTATATAGACTGTTAGAGAGATACCTCTCTCATGAAAAACTGGGAGACTTCGTGAAAGTTTGTTTCTGTTCCTGTGATATCTCTCATATGCAGAAGAGGGATAGTCTCTCTGCCTTTGTACATTCTGTACAGAATTAGTCTTTATTACAAGCTCTGTGTTGTCTGTCTCTCGCGTGTTTATTTCAACCAAGGGGACGTAACAACAGCTCCATAAATGCGGATAATCCAATAAAAATAGTATTTCCAGGTAGCTCGAACTTTTCTACTCCTTGCAACAGGATTCATTTTATAAATTTCGTCTACCAAAGGAATTTATGAGCATTTAAAGCACATTATACCAAATTCCCCCTTCCCCGAATAATTTTAATTTAATAATATTATTTGCATTTTATTAAAAAAAAACGAAAAATGCCCTAAGGTGTAAAATTTCTTTCTCTGTTACGGAGTGCAATTTTTTAAAACAAATCTTCCAAGCATGCCCGCCGTCAGAATGGGGCAGGGGGGACAAAATCCCCGGGGCCCGATTAAAATAAGAGTTGACTAAAAAAATGTATAAAATGTTCAAATATTGAGTGGAGAGGGGGCCCGCTGTATTATTTTACCCCGGGCCCAGGCTCAGTTGACGGCGGCCCTGCTTCCAAGTAGGCAGTCCGTGGACACATTTTCTCCATAGAGATAGCGAAGCTTTTAAATTCCTTTTAATAGATTTTAATGCCCATAAATATAAAATTTTGTTTTACACGATTCAGAAAAGACCTACTGTTTGTATTCTTAGTAAGACTTAGTAGGCCTTAGATATATTCGCCAATAGAGGCACAATAAATTAAAATTTTCAATATTAAAAATCGCTTGATCCACAAATATTTTCTTTCTAAACGTATCACGTTTGATAATTCAGTTTCAAATTTTAATCTCTTGTGGCACGTATTAAGATTCTAAACATTAATGGAGATTGGTTGTCTACGCTCTTCAATAATTTGATAAACAGACATTTCCTGGTGAAAATTTTTATCCCAACATAACCAAATGACGGTATAAAAGAAAATGGCATCAAAGTTTGAAATCATTAATTGAAGAAATTTGTTTGAATATATTCAGGTCATCTACTAAATAAGTATTTAAAGCAGCTGGTTGTAAAATACCTAAACAAGTATGCATTTTAATTTTCGTTCTTTTCTATACATTCTCACATATAAACACGTGTCATTTAACAACAATACAATGCTGCTGTGACATTAAAAGCTCTTACGGTTTGTTGACTACCTGAAGAATCGGATATAAAGAATGAAAAGTTAGGCTTACCTTTGTGCCAAAGGTTGTAGATAACATTTTAAAACTAGGGGTTAAATAACTTCACACACATCAGTAATTCGAATGTATACTGGCATTTTTAATTATTTTTTAATGATGAATGAATATAATAACATGTTGACTATATGTAGAACAGAATACGAAATAATAACAGCGACTTCCAGAGAAAAGAAGAAGAAGAAGAAGAAAACTTTTTTTTAAAACTACACTGTTCTCGCTTTCCGTGCAAGGGCGTAGTCCTGGTAACGGTATCGTTCGCCATCTAATGTCAAAAATTGTAACTATTCCGTTTCTGACACGGTTCGTATATAAAAGCAGATCCATCGGCCTAACAGGTATTTAATTTTCAGTTTCTCTAATTTCGACTTAGGGCCTGTTCACATAGGAGTCCGTTGCGTAGGAATAATAGGTATTTATGAATGGTTCATTTTGATGTCTAGTCTATGCTGTTTCTGTGAA
Source organism: Dolomedes plantarius (assembly GCA_907164885.2). Classification (NCBI taxonomy): domain Eukaryota; kingdom Metazoa; phylum Arthropoda; class Arachnida; order Araneae; family Dolomedidae; genus Dolomedes; species Dolomedes plantarius. The sequence continues at coordinate 46,112,438 of OU015496.1, forward strand.
CTTGGTTCGGACGCATATCTTATACCTCTTTTCTTTCAAATAGCTGTAACTTTTAAGAGGATTGTTGACTTTAAAAAAATTACTTTAGGGGGATTTCCTCTAATTTAAGTTTTTCACTCTGAAACTTTACTGGAAAATAAACGTCGATTCCTCGCTGCGTTCCAAGCTTTGACTCGGCAATACTAATATGCATTAGATTTTTTAATTTTTATTTTTCAATTTTGACTCAATCTTTTTCCTTCTCTTTCAGTCAATGTGCGTTTCGAACCGTTCAACTGTTAGTGGGTATTTCCTAGCTGGCCGATTTATGTTCTGGCTTCCCGTAAGTATAAAAATTATATTTCCATTACTCAAGTTCTATCTCATTAATTTTTGTGTACCTTTTTTGTTATTTAAATTTTTTTTCATCCAACTGTTGATATTTGCAATAAAATCATACAACATCAATCCTACAAGACATTATGTGACTGAAAATTCATGGAGCTCTTGACAGTTTATAATAATAAAAAAAGAGAGGGGGGGGGATATAGAACAAAACTGATTAATTTTTATTTATTTATATTTTTGTTGTTGTTGTTCTTGATTAGCCTTAAATATATGAATCATTTATATATACGAATCATTTATATATACTCTCAACATTCTTTAATTTTCATTTACTCGAAGCGTTATAGTACACACCCAGGGATGGGAAGTTTTCCCTGATAGAGGGAGTTCACAAAACGGTTTTTCTAGGATTGGCAGCCTGGTGGCGTCGGAATTCGATACTGAGGCGGCTCGGATCGAATACGAACAAGTTGCACTGAATGTCCTTGTGTCTTCATCGGGTATAGGTGCACTTTAAATCAAGGCCAGAGGTTAAAAGGGCCAGGAGGTCCCTCGGTGTGGGTTTGTAGGGGGGGGGGGAGGAGAGTACGAGCCCCTAAGATGTTGCCCCTTGGGATGATTGGTCTGAATTGAGGTGGCACCAGAAGGCAATGTTGGTTCGCCTGTACGATACTCCCCTCACAAGAAACCCACAACTTTCGTCTTGTTGAATGGGCGAAAATCGAAAGACAATATTTAAAAAAATGTCCTTCTGTTGCCATAAAATGTATATTGTTTAACCATACAATGAGTACATCAGTTACCTCATTAGCTCGTTCTCTTCCGAGTATATCGATTTCGGCACACCCTGGAACTCGTTTTTAGGATCAGTGATATTGTTGTCGCTGGCAAATCAAGTGGAAGAAAACAGTTGTTGGCAGTATTGTTACATGCACTTTAGCAATGTTTCCTTTTTTTTTTTTTTTTTTTTTTTTTTTTTTACAGCCTAGAATGACCTAGAATGACACTTTCTCTAAAACAGTCTGACGGCAGTGGCGTAGCGAGCATAACTGCCGCCCGGGGCACGATACTTTTTTGGCAACCCCCCCCCCCCTGAAAAACATATAGTAATATAATATATAGAATTAGTTAAAAGGACCATTTGGCGCTCCTCTGCGAGTGGCGCCTGGGGCATAATAGACCCCCCCCATCACTACGCCACTGTCTGACGGGTAACAAATCAAACGCCCATCCTTACAGTTTACGCACCGAGTAGAGATCATAGTTTCCTACTGTCTCTTAAGCTTTATTTTGTTTCTATCTGATATTCGTCATCTGAAATCCTACAGGTTGGAGCGTCCTTATTCGCAAGTAACATTGGCAGCGAACATTTCATCGGCCTCGCCGGCTCTGGAGCAGCGTCTGGAATTAGCGTGGGATCTTTCGAACTGAATGTAAGTTAAGAGTGCAATGTTGTTTAAGAGTCATAATGCTCTGTGGATAAGTGAAGAAACGTTACTTTTAAAATCTACGCTTTTATTTTATGTTCGACACAGATGGTGGAACGTGTACGTGTAAGGTATGTAAGTATACATAACTTTTTTTATTCATACGCGCTTGCCAAATTCGAATAATAAAACTTCACCAAAACGAATATGAACCAAAAATTTAGATCTTTTATTAATTTAAATAGGAATTTTTAAAAAAAAATTATACTTTTATAGTTTCCCTTTTTTTCTTTTTTTGTTGTTTGTTGTTCACTTTCTACTCTTTTTTTCTTCTTAAGCAAAAAAAAAAGAAATGCAATGTACTAAACATCTAATCAGCACAGTTTTCAAGGTTTTCTCAACTTTCTCTTTCCAGGCTATTGCAATACTCCAGCTGACAGGATGGGTCTTCTTACCAGTCTTTATTGCCAGCCGAGTAAGTTATTTTAGTAACTGCTTTACATTCTTGGCTTAGCTAGTGGGTGAGTTATGTCTCGCGAACTTCTGAGCGAGAATTCGGGCCGCCCTTCGTGAATTGCATCGCCAAAACACGTAGTGATTGGCCCCGCTACGTATATTAATTTTTTTCGGAATATTCTATTATAAAAATGAAGAGTTGTGTAAATAATGTGTAATATTGGAAAGGAATATAGTGTGTATCTACTCAAATGGCTATACTGAAACTATAGCTCAATATTTCAAAATTAAGAGTTGTTCTGTGCAGGGCTGCATGCTTCGGATTTAGATATCAGCCCTCAAGAATTTCGAATTAATCATTTAAAAACCAGACATATAAGACTTAATAGGATTCGTGCGGTCCTTAAAAGTGCTTAAGAACTCCTTTTTTTCAGTTCTTATTTCTAAGAACCCTTAAAAAGTTATTTAAAACTTGGAATACTTATAAGGGTGACCCAAATGAAAATGAGACTTTTGTTTTCACGGCAGTGGTTTATTACTCAAAACTTTGCGTTTGCGCCAGTAGTTGACGTTGTACGTTACGAAACAAAGTAGCTATCGTTGGAAAGTGTCAGTGTGCCGCTTGAACGTGTTTAAGCAAGGAGACTACGTACAGTCGCGACGTGGATTCGTCCAAACAGACCCGGCGAGCGATTGTTCAATTTTTTTACGCCATGAGGGGTTAGTGAAGCCGAAATTTACTGTCATAAGTATCTGTCACAGTGTAAAGTGTTCAGGTGGTTTAGGGAATTTCGCAAAGAACGTGCGAGCACGAGATATGCCGAGACCTGCTCAAACGCACTTGGCCATCACCATTGTGGCATTTGCCCTCCTCATGGCCCAGGAAATTTATTAACCTCGGCTTGAAACAGAGTAAGCCCATCGGCGGACTGCGAAGATGCAATAGTTTTCCCCTGCCGAGGGGTGGCTTACAAAAGGGTCAGCTTTTCGACTCGCAGGCGAGGAGCGACTTATAATAGCGAGGCGCCCCGATGTCTAGAGCGAAGACACTTTAACACAAAAGACTAACAAAGGCAAACCATCCCCCTGATGAGACGCCGTAATGACCCCACGTGCGATGATGATATAAAGAACAAGTATCGTTTTGCACAAGGGCCAGGGTCAAGGACCTATGAGGAGCCCAAGATCAAAGAGCGGGCTTGTTACAGATCCCGCCAGGGAAAAAAGTTTTAAAATTGGATGCAGGAGATTTTTACAGGAGACGAGAATAGAGTAGAGGAGAGTCGGAGACTATTTTTGCTGTTGGATCTGATCTAGATCCTAGGCCGATCCCGATCCTGTGTCCGAAGGGTGAAGACCTCTTTCTCGCTGAGAAGGGTCGTTTAGAGATCAAAGCTTGATCTTTCCTATTTTCGAAGCAGCTAGCTTCTTTGGTGAGAGTGTGGGACGAGCAGTCCACTACTCTGTGATAATTAGATCAAATTGCGTTTGGAGTTCGAGTTCGCCTCATTCCAGCCGGTTCCGATGAGTGGAATCCGTTCCTAGCAACTGAGACTTCTGCGATTAGAGCTTTATTGCCTGAAGGCCCGATCGACGATCCATAGCGACAGAGCATCCAGCCAGCCGAACGGACAATCTTTAGCGTGCGTCGCAGACTTCAACGGACATTACTAGTGTAAATTGATGTTCCAGAACACGACCTAATCGTGAAATATTTAATCCAGAATCCCTAATAAATTGATATTAGTGTAACAAGTTCTTATTAGTAAGCTGTTTTATCACTATACATAACCGGTGTGACGCTACCTGTGTGTCAGCTATGACACCAAGCACGGAATATGTTACACCATGGAATCGATTGCTGCCGTGGACAAGATTTGCTGCTGCGCTTCCGCTGGGACGTCCTCGACCATATTCCCTATAGCCCCAACCTGTCGCCCTGCGATTATACCACATCTTCGGCCCACTGGAAAAGGACTTCCACCGGTTTGCTAATGATGCAGAGGTCCTTTACGTCGTTCAAGACTGGTTCCGCAGACAACCACGGACGTTCTTCGCTCAGAGTATCCAAAATCTAGTAAGCGCGGGACACTTGCTTGAATCGACAAGGCGGCTGTATTTAGCGGATATGAGGCACAAGTATCCCTATTACTTCCTGTATGTTCCCATATTCCAACCAATAAACCATTACAGGAAAAACCCAAAAGTCTCACTTTCATTTGAGAAACTCTTATACTTATTTTTTAGCTGAAAAATACAAGAGTTTGACTGTCAACGATTGGCATGGGGAAAATGCAGAATGTACTTGTTTGCTTGTATGGCGATTTTGTATTATTATTAAACAGACTTTCTTGATATTATCCCTCTGAACTCCCAAACGAAATGTAATGCTTCACAGACCATTATATATAGACGGAGACATAGGTAGATAGATATATAGAGAGAGATCTCGTTAAATACTAGAAAAACCAAACCGACTGCAACCTCTGTAAAAATAATTTCGTAGTAGGATTATATTAACATAAAGAACTTTTAAAGTTGATATTTTATCAGAAAATTACCTTAATGTTAAGTGGGACCATAACACGCAAATATTAAGAAGTGGAAATCAAACGTATATTAAACTATTTTTGAGGTTCTTAAAAATGTTATTGCTGGTCCTTAAAAACTTAGTTTTGGTATGACTACGACCCTTGCTTGATTTGCAAATGAATATACAGACTGGTCAATGATGCTTTCCAATCAGTCCTGGCTGGGCGATGGTCGAATAACTAGGGAACTGACATTTGGTACCAAAGTGGTTTTCGAGCCCCACTGTTGGCATGGATAATTTGTAGCCATTTGGAATCGGCGTAAGACCTTTTTGACATTGCTTACGGGGCGTCGGCTGTAAAAATTTTAACTAATAGCATAGTTTAAAATGATGATCACGTGATATGTCCAGCCAATCACAGGCCATGTCGACAATCTCGGCGCCAACGGAGGAACGCTCCGGAAGCAATGTGAACAAGGCCTTAAGCACTGGGTACTAGTCTAATTAGCCCCTGTGTAGCAAGAGGTGACCATAGCGCCCTCAAACAACTCAACTCAGCGAAGTTGGGCAGAAAGGAGGAAATATTTGGGGATTATATGATCCCTCTCAAAAATGCATTTTTGTAAATATCCATAGTAAAGCAATAAAATTTCATTATTTACAATAGTTTCTAAATACATATGAAGTACAAATTTCTCTCCTTCCCCCAGACAGATGTTAGACCAGTCCTCCTTGAGATCTGAAGGCACCTTAAACTGAATGAAGAAGCGATAGATATATTAAACTAACAGATTTCAGATGAACTTTTAATAACTGCTGGTCCTATATTCGTGAAGGCGATAGTAGGTATCTGAGGAGACCCTGGGGCCTATTTTTTCTTTTTTTATCTTTGGGTCTACATTTTACCTATTCAGGTTATACGAGGGTCACACTGAAATTTTTGAGAGACAGTTAAATGGTACAAATTAAACTTACCAACTCGTAGGAGTGTTCAAAGTAGTTCCCTTCGAGATTAATGCACTTTTGTAGGCAAATTTTCCAAAGATGCCTCGAGCCATCTAGTTCTTGGAATAGATGAAAAATATGCTTTTATAGCCTCATCAATTTCATCTCAGGAATGAAACGATGCCCACGTCATTTTTTTAGATTAAAAAATAACCAAATGTCATACATAGCAAGTTCAAGAGAATAGGATGAATGTTCTATCACTTTTTTTGTTTTTGTTTGTTTGTTCAAGAAATTCGGCTGTAATCCTTGCAGTATGAGAAGATGCATTGTCATGGTGAAGCATGAGTCCCCTAACATTCACCTCTTGAACAATTTCTGGAAGACACTTAGTAGTGTACCAGTCAGCTGTAACTGCCTTTTGTCCCACTAGCTTTACGGCTTTAACCTGCCCTGTATTTCTGGAGAATATGGCATGCATTACTTTTTCCATCGATCGTTGTCTTTTCACCATTGTTGGTTTGGGGTCATCTTCAAAGACCTATACTTTACTTTCTTGACGTGTTGGAACGACAAAAAAAGTATGTACGTCTCATCACCAGTTATGATTTTAGAAATAATGCGTTGCCCACCCTTATTAAGTAATTTTAGGGTTTCTTTGCTCATTCTGTTGAAATGTTTTGGGAACGTGTAACCAAAAATAATCCACAATCAGAAGGTTAGAACATCAATTCTTTATTTCACCGCTCACTTAATTCCATCTCTGGTGAAACTGCTCTTTTTTTTTGTTGCCAACGCAACTTACATAAAAAGTAGATCGTTATATTTTATTAACGTTGCCACTCGTCAATTACTTCGACTTAAAATACATTTGGTGAGATACTACACTGTCACTCACCGTATTTTGGTGTTCTGTAAAATTATGGAGGACCCAACGACAAACTAATTTTTTCATATGCAATTCTTCATGAATAATTTTATGTATAGCTGCAGATCCAATGTTAAGTTCCTTTTGTATCATGTGGTAGGTACAGCGATTATCATTGATTCAAGTTTTTCGTACGGGCGACACATTTTTTCTGGGACTACAGCTGACAAAGGTCTTCCTGTGTGTTCTTCATCTAGGAGAGAATTTCGACCTCTTCTAAATTCTGTAAACCATCTGAATACAGTGGCACGAGATGGAGCTTCATTTCCATTTGCTAATTGCAGACGTTGAAGGCATTCTTCTAGATTTAGCCCCACTTTAAAATCATTGAAAACTATAGCTCGATAATGCTCTCGCGTCAACTCCATTTTCTCTTCTTTCACAATTTATTCTACGATAACTAAATTGCAGTTGTTGCCACAAATTCTCGTCTGCGGGCATAACAGAGTTCAAATTTAAATATCCGACCAATAATTTTTTTTGGCGCTTATCGTCTGCCCCTGTCTGAAAAATTTCAATGTTACCCTCGTACCTGTCTCTGGATAGTTAAAAAATTTAAAAATCACCATTCTGACATATTTGTAAAGGGAACATTTAGCAACGGTTCTAGACATTAATTTAGGGAAAATTACGTTTTGATGTTTTGTTGTTGTGATTTATGTCCCCTGGCTGAAACATTTCAGACTAGGTGCATAGAGGTTAGGGATGCGACATCGATAACAAAACATCGATATTCAATATTAAAACATCGATGCTAATAAAACATCGCCCAAAAACCATCGATGTTTTAGAATATCCATTTTTTAAAACTGGTTTAGTAACCTTTAACATCAATGTTACTTCGGTTAGTAACATTCGGGGGGGGGGGGGGATGATTAAATTTTACTCTCTGATTGGGCTGACACAAATGACAAAAACTTAGTTGCTTTTGCCTTGGGCTACATTGATGACTCAAAATTCTCGTTGTAAATATCGCCATGTTTTATCTTCAAATGTCCAGATAAATTCGTGGTATTGCCAGAAGTTTTGAGGGACTTAAGGCAAATATTGCATTTTGCCAATTTGTCAGAGGTTTTGCAAAATTATTTCCAAACGGTACTTTTGGGAGGCATCTTACTAATAAGATTAACGCCAACTTATATAAAACAGAACAAAACAAAAATTTAAATGGCCGCTCTCATGTATATACTATTTATAAAATAAAACCCCATGGAAAGTTCTGGAGTGTCAGGAACATTCCAAGCGCTCTGATTGGTTCATTGGTTGTTGATTGCCATTTGTCTGTTTGCTAAGGAATCGTTCCCTCTTTTGTATTCGTCCTTTTCAGAATTCAAACTTACATTTACTGAGTGTGAAAATTATGCTACGTGGTAAATTTTTTTATTATGAAACTTTTTTATTAAAAAAAACATCGAGACAACGTAAAACATATGTTTTACGTTGCTCGTTGTTTTTGCTCGATATCGAGCAAAAAACATCGATGTTAAAAAAACATCGGCTTCAATAAATCGATGTTTAAAACATCGATGTCTTTATCAAAACATCGATGTTTTGAAAACATCGACATCGATGTCGCATCCCCAATAGAGGGCTGCAGACAGAGCAATGTGGCTCTGGTTTCTAATGGTACTACAAGAGTCAGAGTCCGACTTAGCCAGGTGTCACCACAATTTGGACCAAGCATCCCCAAGAGCGACGTCTGGCGGCGTCGTACCCTCCTCCTACGCACTTACCACCAGAGCCTGACTAAGGCCGGGGCAGTTGCCCCGGGCCCCTACATCAGAGGGGGGCCCCAAATCGAATAGAAAGTTTAGTATTAAGTATTAAGTTCTTCATTACTGAAGTAGTGAAGCAGAGGGGGGCCCATAAAGAAGTTTTTGCCCCGGGGCTAAGTCGGGCCCTGCTTACCACAGGGAAGAACTTTCCGGCTTACGGATTTAACGGACGAATTTAACCCGACGAAGACACGAATTTCATTCAATAGCACTTGTCGTGATTCGAACCGAACTCTCTCAGTTCGTAGTCTAACGCGCTGCCAATAGGCTGCATTGGGCGCTTTTGGTGGTTTAAAATCCTTTTAATGACGCTGTTTGCACAGTGCAAACTCATTATCTCGATTATTCAAGTTAAATGAGCAAATAAATTGCTAGTGCTGCCATCTGTTATCAATTTAAAGAAGTAAAATCATTTTACAACCTTTACTTGGAAAAATATTTAAGATTATTTAAGTTAAAAAAATCGAAATTACTGTGCCCCCCCCCCCCCCTCCAACTTAACTTGAAATACATTAAAACGTTAATAGAAGTTTAGTTAAAATCAGAAAATTGTAGAAAACTTTTAAGAAAGTTAGGTTTTTTCTCGCTTTATCAAACTGTGAAACTGAAGATTCCGATTATGTCTTTAGCCTTAACATAGTTTTTAACAATGATATGATCCATAACAAAAATTCGATGCTATTTTTTTTTCTCATTTTATTTAAATTATATTTATTTTTCTCATTGCATAACTTTTGAATATTACTCAAACATCAATTCTATTGTTATTCAATTTTTAAAAAATCATAATATTTCATATTTTAAGGACAGTCCGGCAGTCAATGCGCTGATGAAGGCCCTAACTGAATTCAGTTCGTGCCCCCCCCCCCCCCCCCAAAAAAAAAAAAAAAAAAGTTAGGAGCACGTTATGCCTATGAGTGGAAATATATGTGGATGTTGTTGGATCAGAATCAGATTAAACGGCTATCACTTGTCAATATAAAAGATAATTCGAGTGATAAATATAAAATACAAAAAATCAAACAATAAACAGTAAAAAAAAAAAAATGGAATAATTTGAAACTAAATATCTCATGGAAGCCATAAAAATATTTTTTTTTGAAGATCAACACAAAAATAAACTAAAAAAGTATGAAACTAAATATCTCATGGAAGCCATAAAAATATTTTTTTTCGAAGATCAATGAATTTTACAATTTTTTGCCACTTCATGAAATTCTAGTAGAATAACGTACTTTTTGTTTTTAAGGTCTGTACTTTACCCGAATATATGTTAAAAAGGTTTGGAGGCCGGCGAATCAGAACTTATTTAGCTGTTTTGTCTCTGATTTTGTATGTCTTCACAAAAATATCTGTAAGTACAAAGCTTTGTAATATTTATAAAGAATTAATTATTGATCAAATATCTGTCAAGCTTATGAATTTCCAAAATTTTACTAAGGAATACCTATTTAAAAAATAATTGAGAATTGGCAAATTCAGAAATTTTTTAAGTTTTTTTATTCAAAAAATTTCAGCATTTTTAAAATTTCCTTTTTTCAAACTTAAAAAAGCATTTTGTATGAATCTCTCTAAAATTTATTTCATTCAAAAGATTTTTTTCAGTTGAGAATGGAATGAAGCTTCTGTAGATTCAGGTTAATTTTCTAAATGATTTTTAATTTAGTAGATCAGTTTTGCCCATAATGCAAGATAATTGCTGTTCATTGATTAATACTGGGATTTGAATGCTAATAATTTAATTTAAATTTTGTTTTACATCTCTAATTCATTATTCATCAAATTAAGGTGTTGAACTCCTCCTACAATTTGGTTCCTATGGAGGAGTAAAAAAACCTTAGCAAAAATAAATTCATGGTAAAGAACTTAAATTTTTTTTCTGTTTCTGTCTTTGGGAATTACTGCAGGACATTAAAAATAAATCAGCATAATTTTGTAGTCTGCTTTTGATATGGATCTTATAACCATTATATTGAATACTAAAACTAATACATTAGTAACTTTTGTTGGAATTTTTTTTTTTTTTTTTTTTTGCACAATGCTTGTGGGAACTACTCTTATTTCAAAAATGGAAAAATATTTCTTACTCAGCTTTTTATGTGAAAAGCCTGTTCACATTTTAAGCTTATAATATTGTAATTAGTGATTATATAAACATTCCTCAATGCTACTGGAAATCTTATGTTTTCATTCTTGTAGGTAATTTTGGCCATGTTGTATGTCTGTATGGACTGCATTGGTTACTAAACAAAAATTTACACTTCTCCTCTTTCAAATTATGCTTTGAATTTCATAATTTATAAAACATAATTTTTCTGAGAATCAGCTTCGATTTGAATTTATAGTATTTGCCCTGTAACATTAACCTTTTTACCTAAATTACCCTAACTTGATTGTTTTCAGTATATAATAATTATATATATATATATATATATATATATATATATATATATTTAGTGTTTCCTATTAATTTTATTTAAAATGATTTTTGCATAATATATTTTATAACCAATGCTTCTAATTTTTTTATTTCTATAATTTAAACATCATAGCAGAATAAAAATATTTTACATTAAGATATTTTATAATATGAGGTTAAAAAAGTGCATGCAAGTGAGAATTTAATTATTAAATAACATTCATCCCAATTTGCATTGTTGAAATAAGTCTATTTAAGGTAACATTTGTCTGAAATTTTCAATGAAATTTACTATTATTTCTGTGATTTATACAGTTAGACTAATTTTTATAATAATATGGAATTGTATTGAATTCTTTTTAATCATTTTAATTAATAAAACTTCACCTCATGTATAGAGTGGAGCAATTTTTCATTTTCACCAACCTGTGATAAGCAGGAAGTTACACTGTTTAATGTTCAGTAATTCATAATTATGTAGTTTTTTTATCTCTTTTTTTTTATACAAATCTTAATGTTAATAGTGCATCTTATTTTAAATTTTAGATGTGTTCATTGGCTTAATATGGATAATGTTAATGCACCATTTTCTTGTATTGACACATTTCTTTCTATTTTTCATTATTGCTAAAGCATATGTATCTTTGGGTTCCAGGTGAATCTGTTCTCTGGAGCAGTGTTCATCAACCAAGCTCTTCAGTGGGACCTATACTTGTCTATATTGTGTCTGCTGCTAATTACAGGAATTTGTACCATCACTGGTAATTATTGTTGAAGTTATAATAATTCTCTAAATTGATGTTTGTGATTATAGTCGAGCCAAAGAATTTGATCTCCTGTGATAACTTTCCACCTTTCAGATTTGCTGAACTCTGTATTAAAAATGCCCATTTCCATAGAATATCTTCTGTCAAAGGAATCTCCCTTTTGGTACTTTAAACTATGTTTATGAGGCATTGATTCATAATGATTTCCTTGATCCTGCATACTAACTCAAATTCTGAAAATACAAGTTAAAGAATTAATTACAACTAAGCTTGACAACTTCAATGTTAAATCTTTCACTATTTAGATTTTGTTATTCACTTTCGAATTACTGATTCAGACTCTACCTGTGAGTTACCTAAAACTGTGCTGAAGAGAAATTAAACATATTTTGAAATGACACACCTCAAAATGACTATGTCAGACTGTATTTGGTACCCATATTTGTCGATTTTATAGAATGAATTTTTTGCAAACAGTTTAATTCATATGCTAAAGAGGTATACTGAATTTAAGAATGCAAAGACTTGATTAACAGAAAGCATAAATTCAATTAATTTGTATAGATGTTTTGAATCAATTTAAATCTGAGACAAAATAAACATTTGCTTCCAAGTAAATATATAGACATAACAACTCATACAATACAGTAATGCCTCAATAAATTGTTTGTTCATTCTATTTATATGATGGCTTATGCTCATCTTATTTTTAATTTTATACCCAATATTTTACTTGAAATTGATTAAAAAGCATTAAATTGATGTGTTACTAATAAAATAAGTACAAAGGGCTCAGTTTTGGTTTTTATGGAATAAAAGACTAAATGCTAACATTTTACAGTGCATAAAACTTGGAGATTATTAAATATTAACTATATCAATACTCCTTTCATCTTGAAATAAGATTAGGTAATGCTTAATCCAAAATATATTTCAAAACTGGTTAATCATAAAGAATTCTACTGTCTTTCATGATCATCAATTATATACCATGTTAAGGAAGCTATAATGCTAAGTTATAGTGACTCAGTATCACTTGCATGCTATTAAAAACTAGAATATCACTAAGCAAACAAATTTGAAACTAGGTCTTAGCTTGAAATTTTTTCATGACTCTGAAATATGCATAAAGTTATTGCATAATTCAAATCTGTAAAAGTTTGAATTTTCAGGTGGTCTGACTGCAGTCATCTATACTGACACTCTGCAGCTCTTTGTCATGCTTACTGGTGCAACAATAGTAGCTGTTAAAGGTAAATATATTTTTTAAATGGAAGAAAAAAAATCTCTTTCCTTCATAAGGCAAAATTTTACAATATGACCTTAACAAGTCAAATTGTCAGATGTTTCTATCAGCTAATTATATTTCTATGAATGAAGAGCAAAAGTACATAAATTGAGTAAAATTATAAGCTCATAATTAAGAACAATTTTTATATTAAACTAATTTTCTTCATGAGCAAGATTCAACATAACTGAGACTGATATTACATTGTTGTTTAGATGTAGGTTCTCTTATGAGCTTAATTGAGAGGTGCCACAAATTAGACTAAAATTTATATTAGGTATGGCACATTTTGAATACATTACCAATTTATATACATAAACTTTTGATTTCTATAACATATGAGTATTTTCTATACTAAAAAATAAACTAAACAACACAAACTAAAATATACCTCTTGACCTGGACCTGAAAACTAAAATATACCTCTTGTCTCTTGACCTGGTGATGGAAGATTGACAAAATGTGATATATTAAATATTTGAAGAATTCATCTCTAGTGTAAAATTATTGTGAGGAGTCACCTAAAAACAGGGTTCAAATAATTTTCAGAGTAAAATTGAGGTTTTTCTATAGCATACAAAAAATGAATCTTCAGAAAGGCTGAAAAGAACAAAAAATATGAAAAATAAAATTCAAATTTAAAGATTTTTTTAAGTTCACTAACAATTCTGTAAAACTTGTACACCATAAAGTTATAGGAACTAATCTTTTGGTGGAAAATAAAATAAAATACAATACAGACTGTTCTTGAATGAAAATTCAATAATCGGAATCTATAAAAAAAAGTATGGCTTGGGAAAATAAATTTGGAGAATGCAATTGTAATGTGGGGAAAAAAAAAGTTTCAGTGATTGAATTTTATGGTCATCAGTATTTAAAGATAACTTTATATTGACTCTTAATTATGAACTCAAAACATTAGTGTTTCAATATATTATTAAAAAATATTGAAATAATACACCAGCTCAATTTTTTTCAGAATTAATCACTTTCTTTTAATATAGCATTTATGAAAGTTGGAGGTATCTCAGGTCTTCAAGAAAAATACATGCAAGCTATACCAGCTATCAGGCTTAATGGCTCTGACTGTGGAATTCCAAAAGATGATTCGTGGATGCTTTTGAGGTCATGGGATGATCCTGATTTGCCATGGTTAGGTTTTCTTTTAGGGCAAACCCCGGCATCTATTTGGTATTGGTGCACAGATCAGGTTAGCTTCTTAAATATGTATTAAATTAATGCTATGAAGTGGGAAAGTAATTTAAAATTGTATCTTTTAATTCAATTTTGGAAACATCTTTGAGTGAAGTTTCTATCACTTCATCCAGTACTGAAGCTTGGGAAGCTTGTGTCAAATAATAAGAAAAGAGTACAATCAGAATGATTGTACTCTTTTCCAGGTACATATTTTCCAGGAGATAACTTTTGATTTTTTGCAACTTAGTCAAATTATATGCCGGGTGTTGGCCAAATGGTTAGGGCTGTGGCACTCAGTCCAGAACCTGTGGTTCAAGTCCCACTGTTGGCATGGATGTTTGTAGCCAATCAGAATTGGCTTTAAACTATAGGTCCCAATATAGTTAGCCCTTGAGTAGCAAAAGTTGACGGTGGCCCTCTCAACCAACCAATTTGTTAAATTTACCAGTGTACAGAATATGAATACAAATTTTGAAGAAACACAACATTCTAAAATTTTGTTTTTCACAACTTGAAATATATCTGTCTTTGAAATGACAGTTTACATGAAAATTGTATAAGAAATATCTTTCAAAGAATGTTATTATTTTTTACAAAGAATGGCAATCTTCCCTTAATCTTACTAATAATTATTGCATATAAAGTACAGTTCAAAAAAATTAAAAAATACCGAACACACTCATTGAATCTTAAAACTAAATCATGTTAATAATTTGTGTTTATTCCTTTATAATTTTTATCAGAATGATACATTTTTTGACACCAAATTTAACATAAATTTCATTTTTTTCTCACTTTTGTGAAAGTAATATTTAAAGAAATATTCAAAATATTCATTTAACTGTACGGGTTTTTTTTTTTCATTCAGATGATGGTACAAAGGCTTCTGGCTGCAAAATCTCTTTCTCATGCCCAAGGAGGAACTCTATTTGCTGGTTTTTTGAAAATTCTTCCTGTTTTTCTCATTGTGATGCCTGGAATGATTAGTAGAGTTCTCTTTACTGGTAATCTTAATTGCTGTATTCTTACCTGAAGTGTGATTGTTTATACTAGTTGTGAGAAGTGTAATGCAATAGAACAGTCAAAATCTTTTTTCATTTTTATGTCAGGATTTATTTATCTGAAAGTATGCCATTAATTATCACAGAATTGCTTAATTATACATGGTTTAAATGCACAATTACAACAAATAATTTGGCTACAAATTTAATTGAACTTACATTTTCCTAAAACTCTTCGGCACTTTAGTGTTTGTTTGTACCTATTTTACTTAAAAAAAGAATTACATTCATAAAGATTAAATTATGATTATTTTATTTAAGAATTCATAATTGTTTATTCTTTGGGTTGCAAATATAAGTTCAACCCTCACATTGCAAAAGATGACCTTACTGCTCCAAATCAACCAACCAGCTACAAGTATAAACTTATTGTTACAGATGAAGTAGCATGTGTAGATCCTGATATCTGTATGCAGTACTGTCAAAATCCTGCTGGCTGCTCAAATGTTGCATATCCTCGCTTGGTTCTGGAACTGATGCCATCTGGTAACTATATTTTCCAGTAAGCCTTCGATAGTTATATGTAAGGTCTTTAAGTGTGATAAAATGTTACAGTAAATGTGTTTTTTTATGCATTTTAAAATTTCCACCTAGGTTGTAAGTTAGTATTCACCATCCATTTGGGTTATAAAAAATGTACAAATTCTAATATGTTTGACTGACAGATTTTATACTCTGAATTTTAATCAGTCAATAATGTGCACAAAATTATCATCAAGTACACATTATGTACCAACAGAACTTTAATGATGAGTAATTGGCACAGTGCTAGATTCTATCTGTCAAATTTTAGGATTTATATGACTTAAAATGAATGATTTCTCTAGAAATAGTTAAAAGTCATTTTTTTTTTTTTAATAGGATATTTTGAATATATTAATATTCCTTACAGCATATTTTAAATGGTCATAGTTATAAGTTCTTATTATTTTGGACTGTTGAAACTATTAGTTACAAAATTGCAATAAAAGGAGTTGTATGCAAACATTTTTTTTATTTTTAAATTCTAAAAATGTAATTTATCAGTTTCAAAAATAATATCCTATGTTATGTTTGTTAGTTAAAAAAGGTTCAGAGGCCACTAAAAATATTTAAGTATATACTGCTTAAGGATTTTATAAGGCTCCTAATGAAAATTATGTGTTTTAGCCCCTTAACAATCGCATAATTTTCAAGAAAACAGTAATAAAAGTTCCTATTTTTTCCAGAGGATTCCATTTATTTCTTGATCCGCCTCATCTAATTTAAAAAGAACCATCCCCAATTACATTATAAATAGTCTGGTGCTGCCATCTGGTATGTAAATTAAGAAATAACTTTTCAGGGTAAATGAAATGGATTGTTTTAATCTTTTTGGTGCGTTACTTTTAAAAACTCCAGCCCGGAAATATCACCGGCACAGGAAATAGAAGGCGAAGTTTCACCTCGTAATTTTGACGGGAGCGAGAAGGAAGGGGTTAAATTTATAGGGGATTCCTCCTAACCAACAGAATTATTACACCGCTGGGTGAGAATTTTACATCCAATTAAGATCAATATATTCCTAATGTTTCCAGTTATAGTGTATAAGTTTTATGAATTATAATTTGTTAGGCATGTAAACTTCTAGAAATCTACTTTTAATAACTTTAACTGTGATTAAACATATAAAATGAGTTTCATAAAAATTTAAATTCTAATTGTTAGTAACTTACATTAAAAATAAATAATTTATTAAAAATAACTTATGTACAGAATCCATCTACAAATTAAGATTCTGCTGCCTTTTGAATATTTTGTTTTCGAGAATAAACTAATGTTCTTAAATTTCATTTTCTAGCATAATCCTACTTTGTTTTGGTAGGTTTACGTGGACTCATGATGGCTGTTATGTTGGCTGCTTTGACGAGTGATCTAACATCTGTGTACAACAGTGCCAGCACATTATTCACTATGGATGTCTGGCCTCAGATAAGGAAAAATACTACTGTGTGGGAACTTATGATTGTTGGAAGGTCTAACTTTTAATTCTCTTCAATAGAACTACTATATATATGCATAGGTGTAGTGTGCTTCTAACTTTATTTTTTTTTTGGGGGGGGGCACAAACTGAATTCAGTTAGGGCCCTCCTCAATGCATTGACTGCTAGACGGTCCTTAATATATTAAGTATGATTTTTTTTAAACTGAATAACAATTGAATTGATGTTTCAGTACTAATCAAAAGTTATACAATGAGAAAAATAAATATAATATAAATAAAATGAGAAAAAAATATAGCAGCAAATTTTTGTTATGGATCATATCATTGTTAAAAACTATGTTAAGGCTAAAGATATAATCAGAATTTTCAGTTTCACAGTTTGGAAAAGCGGGGAAAAACAAACTTTCTCAAAAGTTTTCTACAATTTTCCCATTTTAACTGAACTTCTATTAACGTTTCAATTTATTTCAAGTTAAGTTGGGAGGCATGTAAAACCCCCGTGCTCCCCTCCCCCTATTGCTACGCCTATGTATATAAAAAAATAGTTTCTCTGTGATTTTGATTAGAGTAATGTGTTTTTTGAAAACAGTATTTAATGACCTTACTTCATACTTTTAAAGAGGAGAATAAGTACTTCAGTAGCTTTTAAATAATAGAGTACATCTGGAAGTTGTTGAAAGATTTTCTTAATCTTATCATCTAATCATCTTTGTATCTATCATATAAACATAGTTATTTATTATAATTAAAATAAAATGCATGTATTCTTTAATATTTTATGTTGAATATATTCACATCCTTTTGATCTGGATATGAATCTGATTTATTAAGATTTATTCTGACTTTATTCACCTCTCATTTTCCAATAAATTTCTTGGTCTCATTAGATATGGAGAAAGTAAAATAATATCTCACTTTTTCAGTTTGAGACTTAAATTTTTCATGATTAGGGTAAATATTTTTTAACACTTGGGGATATGTATTGCTTTAGCACAGGGGTGGGCAAATAGCGGCCCACTACAGATTTTTTTGTGGCCCACCAAGACATCCAGAAAAATCCAGACAGCCAGAAAAACTGCCAAAGACAGCCAAAAGCTCTAAGACAGCCAGAAAAACTGCCAGTATTTTATTTAATTTATATTTATTGATTTTTATGATACAATTTATACCTTTTTTGAAATGCAAAGTTAACTAATAAATGCAATAATTTTAAAAGGTGTGGCCCTCCGCTAACCTTTGCTTACACAAAGTGGCCCCCGAGCCAAAACAATTGCTCTCCCCTGCTTTAGCATATTCTTTGTATGGTATAAGCAATATGCTTTTATTTAATTTCTATGCTGGCTGCTAAGTTGTACTCCATAATGTCTGCTATGCTAAATGTCTATGGACACTACAATGAGGATTTTTATCATTGACATTTAGAGTTATATCATTTGTGCATCTTCTGAGTCAGAAGAGCAATACTCATATTACTGTGTATTGTAGCAAATAAATTTATTGACTCAGAAACACAAAAATGAATGATATCTGGGCATGATTATTAAATTTAGTTTCTCTTTTCAGGACATTTGTATTGGTTATGATTCTAATCAGCATTGCATGGATTCCAGTAATCCAAAATCTTCAAGGAGGTCAGTTGTTCATTTATATTCAGTCTGTGTCAGCATATCTAGCTCCTCCTATTGCTGCTGTGTATATTTTGGCTGTCATGTGGAAAAGGATGAGTGAAGCTGTAAGTAACATGTGTAAATCTAGTTACTTTGTATGATAGAAGTTTAATTGCTAACAAAATTAAATATTTCCACAATATGGCAGCTAGTGGAAAGATTTGGAGCCAACTACTGAAGAATCCTATTCTAATGGATCTGCCTTGACATATTTTCACTGCCAATTTTCGAATCATCACTTCACATGACTATTAATTTTGTCACCTTTACTGCATTAGTTTGGTAAACTCTCCTGACTGTCGTCTTTGTTCGTCTAGAGACATTATGGATTTTAATCATCCTATAACGTGCACCTTCTTAAAGGACTATAGATTTACTACTGACAGCTGGAAAAACAGAGCTACTTTGTATTGGACTGCTAGAGGAGAGCTATGGTCTCTTGACTGTCTCTCAAAGTAGGAAAAGGGGAAAAAAAGATAGAAGTTTATGCCAAATTTTTACATATTGTTTGATTCTATGCATTAAAATAGTTTAACTCAAGACCTCAATTCTATAAAACTAATATCAGTAATACAGTGATTTAGTAAATGCTACTTCAAAAAAGTTGAATGGCATTAAGAAAGTTTTACACCATTGATAATAGAATGAGCAGAAATCATTTGTATTATGATAGGAATAAGAGTAAGAATGGCTTAAATCAGAATTAAATTGTACTCATGTTTAATTAATGTGAAATATCCTCTAAACCTTATACAGAAAATACAGATGTATATTGCTCTCCATACATTACAGAAACTGTTCAGATATATAAACTGATTATACCATCCTTTTCTTATATATAATAAACCAAAAGTTCAGTTGATTTAGTGTTCTTTAAATAGCATAACATAAAATTGGTATGGAAATTTAGTGTTCTTTTATGGTTATCAGTGTATTCAAATCCTGCAGTTTCAACTCATCTCTATAAACATGGTGAACAGATTATTATAGTCTAGAACAGGGGTCGGCAACCTTTTTTACTAGGAGGGCATGTTTCAGAAGTGTGGGAGTTCGGCAGGCACTGTTGGTTGAAAAGGAAGTGGGGGAGAGGCTAATATTTAAACATGAAAATATTAATGCAAGATAAATTTTCAATAAATAAATTCAAATTTTAATTTAATTTAAACAAAACAATCTTAAAATTGATAATTAATATGATATTTAACATTGCAAATATGCCGTCAAATTGTTGTTATGGGGTACGTAAATTGAATTGCCAGTCCTCAGGCTTTGTCCAAATGAGTGTCAGTGAGGCTTGATTGGTACTTTGATATTAAGCATTTTGTTTAGGAAAATAAAGATTCACAAGCATATGTCGACGTGCAAATAGAGTTCAATTTTACAGCAGAAAAAAGAAGCTGACCTACAGTGAGGAGAGAGTGACACCATCAAGAGAGCAATCTGCTCAGTTTTTGATTTTTACCATTTTATGAATTTTAATTTTTTTACTAAAATTATTCATTACAACTATGAGCGTTTGTTGTTCAAATATCTAAAATTTAAATAGTTCAACAGCGGGCACTTTAAAATAGTTTTGCGGGCACCGCATTTCCGAACCCTGGTCTAGAATGATTTAAAATTCAAAATATTAATTATTTATTTTTTTATATGTATTAACTTATTCTTTACAACAACATATGTAACTGGTAAAATTTTCTTAATCTGCTCAGTACATAAAATGCAGTCTCCCTAATATAGCTGAGCACCTGAAGGTATTAAAAATTTAAAATACTTTTAATTTTAGTATGTGGTGTTTTATATTCATAAGATCAAACTGTGACTGAGATCTATTGGTTACAGACGTTAATATTCTTTAGTGAATAAAATTTAAGAGATCTCTTTTCTATATTTGCAGCAATTGAGGCTCCAAGGTGGGAACAGTAGGGGCAATTGCCCCCCTCCAATAAATAGCCCAGCGTATTTTTTTTCATAGCCTAAAATTATATAATCATAGATCTAATACTAAATGAGTTTAAATTTAAAATGAGAGGATATTAATTTCTTATATATATATATATATATATATATATATATATATATCTAACCCTAAGAGTTGACGTTGCCTCTCCCCCCCCCCCCCCCCCCAAATCTCTGGACGGCAACCACCCCTGATTTGTAGCATGTTCCTGAATATAGAAAAAATTAATGTAACTAATGTATCACTGTGTTATTATGCCTAGATCAAATGACTAACGTTTACCTACCTCCTTAATTTAAAAAAATACAATGTTTATGCGATGTTCAGATTTCTAATTGTAAATATGTAAAAAATATTCCTTATTACTTTTTTCTTGAATATCTTAATTTTTCAGGGTTGTTTCTGGGGAATGATCCTTGGATTTATTGTTGGAGTGACACGAATGATTCTAGATTTTATATATCGTGAGCCTGGCTGCAATGAAATGGATACACGACCCATTATAATACAGAAAGTCCATTACATGTACTTTGCTTGCATGTTGTTTTGTATCACAGTTATATCCTCTGTTGTCATCAGTCTGATGACTGACCCTCCTGAAGAAAATAGAGTAAGTATGATTTCTCTTCTTCTGCATTACATTACCATTTTTGGAGCGTGGTGGCCCAGTTGGCAAGAGCAATGGGCCAGTGATCTGAACATCTCTGGTTCAATGCTCATCGCTGCAAATCCATCACCATGTTCACTAATGGTGGCCGGGGCACGTAAAATAGGTCGTTGCTATAATGTCCTCCAAGTTCTCAAATTTACCTCTGGAGGTGCGGGGTCAAGTGTTCCAGTCTCGTCACTTGATTTGGTTCAAAATTACGGGACCGATGTTCTTCGAGGTCAAGTCAGTCTTCAGCCCTAGTGGTACCTTGCCTTGAAGTGAAGCTGCTTACTACCCTTCACCCAGGACTTAGGATTTGAGGACCTGGGTCCTTTGAACTTGGTGTAGGCTTTTCTACACCAAGGGGATTGGAAACAACAACAACAACATTATCATTTTAATAACCTTTTATATTTAATCTAGTGCATGTGTGTAAAAAGTTCTTTATTTTAAATGCAGTGATTTAATTCATGTAAAATGTGTATTGTATGTAATGCAAATTAATTCTATAACTGAATGATTTTTTAATCTTAACTTAAACAAGGAAATATGTGTATGTGATTACTGTAGTCTATTCTCAGTTTTTAATTTTGTTAACAAAAATTAAAAACTAAAAATTTCATTAATTTAAATTACTGCACTCTTAAATAATATGATTTCTAACTAGTGATTCCTATAAATTTCACACATTTGACATTTAAACTGCTGATTGCACATTTTTGGTATGTCTGATTAAATAAATGTTTCCAATTTTTTACTTAAATGTGCTTTTTATTAGTATTTACTTTGGATAACATGTTTTTCCAATTAATCTTATAATTATGGAGTAATTAAGATGATCTACATGTTCAGTTTAAGCACGTGCACTGGCAGTTAATTCACTAATGCTCATGGCCAAATTGTCCATTGCAATTTGAAGGAAGCCGCAAGTTGAAAAAAGGAGACTTGATAGAGTCTTGTACCAAAAAGTATTTCTATACATATGAGCGATATTTCAGACAGACGTTTATAATAATTCTTTTTATTAATAATGTTGTACAAAGGGCACAGTAGCCTGGTTGGCAAAGGCGTCAAGCCAGTCATCTGAGGGTTGCGGGTTCGAGGCTGGTCGCTGACAAAATCCTCCGCCGTGTTCACTAATTGTGGCTGGGGCATGTAAAATAGGGCATGGCTACAATGTCCTCCAAGTTATCAAATTTTCCTCTGGGAGTGCTGGGTCAGGTGGTCTGGTTCTGCCACTAGACTGGGTTCAAAATTCGCGGACCATCAAGCGAGTGCAGTGTGGACTCATCCCCTGTGGTGCACCCAGGGCAACACATGCAGCGAAGTGGTCTCACGCTTCTGGCTCCCCCTGGAGAAGAGCCTAGGCTCAGTTCTCCTATCCATTAGAAAAAAAAAATAATAATAATGTTGTACAGGATAAGCTTCAAAGCAATGTGGTACGTGTGATGTAATGAAACATCTTGCATTCCCAGGTAGTCTCACTGTGTTTTTTGCATTTTACACATACTTTGCATCTTTGAGAGTTGTTTTTTTTTTAGCTTTTGTATGTGTGATACATCTAGGATAATGTGCATCATCAGGAATGCACCAGGAAAATGTTTATCATTTTGTTTGCACATGGAGAGGTGTATCATCTTTAAGCATCTCTCTGAATGTTTGATAGCCAAGAACCCACACATTTAGTAAAATTTGGTTCACAACATTCAGTAAAAACTTTTAAAAAGATTAATTTTGATACCAGAATTTCCCAGAAGTATCCCATTATTTCATTTATCATTTGTAAAGATGGGACATCTTGTCCTAGTAATTTTATAACCAAGCAGATTGCAATCTGTAAAAGTAATTTTCAAAAGTCATCATCAGTATAAGCCATTTATTTTGAAAGGGGCATAAGTCACTTTGTTTTTAAATCAAGATATTTAAAATATCTAAACACATTTAAAGCTATTTAAAATCTCAGCAGTTCTCACCTTATTGATTGCAGTTTTCTTTTAATGGAGGGATACCATTAAATTGCAATTAATGTTATTATAAACTTGATTTTTTTTTTTTAAGTGTCATGTCTTTTTGAAAGTAAATGGCTCATATTATGAATTCATAAAGTTGATATTTGAGAAATTAGTGTATGGTCCTAATACTCAAGTATTTTAAATATCTACACTTTTGTAATAAAACATATTTTAAATCTTATCTGAGGTTCTTAAAAATGTTTCCATCAGTCCTTAAAAAGTCCTCCTTATATTTGGATCCCTAAAGATTGGAATGAACCCTGAATAGTCAATGTAAATCAGATCTTCTTCCTATTTAAAAATAAAAGTAAATTAAATTCTATACTAAATGTAAAAATAATTTTTCAAAACTATTTGTAATCTATTATTTTGAAGCTGATACGCACAACCTACTGGACTCGATTTGATGAAGGTGATCGAGATGATGACAAGGAGAACTTTGAGATGAGAGAAGATATTAACATGGAGGTGAAAGCTGGTCCAAACGATTTCAGGAAAAAGGGAGCTGGAGATGTTAAAGGTAATCAAACTTTTCTGAAACTTCTTTGCATAAAACACTAATTAAAATGCTCAGACTAAGTGTTAGGCGTTTGTTGCAGCAGCATAAAATTAATTTGTCTTCATTTTGCACAGCTACTAACCATACAAATTCTAGAATTTGTAAAGTAAGATTTGATCTTTAAAGAGAGTTAAAATATACTTTTATTATATACTATGTTACACTTCGTTTTCATATGACTATGCATAAATTCTACAACGTCCTTTTTTAACAAAAATTATAACAATGTTTTAAAACCAAAGAAAAGAAAAGGAAAATTGCTAAAGTCATGTTGAGTTGTTTTGCGTCTTTGCAATTTCATAAAATCATCTGCCAAACTCAGAGTTTCATGGCTGTACGTGACAGCTTTTATTAATATTCAGTAACAAAACAAAAAGATTACCAAAAATAAGTATACACAACCTCTTGATTTAGAGATTTTAAATGGCTGAGATTGTTTTAATTGGTTTCTAAAATCTACTTCAAGATAATATACTTAAATTTAAAATTCATACTCTCTACGATAAATATAAAATTAAAATGTTGCAAAATTTTCTTTTCCATCTGTTGATTCTTCCCTTCAATTTAAGGGGCAATAATTTGATGAAAGAGTTGTGGAAATACTTTAGTCCCAGTAAATTCATAGATCCGTGGACTGGAATTTAAAAGCATAGTAAATAAGGAACTCGATTTTCAGTACTAGTCATGGCAGTTTCTTTTGTTACTAACTACTAAATTATCATTGCTGCTTAGACCTGAGAGTTGCAACTGTTCACATCAACAAAGTTAAGTTTCACCTTTTGAACGTCCCATCAGAAAAATTAATGTTTTCATTTATTTTCAAAATGAGAAATTTTACAATTATAAACAAAGGGACCAAATAATTCAAAAATTCTTACAAAACAAGGATATAAACCTTGGTCCATGGATGAAAGGAGAGAAACAGGCATTTATTTTCAAAATGAGAAATTTTACAATTATAAACAAACAAACCAAAATAATAACTTTAAAATGCTTACAAAACAAGGGTAAAAACATAGTCCATGGACTAAAGGAGAGAAACAGGCATTTATTTTCAAAATGAAAAATTTTACAATTATAAACAAAGGGACCAAAATAATAATTTTAAAATGCTTACAAAGCAAGGATTAAAACCTTGGTCCATGGACTAAAGGAGAGAAACAGGCATTTATTTTCAAAATGAGAAATTTTGCAATTACAAAAAAGGGACCAAAATAATAATTTTAAAATGTTTACAAAGCAAGGGTAAAAACCTTGATCCATAGACTAAAGGAGAGAAACAGACTTTCCTCTGGTACACAGGGTACAGTTTGTCTAACACCCTGACAACCATTCAAAATATTGCTGTCCTGTAAAATTATGGTGTTGATATGTGTGTTGTTGGAGAGGATTTTTAAATTAAAGAATGTGTCTAAATTAAAGAATGTGTCTATAATCTAAAAGTTAATGGGTAGAATTTAAAGTGCAAGTTTTTAAAATTTGTTTTCGTGTAATATATTAATGAAGTACTGCAGAAATTCATGAATATTAAAGGTCAAAATATTGATTTCTTTCTTAGACAGAGAACAGGAGACTCAACAGATTGGAGAAAAAACTTTCCTCTACTACCTCAAGATGTTTGGGAGCTGGTTTTGTGGTCTCAATCAAAACACAAAACACAATGAAGATGTTTGTGCCCACTTGACTGAAATAGCTTCCCTTAGACAACTTAAACGAGATAAAATTATCTTAAATACCCTTTTGGTTGTAGCTGTGGCTATTCCTGTTCTTTCCTTTTTGTACTTTTCTGTTGTAATGAAGAATTTGGGAGTATAATTTTTTTTAATGCAAGGAAGTGTAGGAATAACTAGCAATAATTTCTTGTGTATTTAACACAAAAAGAAATATCCTTTGTAATTTTATAAAATTCTTAAATTTTATTTTGAACAGTATTTCTTAAGATTTACAAATCACACTGGCAAAGATTTTCTCGTGTAAATGTTGTAATGTTTTTATTATCTAATATTTCAGTTTTTGGAAAATCTATAACATTTTACAAGGTGTCACTGGATTTTGCATAGCCTTATGAAGTCACTAACAATATTTTTAACATATTAGAAAAAAAAAATAAGTGATACATGCATACTCTGTATGCTGTTTCTATAATGATTTTTGACTTAAAACACTTTTTCAAAAAGTTATTTATTTACTTTAATTTTCCCTTTTGTTGTTATACAGAGATTGCATATGTCAGCATTATCCATATTCCACTTGCATTGAGTGCCAATATTTATAGAATATTTAAATAAGGGCAGAATTTTTTTTAACCTTTAGCCATTTTTTCGATTCCCTCTTTAGAACAGGAAATTTCACACCCCCTTTGTAAAAATGCCATTAAGGGGGTTATATATATATATATATATATATATGTGTGTGTGTATATATATATATATATGCATGTACAGGTAGCCCTCCTACAGCACGGCATCTCACAACACAGTTTCGCTCTAACACGATAAAAAAATTGCGAAAACCTTCGTACAACAATGCACTTCTATAGCACTAGATAAGAGGATTTTTGTTTAACACATTTAAAAACTAAATTACCTTAAAATAATGAACTATAGTGGTTTACATGAAAATGTATAAACAAATTATAATTTATTCATTTTTAACTCAATAAAATTACAAGAAGGCCTAAGTTTAGCTTAAAATGTTGAATAATTTTTCCTGAATCCAGACCCTTCCGCCGAAAGAAGCCGAAAATTCAAAAGGGAGCTGCAAAATTGTCTGTCTCCATACCGTGAATCTACAATGACCTTGTAAAAACCAGCAAATAAACCAAAATTACAGATTTTTAAAGAGGATAGAAGGTGCAAAAATTCTAAATGAAGAAAAAGGTTCTGAAAGTGAAGGTGATATCGTTCAATCGAAAAAACGTTCTTGTTTGATTGTACTGAACAGTGATGAGGAAGAAATTTATTAAATTAAGGTCGCATTAAATGAAAACAATATTTTTTTGTTTCTTTTTGTTTTGTGTTATTCATACATTTATATTTTTAATAAAAATTTAGTTGCTTATATCGAATTTATAAAAAAAAATGTTTGTTTTTAATAAGTTTTCGGAACGTAACCCCCTTTTTGTACTGGCTCTGGGTCTCATATAACATGGTTTCACACAACACAGTATTTTCTAGGAACCTATCTACCGTGTTATAGGAGGGTTACCTGTATGTATATATACATATATATATGTATATATTCATTCTCGGGCTTGTATTCTTGGGATACATGCTATCCCTCCCCATAAGGAAAAGGTTAAATCTTGCATTTATAATGCCAAAACTTTTTATAGATTCAAGCAATTCTGTCTGCTGTCTGAAATCTTGAAATTTATTAGAAGAATTGTACAATAAAGTTAGAATTCATCTCCGGTATTTATATGAAAATCTTCAAAAAATTTCAGATTCAGAGGTACCCTTTTTATACAGAGTAGAAATTCTGTTTCATGCAAATTCTTAAAATTTGGCAGAAAATGAAAGTGGTGCTTGTATAATGAACAAATAAATATTAAAAAAAGTTTGAGTATTTTAAAATCGAACAACTATGTATGATACTCATGTATCTCCTTATTGTCTTACTTAGTAGTGGTACAACATATTGTTGTACTGGTACTTTTCAGTAAACACTTTATATTAAACTGTAATCTCCACCTAGCTCTTCAAGAAAATCCCAAATACTTAAATTAATGAATTTATGTCTATAATTCACATTTTATAATCTTAGAACTATAATTTAGTCACTTTATTCTAAAAGAAAAAAGAAAAATAGCTTATTATATTAATGTCCTTGCTGTATGTGTTTAAAAGAAAAATCATTTAAATTTTTTTTTATTATAAGTATTAGATACCTTTTCAATCAGGGATACAATATTTTAATAAAATCCTTTTTATATAATAATATTGCATTTTTGGAAAATCTCAAATTTTTTTAATGAAGTGCCTCATTTTTGAACTACATTATAAATCTGATACTCTTTTATGTGTTTTGAAGTTTCTGAATTTTATATGCACCTCTGATGAGTTTTGCAGTTTATAAGAATTGAGCATGATTTCCTAAATGTAGTTAGGCTTTTTATACTTGTGTTGTATAAATAACCAAAAAGGTATACAAATCTGATTTTTCTCATACAGTTTCAACTTGATAAGTGATTAGATCTGTACAGTTAAATTTTAGTTGAAAAATTACTTATTTCTACTAGATAAATAGAAAATTGTTCTAAAATAATTATTTAAAAAAAGTATATACATGAAAATTTTTTTTTAATTTTCATAAAAAGGATTTTTCCACATAACACTTTTAGATGTACAGGTAGCCCTCCTACAGCACGGCATCTTACAACACGGTTTCTCTCTAACACGATAGGATAAATTGCAGGAACCCTCATATCACACTGCAACCTGTAACACGGTTTCGCTCTAACACGATTAAAAAATTGTGAAAACCTTTGTCCAACACTGTACTTCTACAGTATTAGATATCATGATTTTTGTTTAACACATTTAAAAACTAAATTACCTTAAAATAATGACGGGAAGGAACAATAAACTATAGTGGCTTTACATGAAAATGTATAAACAAATTATAATTTATTCCTTTATAACTCCATCAAATTGTAAGAAGGCCTAAAAGCTTAGCTGAAAATCATAATTCATTTTTCAAAAATGCAGACCCTTCCACTGAAAGAAGCCGAAAATTCAAAAGGGAGCTGCAAAATTGTCTATCTCTATACCATGAAATCTACAATGACCTTGTAAGAACTAGCAAACAAACCAAAATTACAGATTTTTTAACGAGGATAGAAGGTGCAAAAAATCTAAATGAAGAAAAAGGTTCTGAGAGTGAAGGTGACATCGTTCAACTGAAAACATGTTCTCATTTGATTGTACTTAGCAGTGATGAGGAAGAAATTTATTAAATTAATGTCACATTAAATGAAAATATTTTTTTTTGTTTCCTTTCGTTTTGTGTTATACATACATTTACATTTTTAATAAAAATTAACTTTTTTATATGGAATTTTAAAAAAAATTGTTTTTAATGACTTTTCGGAACATAACTCCCTTTTTTGTACTGGCTCTGGGTCTCATATAACACAGTTTCATACAACACGGCATTTTCTAGGAACCTATCTACCATGTTATAAGAGGGTCACCTGTACTGTATTAGAAATTATGTAAGATTAAAAAAATTGCTGTTTATAGGGTTATGTGTAATTTCAAGGAAGCTTGGATATGTTTTATAGCCTATTAGCAAAAAAAGTATTGAAGAGTACATTAATTGTAAAATTCATTTAATATAATTATTAGTTTGAACATTTTTGCAAAATTATTAATTTTATGGCCTAATCAAGAAATTGGCTCTTCCAAGTCTATTATGCTTTTAACAATTTTCTGAGATTTTTTCAAGACTCTTTCCCTCCCCCCCTAATTTTTGATGTGCTTTAGGTTAACTTTTGTGAAAAAATTATAAATTATTCTAAATTTTCTGTTTAGTTACATGTTTTTATATCAAATAATACGAGACAACTTGTGATAAATTCTATCATGTACGACTTTTTGAATTGTTACATGTATGCACAACCCTACATATGCTGTGAAGGAGGGATAATTTTCAGAGAAATTTGTTTCAAAATGGCTCAAACAGAAGGATTTGTCAATATTTAGTTCTAAAAAATTCTAAAATTCTAGAATTCTACTGCATGACTATGTATGACAATAATGCACTTTTAACAAAATCAAGTGTTTTGAAAAAATTCACTTTGTTTTGTCTGTTTTTTAAAATGCATAAATTGCACATATAAATGCAGTTCAGGAAGTACTGTACAAAATAAATATTTTCCTTGACAAAATCCTGAAATCGAAAATCTATACTTGTAGCATGTAACATTGAGCCAAATGACTATTTAGTGACTTTTTCAAAAAAGTCAAATACAGATCTGTCCTACAGTATTCTTCCAAAGATGTTTGATAAAACATTTTTGAAATACTGAAGGACAGATAGTGAAGCACATTGACAATGTGATTAACTGGTTAACTGGCAATTTGATTGAAGCAGTCAGCTCACTATATTCACACATGGTAGAGGGTAGTCATGTTGTTAGTTAACCAGTATAAAAGTGTTAATACAATCACAAATGTGTTATTTTATTATTTTTTTTTTACTGTTTGTATATTAATATACCGTAATTTCGCACGTAAGCGCCGTGGCGCATACGTAAAAAAAAAGTTCAAAAATTATTGGGAGCGGCGCTTACGCTGGTGCGGCCTTTACGCCGATTTTGGATTTTTAAAATCTTTTCAGCTTGCACTTTTCTACTAAAATTGAGCCTAACGCATTACTTAAACTTGCGTTTATTACTGCGCATGCGCGAAGTTCTTCACTAATTTTAGAAAAGAATGACGATGATATCATACACACTTTAGCGACCACGCACGTGTATTGCTGTCGTTCTCTCTCTTTCTGCGAAACTAGTTTTTTCCCCCTTACTGTGAAACTATTTAACAAAATGGTACCAAAACGCAGAAACAAAAGCTACTGTGCGAATTTTAAGTTGAATGTTATTGCCAAAGCAGAAGAAATCGGAAATAGAGCAGCAGGCAGAGAGTTCGGTGTTGATGAACGTTGTGTTCGGCGATGTTCGGCGATGGCGTTCCGAAAAGAAAGTTCTACTAAAGATGCCGAAAAGTAAGAGGGCGCGCAGAAGAGGGAAAGCTGCTTGGCCTCAACTGGAAACTAGCGTTGAGAAATGGATTTTATCCCAGAGAAGTAAGAGCATTCCAATATCAACAGTAAAGATACGTTTACAAGCCAGAGTTATAGCGGCGAAGATGGAATTAGACGATTTCAAAGCTGGATCCAACTGGTGCTACCGATTCATGAAACGGAAAAACCTCTCCACTCGGGCCCGCACAACCGTGAGGCAAAAATTGCCTGTTGATTGGGAGGTAAAGAAATATTCTTTCCTGAAGCTTATAGGAGACCAATTAAAGGACAACAAGTTTTCCACCGATCAGGTGATCAACATGGACGAGGTGCCTTTGACTTTCGACTGTCCTCCAAGCAGGACTGTCAACAAGGTTGGCAAAAGTACAGTGAGTATTGTTACTACCTGTCACGAGAAAACGGCATTTACTTGTGTCTTGTCTTGCACAGCAAGCGCTGAAAAACTGAAACCTCTGTTGATTTTTAAAAGGAAAAACTCTCCCCAAAGGAGAATTTCCTAATGACGTTGTGATCCGCGCGAACGATGCGAGATGGTTGAACGAAGTCTGGCGGAAAAGGAAAGGGTTTTTTTTTCAATCCAAATGGGCTACTTATAATGGACTCTATGAAAGCCCACTTGTCAGAGCCTGTTAAAGTTACAGCGAAGACTGTGTCTGCAAATTTAGCGATAATTCCCCAGAGGTTTGACAAAATTAATTCAACCACTTTATTTGGCTATAAACAAAGCATTCAAATGCCGAATGCGAAGTCTCTGGGAATCGTGGATAACTGAAGGTCTACATTCCTACACAAAAAGCGGAACTATGCGAAAGGCTACTTTCGTAGAAGTCGCGAAGTGGGTCTCTGAAGCATGGAAAGATGTCTCCATTAAGACAATAATTTCCTGTTTTAGAAAGGCAGAAATAATTGTTCCCAATGCCAGCAACGATAACAGTTCTTCCAACGAGGAAGATCCAGATGATCCAGATACAAAAATTCGTCCAGAAATTTTGTCACTTTTCAATTCTGATACGGAAGATGAGGACTTAGATGGTTTTGATTGATCGGTAATTCTTACCAGTATATCTTTTCATTTGATGGGTTTTAGTATTACCTAATATCTTTATTACTTTTATTCATATTTGTATGCTTTATGTGTTTTGCCCGTTTGATGTTCCATGATTGAGTTTCTTTTTTAATAATTTATGTGTTAACGTGAAATAAAAATACGTTTGTACTGTTCCAGGTTTTATTCTTTTTTTTTTTTTTTTTTTTTTTTTTTTTTGCATTATACTACGGTAGGCGTGTAGTAGTACGTAACATTTCATTAAAAAAAACAGTTTTAAGTTGTTAAATAACAGTTTTAAGCGATATTTAAGTAAAGTAAATCTTAGCGGTCAAAATGACTACCTACCGCGCTTGTAGGTATGGGGTGTGTTAGGGCCTGTTCACATAGGAGTCCGTTGAGTTGCGTTAAGGAAAAGATGACGTTGAGACGAAAATAAACCAATCATAGGCGTTAAAAATTTCATTGCTAATCGTTTGGAGGCATATGATTGGTTTATTTTCGTCTCAACGTCATCTTTTCCTTAACGCAACGCAACGGACTCCTATGTGAACAGGCCCTTAGGCAGAGGTTTTAAAAAAGAAGTAAATGTAGGGTTTGAGAATTCATTTTTTTATTAAAAGTTATCGATACTAGCTTTAGTATACAGTAACGAAACATAATAGAAATAAAATATATGCGAGGACAGTAACAGAAAATAATATCAACGCATACAAACCGAGCGAGCGAGTGAGAACGGACAACACACCAGCGAGTATTTTTTCTCCCGGCCACGTATTTGAAAGCCGGAAACTGGCGACTCCCCCGTATGGCTACTACGCATGTGCGGCACGCCGTCTCGTGGGCTGAGCGATGAGCCGAGGTTTCACTGCAACACGTTAGTGACAAGGTTTGCATATGTGTTTGGGCTAACAGGGTGTGATTCGGCGCTTCTAGTGTTAAAGTGTAATTTAATAAGAGAAATACTTAAAATTGGAATTATATTGAATTTATTATATTAAAATGTATTAGTTTGTTACGGAAATAACCTAAAATTTCTGCTGGTGTCTCAATATTTGGTTGCGGTACGGTAACTAAGAAAAATTTATATGCGGCGTTTACGCCGGTGCGGCGCTTACCCCGATTTTGTTTTTCTAAAAGGAAATTTCAGTCCCTGCGGCGCATACGTGCGAAATTACGGTATACTCATTGTGTGAGACCGTACATAGAATGTATATTTACAATTTCGAATTGCATATCATTGAGTTATTTTTACAGCATTTCAAAAGAGTTTCCGACAGCAGTTTGTGATAGTTTCTCAACAGTGATGTGTACATATAATATTAATATATATATATATATATATATATATATATATATATATATATATATATATATATATATATATATATATATATATATATAGTGCTCGATTTCTAGAAACAGAGATGCTGGAACTGTAACCTTCTGGGGTGTGGGTGGGAAGTATTCCAAATTATACAGTGTGTAACAAAATTATAAGACCACTGTGGATTTTGTGATTTTTACTATAAATAGTGTAATTTTTTTAAATTGAATTAGGTTGATGTTAATAAATGAAATATAAAATATATGTATATCATTTTTAAGCGATATTTAAATATACTAATTATTTTATCAACAATTTCAAATTTTTCCAATCAAATATCTGTAACAAAATTATAAGACCACTAGTTAAAACAACTTTTTTTAATAAAACTAATATGATGTCGATCCACCATTTTTCTGAATAACTTCAAATACTCGATTTTTCATTGAATTAATTAGGTTTTCGAGCAAATATTTGGGAATTTTGTCCCATTCATCCATTTCCAATTCATACACAGAATCATACTGACGGTTATTTGCATACACTTGACGAGCCAAATGGCCCCACAAGTTTTCGGTGGGATTCAGGTCTGGACTAAGGCTTGGCCAGTTTAAGACCTCGATTTTTTCTTTTTGAAACCAGTTTTTAGTTGATTTAGACACATGGCATGGCGCATTGTCTTGCTGAAATTTACAGTTTGATCCTCCTAAAAATGGGCCAAAAGGTATAAGGTGTTGGAAAAGCAGTTGTTGATAACAAATGGAGTCCATTTTCCCAAGAACTCGCTGC
This sequence comes from Dolomedes plantarius, assembly GCA_907164885.2. Taxonomy (NCBI): domain Eukaryota; kingdom Metazoa; phylum Arthropoda; class Arachnida; order Araneae; family Dolomedidae; genus Dolomedes; species Dolomedes plantarius. The sequence continues at coordinate 46,146,294 of OU015496.1, forward strand.
AGATCACATTTCCCATCATATGCAAAAGCTCCCCACACTATCACAGAGCCACCATCCATCTGTCTACTGAAGAAAACCCGAGGTTCTGTTCGTAAATCAGTAGGAAATATTACCGTCCGGGCCATCCAAATTAAATTTTTTTTTCGTCGGAAAAAATAATATTTTTCCAAGCAGCATCCCAGGTCATGACTTCCTTAGCCCACTTCAGCCTTCCTTCTTTATGATGCTTTAACAGTCTTGGTTTTCTTTTTAATTTCCGAAGAGAATCATTTGAATTTGATCTTAAAGTGCGGCAGACTGTCATATGTGACATAATTTTACTTGTCTGCTGTGTTATTTTACGAGTAGACAAGTTCTGTTTCTTTGCAAGCTTGAAAATTCGTCTATTATCACGAGCTGATAATTTACTATTTCTGCCAGATCTTTTAAATTTTCCATAAAAGTCTCTTTTACTTAAAACGTTATGAATAGCAGTTTTAGAACGTTTAAGTATCTTACTTATTTCACGTTCCGATTTTCCAGAGCCCTTATAAAACCAAATTTTTCGAACTTCTGGTTCAGATAATTTTTTTCCACGCGGCATTGTGAATTTCCTCATAAAAACAAACAAATTAAATTCTATTTTCTTTTACAATATTATCGTTTGGACTTTTTTGTGATGTAAAGTTACAGTTTATCTACGATTTTGAAAGAAAAAATAAAATAGTTTTAAAAACTCAAACGCTTTTAAATAAAAAAATAAGTGGTCTTATATTTATGTTACACCGAGATTTCAAAAAATCGTTTGCTGTGTGAAATTAACTCAATTTTTTTTTTCCTTTAAGCGATTTATTTGAGAAAATATAACTTTTTTCATTTGCTTCAAATTTTAAAATTATTCATTTTATGCAGTGAAATATTAAATGAGTGATATTTTGGGTGGTCTTATAATTTTGTTACACACTGTATATATATATATATATATATATATATATATATATATAATAGGCCAGCCCCACTCAGTAACAGAGTAATTATGTGATTAAATAAATGTTTTTAACTTTCGTAATTTATTTTTTCCTAAAGAGAGGCACTGGAATGCTGCTCCGGCACGTTCCACCTCAAATCGAGCCCTGTATATATATATATATATATATATATATATATGTACTGTATATAGTTTATCAGGAGCTTTCATTTAATTTGCATTAAGTTTTGAAATTGATACCATTCAGTTTGATAGGTACTGTTTTGATTGGTATCACTGGCTCCTTTTAAATAATATTTTTCTGTAAATAAAAGTGTATTCTTACAACTTACGTTTATTTGGAATAATATAAAACTGCCTTTTTAAAATGCCTTTTTTTAAAAGAAAAAAAATAATGTATTGAGCATCTAAAACTTTTACTCCAGTTTCATTTATTTGCATCAATAGAAAAGTGTGATATTTCAGTTGACAAGCATTTTAAATACCAGAACTGCAAATTGCTAAATTCTCGCAAGTTATATTTTTGTTTTAAAATGCAAGTTTTGTATACCCTTACTTGCTTAAATTAATTGGTACATACCATCAAATTACATGATGTATGCATAAATATATTCCATGTGAGTTTTAGAAATCTTCAGAATTTAGATAATCACTTCAGTGGTGGCTTTTTTAGTAATGGGTAATAATGTAGGATTTATGTAGCTCAATATATTTTTAGATTAATTCAAATCAATCAATTTTAGCCGAGTACTGGTTTCTAAAGAGAGAGCTCTAATTTTTAATAGTATATTATTTATTCTGACCTTTTATATTTTCTTATCTTGAAAGGAGATTTTTCTCCGACATTTTCTTTCATTTTACTTTATACAAATTTTGTACTGTGAAATTTATTCTGCAAAAGGCTTGCTTTGATCAGAAATTTGCATTTAATATTTGTGATACATTTTTTTAAAGAGCAGTTTTAAATATTGTGTCATATTTTATGCTTATACATTAGCTTTCCCTTGTACTTAATTTATATAAATATCTGCATCGGTAATTGAATCTCATGAGGGTTGAAATACTGTGTATCAGTTAATATTTTGTTTATTTGTAAGTATTTATTTATATGTTAATAAAGTATCAAAAGACTGCATTGTTATTTTTTCCCCTCCAATTCTCAGCAAACTTCAGTAGTACAACACTTGGGCCAGAGGTAGCCTAGTGGTAGCACGTTGGCTATCGATACTGATGGTGCTCGGATCGAATCCTGACAAGCGTCATTAACCCTTTGCGGGGAGCCATTTGCATAGTACAAACGCCTAAATCTAGTCTTTTTTTCACTTGCATTCGATGTATTCCAGTTAAATGAGCAGAAAAATGGTTAGTACTGCCATCTGTTATCAGTTTAGATAAGTAAAAACATTTTGAAACCTTCAACTGGAAAATTTTTCAAGATTCTTTAGGTTAAAAAAATCTGCACCGTGCAAACGGTAGAGGTTGTTGCCCCTGAAAGGGTTAAATATCTTCGTGTCTAGGCCGGATATGGGCACATTAAATCCGTACACCAGAAAAGTCCTTTGAGGTCAGTTTGTGGGGAAGATAAGATCTCCCCAGATGTCATCCCTGGGGGGGGGGGGCTCGGTCAAAGTTTAGGAGGTAGCACATAGCTAGGTCGGACACCCACCCTTGTGGTGCCATTATAATCCGAAGCCACAGCCCGCAAGCCCATATGAACCTGGTCAGGAAAACATTCCGGCCAGGATGCATAAGCAACAACAACAACAGTGCAACTCTTCAGTTACCTGATAGCCAACTTCAAGATGAATAATGCATTTTAAAATATCATAAGTAGTTCATGAAATTTAGCTCAGGAAATATCGTAATTTGTATTCAATTTTATACTGCTGTGGAGGGCCCAGGGTTGCCTCAGTTGGTCGGCAGATCTGTACTCTCCGTTCGGCGCTCAGGCCCATTACCCCAGTCAAAATAGATCCGATTTTGACGAATGGCTAAAAAAAATATGAAAGTTTTGAAAATTGGTGGAGATGTTTGTTTGAGCATGTTAATGAACATACTGAAAGTCCCCACCGATCAGACTTGAGCTTTCACCGCCATCTTGGACAATGTGTAGACTTTTTTGGTTTTTTGCAAGTAACTTCAGAAATATTGATTTTATGTAAAAAAAATTGAATGCAAAAATTGAAGAGCATTAAATTATGAACAAAAACATTATTTACATTTTTTATAAGTTTAACACGAACAAAGATAACTGACTTTGAAAATCGCGAACAATCACGCGTAGGACGCGGATGCGGGGGGTATGACCCGCGCATGTGCCCCAATAGTCTTGCACACTCACGTGTGTCAAACCTCTGCATATCAAAGCTCGAGATAAAGTTGCAGCAACATCCAATTCATTGTTATCAGGTTGTATTGGTGAGGCTTGGTGGATTCTATCTTTTTATGTCATACTTAGGCTGCATTGAGTACATAATGGCTGGAAGTGGATAAAAATAAATACTAAATTTGATGTATGCAACTGTGTCAGTAGATAAAACTTTGCCTGGCCATGCATACGCTAGAAAAATCCTAGCTTATTTATTTACCCAAACAGTTTTAGCAAAACTAAATTTTGACGCCATGGATATATCTGATTTCAAAAGCAATAATCTCCATGAGTTGTTTAGAGATTTTGCTACTGAACTACTATCACTAGAAACCATATACGGACATATTCTTTTACGAAACATTGAGATTAAAATGAGGAAGACTTGGAAGCAGTTGAAAGAGAATGGCCCAACTGCAACCCTCTGGGTTCAGAACTTTGAAATGATAAAGCTTATGAAAACTTGATCACCGTCAATTGTGTGGTGAAAGTAAACGGTTTCAATACATTTGTAAACCCGTTGTTCCTTTTCCAGAGGATAGAGATTGTTACACAAAACGACGAAGAAACGAGTAGCATTTTATTTAGAATCTGAGTTGGCTCCTTTTACATTTGCTCTGTTTAATGAAGCTGGCAAGCGAGAGACAACGACATTGGCTAGGTACGACGTTTTTGAAGTTCCAAACAAAGACCTTAACCTTCTGAACTGCGTCAACATTGTGGACAGTGGTTTTCTCCTACACCGTGTCAAATGAGGAACACAATTAACTTTTTCGGATGTTTACACAAATTAAGTTAACTATATAAAAAAAGCATTATGGGACCATCTGTATAGTCGTTTTTAATGGCTAATCCAACACCAATAACAGTACAAAAAAATGGAAGAAAATCTACGGTCTATTATGATAAAATCTGAAGACATAAGTTTTGATGGAAACATGCAAGTTACTGATCAACAATAACAGTTCCTGTCAAATGAAAACAACAAGAGCAAACTGATCAGCGTGCTATCAGCTGAGCTGGAAAACAGTGGGATTCGATTCCGACAATGTAATGACAAAGCCGACATTCTCATTGCAATTAATGAAGCATGTTCTGGTAACAACATCGTTGTAATCATCGGTGAAGATGTTGACCACCTGGTTCTATTAACAGCTCTCACTCATACAGAAAAGACATTTTCCTTGTCAAAACATGCAAAGGGAAAGCAAAGAAAAAAATACATTCGTCAAATAAAATACAATCATCGGGACATACCAAGGTATCCTTTTTCTCCATGCGTTCAGTGGATGCGATACTACTTCTGCAGCATTCAACAAAGGAAAGAAAAATTGTGTAAAAATGTTCCAAAGTAAAGATATGGAACACGACGTGACAGTAGTTAATAAATGCAACTCATCGCATAATGATGTTGCTTAAGCAGGAGAATGTTTTTTTCTGATCTGGTATGGAGCACATCCCAGGGAAAAGTCCCTAAATAAGTTTAGGTACAAATGCTTCGGAAAATTTGTCACTAAAATAAAACCATATATTTCGTCTCTTCCTTCAACTGAAGAGGCAGCCATGCGACATTCCTTTCGGTTGTATCACCAAGTGCAAAAGTAGTTTGGGAATGAGTAGAATCCTGAAGTGTGGGCTGGAAATGTCAAAAGAAAACCCTCGTGCCCATCACAACTATGAATACAGTGGTTCCCGTTTCAATTTTAAGCATGGTGTTTCACAACTGTAAGACTGACTGGGGAGAAAGATGCGTGTGTCAGAAAGCAAGCATCAACTGCACAACGGCCTACAATAACTGCAATGGGGTATGTCCCAATGACATACCTCATTGCAGTTATTGCCCTGTAGATCATGAGGATCCAATAAAAGGAATTGATGAATGAGGTGGTGCTAGCTGACCCATAGACGGTCTTTTCAAGACTGACGACGCGAACAATCCCTTACCGAAAAAAGCACGACAACCATAAAGTAGGTAAGCTTAAAAAATTATATTCAATGAAAATATGGTAGTGAATTAAAAATGATCAATCATCTACATACCAAAAAACATTAGTCTATTTTCTTGTGTTTAAAGATTGCCCAAATGAGGGAGAGGAGAAAATTCAAAGGAAAACGCCTGCAACGAGACTTGGACGCTACATTCATAATAAAAAAGCATTTAATAGTCAATATTTTGATTCGTGTTAGGGTTACGACAAAATGTATTTAATATTTTTGTACACAATTTAATGTTCTTTAATTTTTATATAAAACTTTTTTTTACATAAAGTTAATATTTCCCAAGTCATTTGCAAAATCTCAAAAAAGACCTTCAAAATCTTTAAACAACTCATGGAGATTACTGCTTTAGAAATCAGATATGTCCATGGCGTCAAAAATTATTTTGCTAAAGCTGTTTGGGTAAATAAATGAGCTACGATTTTTCTAGCGTATGCATGGCCAGGAAACATTTTTTTTTACTGACGTAGTTGCATACATCAAATTTAGTATTTATTTTTACCCACTTCCATCCATTATGTACCCAATGCAGCCTAAGTATGACATAAAAAGATAGAATCCACCAAGCCTCACCAATACAACCTGATAACAATGGATTGGATGTTGCTGCAACTTTATCTCGAGCTTTGATATGCAGAGGTTTGACACAAGTGAGTGTGCAAGACTTTTGGGGCACATGCGTGGGTCATACCCCCATCGCGATGGGGATGACCCGCGCATCCGCGTCCTACGCGTGATTGTCCGCTATTTTCAAAGTCAATTATCTTTGTTCGTGTTAGACTTATAAAAAAAATGTAAATAATGTTTTGTTCATAATTTAATGCTCTTCAATTTTTACATTTAATTTTTTTACGTAAAATCAATATTTCTGAAGTTACTTGCAAAAAATCGAAAAAGTCTACACATTTTCCAAGATGGTGGCGAAAGCTCAAGTCTGATCGGTGGGGACTTTTAGTATGTTCAACAGTATGCCCAAACAAACATCTCCACCAATTTTCAAAACTTTCATATTTGTTTTAGCCATAAAACCTATTTTGACTGGGCTACATATCAAAACATCACCGAACAGGGGAAATCAACCTTCGGCTGAGTTTGCAGGCTCTTGCTACGCAGCCCCGGTCTTCAGTTTGATACTTGTTGAGTGGACTGACCGTCCGGGACAACGTAATCTTATCGCATTTATACTGCTGCGGGTGGTTTGACCTTAACTTTTAAATTTTAAGTATGATGTCAGATGAGGAGCTTTTGTATTAAGTGGTTCCGTTCCAACTGGCTATGAAGAAAACCGAAAGAAACATTTTAACCAAAGCTTTTGTGAAATAGAAAAAAAAAATTCAGGTAGTCTCTTCTAATAAAACTTACGCTGGTTATCAACGTAGGATTACTTATCAATGCTTACCTCTTTTGTATGTGTTATGTGTATATATATATATATATATATATATATATATATATATATATATATATATATATATATATATATATATATATGTATGTATGTCAAAATTTTGACGCGTGTTGGTACCTTGCTGTCCAAGCGATACAAACTGAGTTTGGCGTGGTGCCAAAATTATAACTCTCAAGGACGGACGGTTTTAGAGTCTGAAATTTTCCTTTCCGGAGGACCATTATGGAGGAATATAATCCTGCGTTAAAAAAAAGGGTAGTTTTTGTTATGCAATACTGAAATATGAGCGAAATCTGAATTGCATAATGTAGCTTCAAATCAACATCTTTTACTGATATATCAGAGGATATTGGTTCTGATATGATTGTTAAAACATAAGCTGATATTAATCCTCATCAAAATAAATTGACTGTTGGTTAGCCGGGACTCGAATCCCTGCTAAATCATAGGCGTTCATCTATTAGGTGCTCCTTTTATAAAGTAGACAAGAAGACGACAAAAATCGCAGTGTGTATGGCCGAAAGTATTCGGGATAAATGCTTACCGCTCGGGAAAGCTTTTTTTTTTATATGAATAGGCTTCACTTCTGACATTTTGTGGAAGGTATGATTTAGCACTGACAGATTCAAATGAAGCAATGCCTCCCAATTGTTCTAACGGGATCATAGCCAGAGTAATGTACTAACGCAGGGCCGCTCAGAGGGGGGGGGGGGGGTGCAACTGGGGCACTTTGCCGCAGGCCCCCAACTGCCGGAGGGTCCCCAACATTTTTTTTTAAATTTATTTATTAGATTTCCTCAGAAAATATAACAAGAGAGCAGTGCAACGAAATAGAATAATTATGTTAATCATTCATGTAATAAAATTTTAAGTATGAGTAACTTAATTTGAATGTGTGTTTTCGTCTCTTTGCATTTTTTATTTTTCTTGGGGCCCCCAACAGAAGTTTGCCCCAGGCCCCGTAAAGTCTCTGGGCGGCCCTGTACTAACGCCATAGCATCGGGGCGTTTACCTAGATTAACCTAGGTGTGCTATGCAAAATCTTAGTATTATATGCTATTGATATTGACCCTTTTCATGTCAGTAAAGTGACTTATGAATTAAAGGCTTGATGTATGCCACAATCAGAAGTGATGGGAAGAGACTCAAGGTGGGACGATAAAAAAACATCCGATTGGAAGTGAAGAGATTTTTTGAGAAAGCACAGAACTCCATTATTATTTTTTGATTCTGAGTGATTCAGGGAAAGAATCGTTACCGATTAATGTTGTGTGTGTTTATAATAAATATGCGAAACATACACAAGCCCCGGGAATTCCCGATAGGCAAAGTTTTTTTCAACGTAGGATTACGTTCCTCCATAATGGTGCTCCGGAAAGCAAAATTTCAGACGCTAAAACCATCCTTTGTCACGAGTTATAATTTTGGCAGCGCGCCAAACCCAGTCTGTATCACTTGGGCAAGCAGTAAACAATTAAACAGGAAAGTACCAAAATGCGTCAAAACTTTGACACACACACACATATATATATATATATATATATATATATATATATATATATATATATATATATATATATATATATACACTCTGAGAAAAAAAAACGACGTACCAAGAAGGGGTAATTAAAATTGGACACAAATTGATATGCATACAGGTTTCGATGAAAAATGCAAAATTTTAAAGTTTGGCGTCCAATGAATGAACATGTGACGCTGCAGCGCATCTTAACTGCGCAACTGGCAGGATATTAAAGAGAAGTTTCGATTCCAGGTCATGAATTCTTTTTGAACTTCATTCCGTGTACTCAGGTAGACAGTAAATATGCCTCGCATACAGGTGCGCGAACAATATGCGCAGATGTCAGTATTTGAAAGAGGTCGTGTACTTGGGCTCAAAGCAGTCGGTTGGTCTAATCGTCGAATCACTCGACATTTGTGTAGAAGCGATGCCAACATTAGGTGATGTTGGCGGGAACCATGGTGAACACAGTGTCAAGAAGGAAGCGGTCGGCCTAGAGAACTGACAGAACGTGAGGACCGAGCAATCGTCAGAGCGCCACTCACAGCCCCAGATTCATCATTATCATCTATCGTACGGGCAACTGGTGCTTCAGTGACCTCAAGGACCATTTATAGGCGGTTCAGATAAAGGAGGCTGAGCTCATTGCGCCCCTTGCGCCGACTACCATTGACCTCTGTACACCGATAAACCCGAATGGTGTCGGGCACATTCGACCTGGAATGTCACTGACTGGAGTAGAATTGCCTTCGGTGATGAGTTCCGCTTCGAATTGGAGCCCCGGTGACCAGCGAATATGTGTCTGGAGACGCCCCGGACAGCGGTGGGATACCAACCTGACTGTCTTTCGCCATACGGACCGGCAATCAGGAGTGATGGTCTGGGGTGCCATTTCATTTCATAGCAGGACCCTTATGGTTGTCATCAGCGGCACCCTTACAGCACAGCGGTACGTCGCCAATATTCTCTGCCCCGTTGTGTTGCCCTTCATATCACGCCATCCTGGGCGTACATTTCAGCAAAATAATGCCCGCCCGCACGCGGCGAGAGTTTCTACTGCTTGTCTTCGTGCTTGCCCAACGCTTCCTTGGCCAGAAAAATCGTCGGATCTCTCCCCCATTGAGCACGTTGGAGCATTATGGACAGGGCCCGCCAACCAGCTCGGGATTTTAACGATCTAACGCGCCAATTGGACAAAATTTGGCACGATATCCCGCAGGAGGACATCCGCCACCTCTATCAATCAATGCCAAGCTGAATAACTGCGTGCACAAGGGCCAGACGTAGATCAACGCCTTAGTGACTTTTTCACCATGTGAAGCTCTTTCTCTTGAATAAATCATCCAGTTTTTCTCAAATTGTAATCATTTGTTTTTCTGTACATGTACATTAGGGTGGAACGAAAAAAACTTTTTTTTAAATTTCAATATGCTCTAGTTTTCAAAAGTTGCCTTTTAACAAAATAAAGACGGAAATTAAATATTAGCGTAATTGGTGCATGTTTTCAGTTGGCGCAAGAAGGGCAAACTTTTGGTTTTTATTAAATTTTTGACAAATTTCGCAATTATTTTGAAATTGAATACACTTGTAGCAAAAAAAAGTAGCAAAATATGTAATTTAAACATTCCTTTTAGTCAGGAGACCTGCTAAACTGATCATATAATACGTTTTACTTCATAAAAATAGTACACATAAAGGAACTTAAGGACGAGGCACTTAAAAGACACTCGGACATCACGGTGGAACGAAAAAATGTTTTTCCGGAATTTCAATATGCTCTAGTTTTCAAAAGTTGTCTTTTAAAATTAAACTTAAGAACATAAAATCTTTTTGCTCTACTAAAATATTTTCAAGTGCCACAAAGGGCTTCAAAATGGATATTTTTATGAAAAAGTGATTATATTTGTAATTTTTGTTAATTTCTTTTATAGTATATTAAAATAATATATATTTTTTGTAAATAAAATATTCAAAATATGATATTTTGACAGAAAACTTGCATATTCTAAGTATTTCTAATTTTTAGATGCCATAACAGAACAACTGATTTTGTGGACTTTCGCGATTTTCATCATATTAATTTTTCAGTAGCATACTAAAAAACTGCTATAAAACTGCTATGAACTTCCAGTGATTGAATTTTCACCTACTGAAAATAACATTCCATTACTAGAAATTAAGGATGATTTTAGTGTGGACCCAAAATATTTGTTAGAAATGTATAATGCAATCGCTGTTGGAAAGTGCTCTTCTGATTTGTCCAAGAGAAAACAAGGAAAATTTTGTCATTCATGATGGCTTACATTAGCAAACCGAATACTTCGTTTGTATGTGGGAACAGAATGTCCTGCAAAAAATCTCCGAATACTGTCTGAGCACATTTTGAAAGTTTATGCACCAATTTGGTTTAACATATAGCTGAAACCATCTTGTATCCGTGGATCGAAGCAGTTGTGGAAACTTGTAAGTTATTCACGTTACCTCAATCAGACTCATAAAAATGTAATTGACCCTGTCATTCAAAGAAATGCATATTTTGCCGCTTCTGAAAATCTCCTCCTTTGTATGATATTAGACGATCGCAGTCATGTAAGAGAGCTTCGATTACACCGGATTCTAAAACCAAGGGCGGAAAATGAAGGAGGCATCAGAAAGAATTGTTCCACGTATAAACTTTGATGCCAAGGATTATATTGATGTGATTGAATGGAATCATGTTAAAGTAACAGAACCTCCTATGACGAGGCGTGTTTCTGATGACAAACTAAAACAGTTTATAAAGGAAGCAAAAGAATCTGATCACGAGAAACGAATTATTGACTTCAACAACATTCCATGTCACACACAAGTAGTAGAAAGGATTGTTAAATTAGTTACCGGGTCATCCTTGTCCGTTCGTGGTACTTCTGCAAGAGATGCATTGATAAAAACAAAAATACATTCTCAAAAGATAATGCCAAAATTTGAAACTAAAAAACAATTCAATGTGTCAGTGAAATAAGTAATGGAAACCATGTGTGATTAATATGGACTTTTGAAAAACATGAATATTTTTTTCAAAATAACATTTTGCCTTAATAGACATTGCATTAATATTTTTCTAAATAAGTGTGATTTGTTTATTTTAACTAAGATCCGTCAATTAAAAATTGTTTTTCTTTCATTCCAATGTGTATTATTAGAATATGCTACTGTAAAATTAATATGATGAAAATCGTAAAATTCCACAAAATCAGTTGTTCTGTTATGGCATCTAAAAATTAGAAATACTTAGAATATGCAAGTTTTCTGTCAAAATATCATATTTTGAATATTTTATTTACAGAAAATATACATTATTTTAATATACTATAAAAGAAATTAACAAAAAATACAAATATAATCACTTTTTCATAAAAATATCCATTTTGAAGCCCTTTGTGGCACTTGAAAATATTTTAGTAGAGAAAAAAGATTTTATGTTCTTAATTTTAATTTTAGACGACAACTTTTGAAAACTAGAGCATATTGAAATTCCGAAAAAATAATTTTTCGTTCCACCATGATGTCCGAGTGTCTTTTAAGTGACTCGTCCTTAAGTGCCTTTATGTGTACTATTTTTATGAAGTAAAACGCATTATATAATCAGTTTAGCAGGTCTCCTGACTAAAAGGAATGTTTAAATTACATAATTTGCTTCTTTTTTATACTACAAGTGTGACCAATTTCAAAATAATTGCGAAATTTGTCAAAAATTTAATAAAAACCAAAAGTTTGCCGTTCTTGCGCCAACTGAAAACATGCACCAATTACGCTAATATTTAATTTCCGTCTTTATTTTGTTAAAAGGCAACTTTTGAAAACTAGAGCACATTGAAATTCAAAAATAAGTTTTTTTCGTTCCACCCTAATGTACATTACATCTTCTGATTTTCATCCCATTCGGATAACTCCTTCTTGGTTCATTTTTTTTTTTTTTTTTTTTTTGGGGGGGGGGGTGTAAGTAAGAGTGTATATACAGGGTGATTTCTTTTAAACTGAAGCTACTCAGAGCCATCTGTAGCGCGTTTTCTCAGCCGGAGTTCCACCAAAATTGAAAGGGGAACTAAGGACGACATGGGAAAGAAGTTCCGTGGACGAAAAAAAAGTTCCAAAAGTCGCCGATAGGGGGAGATATGTCGCTGTTGTTGTCGACGCACTTCGAGAATCTGCATAAAACGCAAGTAAAATATCAAAATACAAATTCCCAGATAATTTATGCAAAGAAAAGTATCCCAGATAATTTATCCAAAATCTGCAGTTCATTCATTAAAAAAAAAAAAAAAAAAAAAAAAGAAATCCATTTATTTGTTAAGATTTTCTCAATTTTTAAAAAAAATATTTTCTATTACCAAGAAATTATCATATCGGTCGAGCTATTTTTTTATTTAAAGAAAGTGGGTCGCGGTCGAAAAAAGTTTGCGCGCCGCTGATCTAGATCATGGCATGATGCTTAGTGGAGGTGTTAATTGGAAAGTTCACTAATATGGAATTTACTAATAAGCCCCATTCCCCTCCAATGTGCAGCTGACTCACATAAATAACAAACTAATCACGTTATGACCACAAACGAGAGATTACTGTGCTATTGAAATCAAGAGAGTCGCGATTAAACATCTGTTATCTGAGTCGACCCTTATCTGCAGGTCACCAAATTAAACTGACTCTCATAGCGAAATTGTGGTTGATTGTTACGTCATGCAGACTTACTGTTTCAGAGCCCAACGTTTAAGTTTGTGTAAAATACAATTGCCGTTTTAATCTATGGAGAAAATGTGTCTAAGGATTGCCGACTGGATTGAAAGATTTTTTTTTAAACTGTACTTCGTAATAAAGAAAGAAATTTTACACCTTGGGGCAATTTCCTTTTTTTTTATGTTAATAATATTTCAAAATTTAAATTATTCGGGGGAAAAATATGGTATAGTACAAAGGTGGGGAACCTTTTTACCATAAGAGGCCACATGTAAATTAGGTAATAATAAAAGAGGCCGCATAAGTTGATGAACCTATAAATGCGACTTTTATGAAATTATTATAGTTAGATATAGTTTTAACAATTTGGTGCATTATATAGAAAAATAACAAAAAAATTAAGGCCTTATTTATTTATTATTTGACATAAAAAGTTACAATATAAAATATTTTTGTATTCACATAAGGATAAAAACTTGTTGTAACATTAATCATTAATTATTATTATTATTTTTTTTTTCAGAAAAAATAATACGTTTTAACGTACATGGAGTCAGTCACATCAATAATAGTAAGAAAATAGTTTTTCTGTAGAGATCATATAACATGTCTGGTAGTATTGCTAAGAAACTCTGAGCATTAAATTACATATAAAGTGTAGTTAAAGTATCATACAATCAAGGTAAACGAAGCTCATTTGGATAAATATACAATTGTAGCGAATTTAGACAACAATTTCAAAATGTCAACTTATTATATTTTGGCCGACACTGTACATACATTCATGCCGTTCTTTATTTAATTCTATTGATTTGGAAATTGTTGTAATCTATATAATTAAATATTAATTAATAGAAGTGCTAGCTTTTATGAAGGCCGCAAGAGAAGATCACGGAGGCCGCGCGTTCCCCACCTCGTATAATGTGTTTAAATGCTCATGAATTCCTTTGGTGAACGAAGTCTATGAAATGAATCTTCTTGTGAGGTGCAGAAAAGTCCAGGCTATCTGAAAATGTCATTTTTATTGGGTTATCAGCATTTATGTAGTTGTAAATAGTAGACACATTTTCTCCATAGGTTAACATTGAGGTGAACAAATCTAATAGGGTTAGTACACGAAAGAAACTATTAATAAGATAACTCCAGTGGCGTAGCAAGGGATGGGCAAGGTGGTCTATCATACCCCGGGCGCCACTCGCAGAAGGACGCCAGATGGTCCTTTAAACCAGTGGTCCCCAACCCCCGGGCCGCCAGCTTAGGGCCACAAGCTCAGGGTCCCTATTAATTTAGCGTTCTAGTGAGTTAAAATGTTAAATCATTTTATATTCATTTTTTTGTGTAACTGTATTTTATTTTGAAGTCATGTTTAAGTACAATTAAATTCAAATTATTAAATCAAAATAATCTAAAATATAAACAATTAACGTCCCTCCCCCCCTCAGCGGGCCGCGGTAAAATTATCAAACGTTGAACGGTCTTCGGCGATAAAAAGGTTGGGGAGCACTGCTTTAAACTAATTCTATATATTATATTACTATATGTTTTTCGGGAAAGGGCGCCAAAAAGGTATAGTGCCCCGGGCGCCAGTTATGCTCACTACGTCACTGGATACAGTGGCGTAGCGAGCATAACTGGCGCCCGGGGCACGATACCTTTGTGGCACGCCCCCCCCCGCTGAAAAACATATAGTAATATAATATATAGACCCTATATTGGCGCCCTCGATAAACATATAATAACATAATATATAGACCTTATATTGGCACTCCTCCCCCGAAAAGCATATAGTAACATAATATATAGACCTTATGTTGGTGCCCTCCCCTAAAAACATATAGTAATATAATATATAGACCCTATATTGGCGCCCTCGATAAACATATAATAACATAATATATAGACCTTATATTGGCACTCCCCCCCCGAAAAGCATATAGTAACATAATATATAGACCTTATGTTGGTGCCCTCCCCTAAAAACATATAGTAATATAATATATAGACCTTATATTGGCGCCCCCCACAAAATAATATAGTAATATTATATATATACCTTATATTGGCGCCCTCCCCGAAAAACATATAGTAATATAATATATAGACCTTATATTGGGTCCCTCCCCTGAAAAACATATAGTAATATAATATATAGACCTTATATTGGCATCCACCTCGAAAACATATAGTAATATAATATATGGATCTTACATTGGCGCCCCTCTGCGAGTGGCGCCAATGTAATGATAGACCCCCTTGCCCCCCCCCCTTTGCTACGCCACTGACTGGATAACTCATCTTATTAAAATGGACAGAAATGAGACATTCAAACAAAATCACTTTCCGCCAAAAATAGCATACTACGTAAACCCTAAAATACTTCATTGAGCGTGTTATACAAATAATGATATAAATAACGTTTACGGAGCGGATATGAATGAAACATCCTGCATTAAATTTCGGTGGATTGCTCTGTAGGAGAGCACTATTCTGGGTATGACTGATGCCACCATCTATTGATTAATTTAGGAGTTACAAGTATTATTACAAAACTAAGTACATAGGAATGTTAGCAGGAAAGTTCTCGAACGAGGAATTTAGTAATAAGCCTGAAAGCAGTTATTGAAAACATATGGATTTAAAGTTATAGAGGTAAATTTTTCTGGTTTAAAAAGGAGGTCTAGTCTCTCTAGTGGAAGCATAGGCGTAGCGCGGGACCCAGAACTTAACTCGAAATAAATTAAAACATTAATAGAAGTTCAGTTAAGATCGGAAAATTGTAGAAAACTTTTAAGAAAGTTGATTCCCCTCCCCCCTTTTTTTAACTGTGGAACTGAAGATTTATGTCTTTAGCCTTAACATAGTTCTTAACAATGATATGATCCATAATAAACATTCGAGGCTATATTTTTTCTCATTTTTTATATTATATTTATTTTTCTCATTGTATAACTTTTGAATACTAGTCAAACATCAATTCTATTGTTATTCAATTTAAGAAAAAATCATAATATTTCATATTTAAAGAACCGACTGGCAGTCATGCGCTGAGGAGGGTCCTAACTGAATTCAATTCGTGCCCCCCCCCTCCCCCCCAAAAAAATAATAATAAAATAAAATAAAATAAAATAAAATAAAATAAATAACTAAATAAAATAAAATTTTAAAAAGTTAGAAGCACGCTATGCCTATGAGTCGAAGGGTAGATCAACATGTGCTCAACCGCATGGGATTGACTTCCGTAAGAAGTGATAATAAATTTTGAACCAAGTAAGAAAAATTTGAAAAAAGTACGAAATATCGAACTTTTTAATTCCAAATTCAATGCTTCAACTCCTCCTCCAGGTGTATAGACCATGGAAGAGATATATTGAGTACAAAAGGGACAACAATCCACGGAGTCAGTACAGAAGGAATCTGGGATTTTGCCGAACTCGGCACCCGAAGGTCATACAGTAGAAGTAGAATATTATGAACCTCTAGATTAGGAATTGAGGAAATGCCTCTGTATTATTTAACAGCTAGCCTTTCAATTTCTGGATGTACAAGCATGGATCATGCCGTTCCTGATAAACCATAAAGCATTAACACTATAATTCTTGAAGACAAAATTTTGAACGATTTGAAGTCCCCATAGATGGTAAATTGATGCAGTACCCCATACAGCAGAGGAATATGGGGTATCGCATTGTACTGGCCGGGGTACTCATCGGTAATTCATTTGGGTCTTGCATACCACTGTACAGAAACAGCTGTCTTTATCTTTGGTATATGAAAGATTTAAAGGAGTCAACTGCAGCCTTCAGTTTGAGAACGGTGTCGTTGACATGGGGGTTCACATTTGATATGGAATCTAGGATAACACTCGGGTATTTATAAAAAATTTCCCAGGGTATGATATCATCATTTAGAAGAAAGTTTTTATTTCGGGCGACAGTGTTTCTCTGTTTAGTTAAAAGGGCATCAACACACTGCGGTCGGTAAACTCTAATATGCAAGCACCGCAGCCAGTCTTCCTATATTTTTAAATAATTTTGGATAGCACTAAACTCGCAGCGTGCCTGGTTGTGTTGGAAACAAGATAGATATATCGTCTGTATAAAGAGCGAGATCGATACCGTGGAAATTAGGCACTTCGTTAATATAAACGTTGAACAGTTTCAGTACCAGATGGGTACAATGAGGTAGACAACTGTAGCTCTGCCGACAGTATTAATGCGGACGGTGAACCTATAATGATGGAATTTTTTTATTAACTAGGAAATTTTTTATTTCAGAGAATTATGGTTATTATTAATAAGTTTATAGATAAGACCTTCGTATCAGATCCGGTCGAAGTTCTTCGAAATGTCAACGAATAGGGCACCAGTTGTAATATTTTTGGTAGTGGCGTCCTGTATGAGTTCAACAGTCATTATAATCCTCCAAAGTGTGCCACTGCCAAATATGTGCCAAAAAAAAAAAAAAAACAACTAGAAAATTCACTGCAATCTTTCGCAGGCTTTTTTTTCGCTTCTTGTACAATATTCTGTTTTACTCATTTATTTAATTTCCTTCACATCATATGTTGGCGAGCTTTCGCTCAGTGGGATCAGGTTCTAACCCCGTCTAACAGAAGGATTTTAACGGTCTGTCCCCTCATAGGTAGCAGTGTTGGTTCACCTGATAGTGCTCCTACTATAAATCAATCGACAAAATTGAGGCATGAATGGATGAATGACCTCTGGTAAAATTGTCTGCGCGCGTAGGGGAAAAAATATTTTAATTATAAACATAAAAAAACTAAAGGTTGATCGTATGTAGCACAAGTCTTGTGTAATTTGTTAAAAGGTGAGCTCCCCCCCCCCAAAAAAAAAAAAAAATTTTCTCACATTTTGCGATGTTTTTCCATCAAAGTATCCTTGGATTAAAATAATATTTATAAAAAAATGCTCCATCAATTCGGAATTTTGGGTTTAAAAATTCAAAATTTAATGCATATCTTATATTTGGTTCACCTGCTAAATCACTAACTGCAGCTGGATAATTCATTTTCATTCTTGTGCATAGATAAGGTCTCATTATAATTTCCCATCAGGATTATTTTTGAAACGTAAACTTAATCTTGTTTTAGAGATAAACATTTATTCAAAACATATATCTTCACAATAATCCGCAATGCTATTGAAATGAACAACGTATATCATTAACAACATATAACAAAGACTCATAGCTTAAAAAAAATACATTCCACGCCGTCCGCGCGTTGCCATTCAGCAACTTAAAATACTTATAACACAAGCTCAATCGTAACCATGGAGTCGCAACAATTATAATGACTTTAATATCCCAAAAATTTCAGAGAGATGGCGATAGTGAATGAAACAACCCCCCCCCCCCCGATTTTGATTTCGATTTTTAAAAAAGAGTCTACCAATGGAAGTGCATGTGACCTTAGATATATGGATGTGACGGATATGATGTTGAACTGTGTTCGCTGTGCGTGTTCTGAAATTTCTATGTCTGCATTTTAAAAATTTATTAAACTGATAAAAGTCATGACTGCATCATCAGTGGCATCGTTACAGGATTTATAAGAGCTTATTTGCAAATTTTTAAATCGCTTTAAAGGGAAAAAATTTTTCAGTGTAATTTTTTTTAGGAAAAACATTTTCAGAACTTCTACTCGTTATCAAAAACTCTGAACATGGTTTATTGAAAATGGAACAGCAGGGTGCTCTACGGAATTTCAGGGGGACGCCTTGCAAGAACTTCAGTTTTTAAAGATGGAAAACCACGAAAAATTTCTTTCTAAGATAAGTAAATTTAAAACACAACTGTACTAGTTTGCACACAGAGCATCTCAAAAATGTTGTATTTGGCAATGCAGTCTACGAAAAAACATAAGATATGTGTGGTTTTATTCATAAAGTTCTATGGTATGCTTTAAGCCAAGAAAATAAAAAATGTGCTTCTTTTTTGTCATTTTGCCACCCTTAATCACTCATAACTCCCCACCCCCCTCATCGCGACAGGTACTTTGTTCTGAGAACATTGACCCATTCACCCCGTGAATTTGTTGGCTACTTATTATGGTAGCAGGGGATGCTGCTAGTTCTACCACGTTGGTACCCCTGGATAGCAGATTACAGTGATCCAAACACCAGCAAAAGCTGCTCTTCTCGAGTTCAGACCTGCTACAACTTGAAAAGCAATTGTATAAAGAGTTACTATCGGAGCTTTGGATACATAATTGTGCTCGAAAGTGTCGATCTTATCCTGAAATACCTGGTACCAAATGGGTACTAAAAACTCTTCTAAATGTCGACAAAGTACTTATCATCGGTAAATCAATACTGCTCTTAATGAAAGGGAAACACAGAAACGTTCATACCTTACTCGGGACTCGATCCCGAGCCCACTGTTGGAAATTGAAATTATATATATTTGTTTTTGGCGTACTAGTAGCGCCACCTGGTTGCTTCGAGGTTTGCGCGAAGCTTGTGTATAGTTAGTTGGTGTTATACTCTTGAACGTGAATAAAGCCTGACGCTTGAAATCTTGGTTAATATTTCTTGGATATATATTTCTTCATGGTGATTTACTACATGGTGCAGAACCCCGCGACCTGGATTAGAGGTACCTTTAGATATTGAAACCTCAAGGTAAGGTATTTAGACTTTTGAAATTTAGCGATTTGATTTCGGAATCATTTTGAAATGGAAAAAATTGATAAGCTGAAAAGCAAACGTTCCACAGTTAGGTCTGGAACAACTAAATTAATATCGAAAATTGAATCATATTTAGAAGCTGACATAGATTAAAGAATAACTGATATTTTATCAGAAAATCTTGAACAATTAAATGGAAAAGAAATTTCCTTAAAAGAATTGGATTCCGAAATCGAAAATGAAATTGATGATCCTTTAGAGTTTGAAAAAGAAACAAAACTTTGCGAAGAGTATTTAGAAAAAATAATTAGTATCAAATTTAAAATTAAAAATCGGCTTAAAAAACGTGAAGCTGCCGATGTTTCTAATGATGCTTCCGTATCTGAAAACACTTTTGTTCTTGAAAATTCTTCTGTTGGTAAAAGCTCTAAAGATGCTTCTGTATCTGAAAACATTTCTGTTCTTGAAAATTCTTCTGTTGGTAAAAGCAAAAGTAATGCACCGGCAATTAAACTACCTAAGCTTCAAATAAAACCTTTTAGTGGTGAATTAAGTGAATTTCTTGATTTTTTTAATTCATTCAAGGCAGCTATTGACTCGAATGAGTCACTAACGAAAATAGAGAAATTTGTCTATTTGAGATCACTTTTAACGGGACCTGCATATAACACAGTAGCCAGATTTACGCTAACAGAAGAAAATTATGTTGCTTGTATTAATTTATTAGAAGATCGATTTGGAAAGCCTAGTGATATCATATCATGTAATTTAAGCAAATTACTGAATATCGAAAGTGTTAAACATTCTTCTAATGTTAAAGGTTTAAGAAAACTGTATGATGAACTTGAAATTTGAATAAGAAATTTGGATTCTTGCGGCGTAGGTTCAGCTTCGTACGGACATCTCTTGAGTCCGATATTGTTAAAGTTACTACCCCATGATTTAGTTCTTGATTATCATAGAAAACGTGATCCTGAAAAGAGTAATGAAATAACAGAGTTGGTAAAATTTATAAAGAAATTGAATGTAGAGAAGCCGCTCTACGGCATACAGGAATTCATAATACTAAATTCTTAAGTAATAATAACAATGATCGCTATTATTCAAGTCATAAGTCAAGTAACTATCGTGTGAAAAATAGTATTCCGTCAGCGGCAGCCTTGAATACTTTTTCTAAAACGTATTGCATTTTTTGTAAATCTACTGAACATAATTCTAAAAATTGTCAGTCTGAATCAGATGAATGAAAACGTTTTAAATTGAGAAAGGAAGGGAGGTGTTATCGGTGTTTTGGAAGGCACCTTTCTTCTCAATGCAGAGTTAAATTGGAACAGTGTCAAAATTGCAATTCAAATGCTCATAATGTGTTATTTTGTACGAAATCGAAAAATCCAGAAAGCTTATTGAGAAAAATTAAATATGAGCCTCCGATTAATAATGATAATTCTTCACTTGAAAACGAAACTGTAGTAGCTTCATTGTGTGAAAAGAAAGTTAAAGAAGATTTAAATAGTACTCTTTTACAAACTTGTACTGTTGAAGCTTCCGCGAATAACAAATCAAAAATTATTCGAATACTTTGTGATTCTGGTTCAGAAAAAACATTCTTAGATAGAAAGATTGTAGATGTCCTTCACTTACAGCTAGAGATGCGACATCGATGTCGATGTTTTCAAAACTTCGATGTTTTGATAAAAACATCGATTTATTGAAGCCGATTTTTTTAACATCGATGTTTTGTGCTCGATGTTTTACGTTGTTCGATGTTTTTTTTTTTTTAAATAAAAAAGCACCACAATAAAAAAAAATTAACCACCTAGCATAATTTTCACACTCTGTAAATGTAAGTTTGAATTCTGAAAATGACGAATACAAAAAGGGGAACGATCCCCTAGCAACGAGACAAATGGCATTCAACAACCAATGAACTAATTACAGCACCTGGAATATTCTCGATACACAAGAACCTTCCATAGGGTTTTATTTTAGAAATAGTATAAACACAAGAGCGGCCGTTTAAGTTTTTTTTCTGGTTTTATATAAGTTAACGTTAATATTATTAGTAAGATGCCTCCCAAAAGTACCGTTTGGAAATATTTGTCCAAAACCTCTGACAAATTGGCGAAATGCAATATTTGCCTTAAGTCTCTGAAACTTCTGACAATACCACTAATTTATCTGGACATTTGAAGGCAAAACATGGTGATATTTACGAGTATTTTGAGTCATCAATGAAGCCCAAGGCAAAAAGTAAACCACACAATCCAGATGCTTCAGCCCCAGCCATTCCAAGCATTTCGGTGACTGAAACGGAACATACAGAAGAAATCATAAATTCGTCATTCCACTGTTCTTAGGTTCAATCAAAAAACTTTGAAAAACAGTTTCACAAATGTGACTTCTTTTAAAGATGGTGGAGAAATGCACAGAAAACTTTCTCAAGCTATTCTTTTTATAATTTGTAGAGATTCTTACCTGATTTCAATCACTGAAGACGAGGGTTTTTAAATACTTGTTAAAAGTAACTGTGCATATATATACTGTTCCATTACGAAGAACAACAGATTCAATGATAGATCAGAAGTACGAAACAGTGTCATTTATGTTAAAAGAGCGATTGAGCAGTCTCAAATGTGTGTCTCACAACAGATATTTGGACAGCAACATCGATGTTTAAAAACATCGATGGTTTTGGGGCGATGTTTTATTAGCATCGATGTTTTAATATTGAATATTCGATGTTTCAAAACATCGATGTTTTGTTGTCGATGTCGCATCCCTACTTACAGCTGATTAGAAAAGAGAGGCTATTAATTTATTCCTTCGGTCAGCGAAATGCTTGGGAAAAAGAGTTCGAAGTTGTGTCGTTAAAGTTATCCAGTCTCATAGATCCCAAACATACATCGAAGTTGAAGCCCTAGTCACAGATAATATTACCGGCGGGTCATTCCACGTCAAATCAACACAATTTTTTGCAAAATCCGGAATGACCCTCCCAGATTTTGACGATTTTTGGCACACTTGCAGGTTTCATGGACATATGAAAAAATGTCAATTCTTAGTGGTCTTACTTTATCCGTTCAAAAGTTATTAAACATTAAAATTTCAATTTTTTGCAAAAAAACACCACATATGTCGGTCTTAAAATGGCTGTAAAACAGTGACCATTTGAGGTTCAGACCTGAACTTAGGCTCATTTTAAAGCTCTATTTTAGGGCTTTCATATGATATGCAACATGATAGCATTTATAAAAAAATAACTTTTTAAAATCAATTTGAAATTTTAAAATTTAAATTTCTCAAAAAGCGACAATTTTAAAATTTTGAAAAAATTCTCAAAATAAGTTTATATCATCATCTAACAGCTCCCAAAATCTTATTTTGGAATCTTTATGGGACCCTGAGATATAGGAGGTATAAAGTATGCATGGGTAGAGGAAAAATGCCAAATCTTCCATATACATATACAAATAAATATAATTATAATGTATAATTATACAATCATATATAATTATAACTACATTTATAATTATATAAGTATATATATATATATATATATATATATATATATATATATATATATATATATATATATATATATATATATATATATAACACTTTTCTAGAAAATCCAGTCTATCTCAAAATCATAATTTTATTTATGGAATCATGCATAGAGTTTACCAGTTTAGAGACATGGAAGTAGCATATGTACAGCGATCACATCTTCATTTCTGGGAGGCCATGAACTCTTGCACAATATCCTCAATCTTTCTCACCTTGTTGCCTTGTAAACTGTATGTTCAACCAGTTGGTGTGATGGAGTTCACCTTGCAGATCACATTTGAAGAGGGAATCCACAGTACATCAGGTCTTGACAGTGGCGTAGCGTGGGGTGATCAAGGGGGGTCTATCATGCCCCGGGCGCCACTCGAACAGGGGCGCCAAATGGTCCTTTTCACTAATTCTATATACTAAATTACTATATGTTTTTCGGAAAGGGGGGCGCCAAAAAGGTATCGTGCCCCGGGCGCCAGTTATGCTCGCAACGTCACTGGGTCTTGAAGGGTATGAAAATGAAGGAGATGGTCCTTGAGGATGGACAAATGTTGCCTTTACTTCATTTACATCTTCATTTTTAGCTAAAACATAGCTTAGGTACCATTTGCCATCATAGACTGCAACCACATATCCACCCATGTCACTGAAGCCCAATAACTTGCTACAGGAAAGATGGTTGATGTAGATGCAGAAGAAAAGGATTTTACAGTTACTTTTGTTGTATACTTTGAAAGTCCAAAGGCATGGAGCTTTTGTGTCCCTGGGATAGCTACAGTTTTGCTGTACTAGTGTGCCAATTGTTCTTCTGTTTGAATATACTCTTCATGGTTTACATATGTGAAATCTGTTAGAAATATTCTGATTTGCCCATTCAAAGAGTTGTCTTGGAGTCTGTATTTGATCTTCATAAGGTCGCTGCAGGCTAGCCCTGGCTGCCAATCTTTTTACTGTGCCCCCACTCCATCACATGGGCCTTTTCCATGTGCAGTGGCTGAAAAATGCCATTCAGCTTCAACCCCAAAATCTCTGTAGTGAAGGCACAGGTTTAAAAAGTTCTTTTTATTCTTGTATTGGGCCGCTGACCCATCTGAAAAATAGTAATTTTTTTGGAAAAGTTTCAAACTTTCATTTCAGATACTGGATTAGTTTTGTTTGAAACAGATAGACTGCAGTAGTGTTGTGCTAAAGGCAGTCTGATATTATTACGAAACTGAAATGCTCTTTTTTATCTTCTTTTTTAAAATACATTACAAACGGATGCACTGTTGCCTGGTTACGTGTCCAGTGGTAAGATTGTGCTTCGTCCTGTAATACGAAGGAATAATTCTAAGAAAAATCACAAAGGACCACCACCTCAGAATCTAAGAGATTTTCCTTAGTCTCACTCATAAAAGAATTTTGCTGTTTTGCTATGAAGTCATGACGAAGTAGAACACAGAGTTTCTGACAAAAAATTTCAACGAAGTCATCTACTGATTTTTGGATTGTTTCCAAATTACAGCGATCAACAGAGATCCACTGGCGAAAAGTAATAGTCTCAATTGCACTTTCTTCAAACCCTCTTTCCAGAATCATCCGGATTCCTTCTGTTCCTGGACATGACACACAATTAGGGAAGAAACAGTTAATTGACGTTGGGTTACAGACCATCATTTGCAAACAGTCCTGGTATGTTTTTATCTGGTTGTCTGTGATTAATTTCATTTTGCTGTTTTCAACCATAAGTTTCACATTTTGGTGAGTAGTACATACACAAACTGAGTGGGTGCCACTCTGACCTGGCAGAATACAGTGTTTGGGCCGTAATTCTGCAAATTTAGAGAACCCAACTTTTATACCTGGAAAATTTTCCTGGAAGCATTTGTATACTTCCTTTAAATTACTCAGCATCAGTCTCTTGGAAACTTACTTTAGCACCTGTGATGTCTTTCACTGAAATACATCAGAGATCAATCACTAATCAGCTTCCTCCATTCTCAGATTGTTATATATTGTATCTTATAATTTAGGGAAAGATTTTTTAAAATCTGTTACTTCATACCTCCTATATCTTAGGATCCCATAGAGATCCCAAAATAAGATTTTGGGTGCTGTTAGATGATGACATAAACTTATTTTGAGAATTTTTTCAAAATTTTAAAATTGTCGCTTTTTGAGAAATTTAAATTTTAAAATTTCAAATTGATTTAAAAAATTATTTTTTTATAAATGCTATCATGTTGCATATCATGTGAAAGCCCTAGAAAAGAGCTTTAAAATGAGCCTAAGTTCAGGTCTGTACCTCAAATGGTTACTGTTTTACAACCATTTTAAGACCGACATATGTGGTGTTTTTTTGCAAAAAATAGAAATTTTAATATTTAATAACTTTTGAACCGATAAAGTAAGACCACTAAGAATTGACATTTTTTTCATATGTCTATGAAACCTGCAAGTGTGCCAAAAATCATCAAATTCTGAGGGGGTCATTTCGGATCACTGTGTTGATTTGACATGGAATGACTCCGGCGCCACATTACCGTGCTATAATTCACAGGACCCGGATGTAAACAAATTTATTGCTCATGGTAGATGTTTACTCGCCTATAGCTGTCTACAGTTGCCAATACAGCTCTTTTTAGGAGGAAACTTTTTATGGCAAATATACGTGGGGAAGACTCAGAAAATATAACCTGGCTTATTTATTTCCCAAACAATATTAGGCTGCACTGTTCAGGGTCAAGCCGATTTACGGAGGTCAACATCTGTAGCGTGTACAGAGTTGCTGTGATTAATGTCTCTCACGATCTAAAAAACTTTTGGGATTTAGAATCTCTGGGAATTGTTAAAACAAATGAGAGCTCTGACGAATGTCGCGTTTTGCAGGATTTTCTGTAAGCAATTCAAGAACGACATCAGAGGCACAAGATAATGTAGATTTTATTGACAACACAAAGGCAAGACAGATTTAGACACAAAAAAAACAGCGGTATATATACATAGGGATTAAAGCACTGACCAATCAGGAATGCGATAGTGTTAAACATTAACCAATAAGAGAAGCGATTATATCTAACACTTCCCTTTAATCGCTTCGCATAGAACACAAAAATAATAGTTTTTCCAATTTACATTTTGGTAAACATTTAGTAAAAAGATCAGCAATTTACGATTCGGTACAAATATATTTCACAGATATATAATTTTGTCTTAAAGTTTCCCTTATGTATTTTAATTTTACATCTAAGTGCTTTAACCTGGCACAAATATTTTCATTCAATACATTTTTGATAGCTGACTGATTGTCTTCAAAAACTAAAACATTATTTACATGAGAAATTTTATTTATAACATTTTTATAGAATAAAAGATCTTGGAAAGATTTGCACATAGCAATAATTTCTGCTTCTGTTGATGAAAGAGAAATACAATTTTGCTTTTTACAACACCAAAGAATGGGGCAATTATTACACATTAAAACATACCCAGTCATTGACTTTCTGTCTACTGAATTAGAAGCCCAATCTGCATCAACATACAAATTAAGATTAAAGTCATCACCCTTTTTATAAACAAGTTTAAGAGATGAGGAACCTTTCAAATACCTTAAAATTCGTTTTTATCCAGTCCAGGCAGCAACGGTTGGTTTTTCCTGAAGTTGGCTGAGGCAGTTAACCGAAAAAAGAATATCTGGTCTCGAAGTTATGGCCAAATAAAGCAGGGAGCCTACAAGTTCACGATAAGGCCCTTCAAATATGGGACCCTTAGAGAAATCAACTGGGGTAGATTTTGGCTCTAAAGGAGTAGAACATGGTTTGCAGTCACTCATCTTGAAGAATTTCAAAACTTTCAGGATGTAATCCTCCTGATCAAGATACAGTTCTTTGTCTGTAAAATACATTCGCATTCCTAGATAATCAGTTAGTGGCTCAGATTTTGACATCTGAAAACGGTCCTGCAAAAGTTTAATGACAGTTTCCATCTCAGTAATATCTGATCCGGCTAGGAGCAGGTCATCCACATAAAGACAAACAATCATCTTCTTTCCATTAACATCTCGAATGAAGATGCATGGATCAAAATTCGATTGCTTGAAATTGATTTGGTTCATGAACTGTAGAAATTTATGATACCATTGCCTTGGATCCTGTTTCAACCCATACAGACTCTTGCGAAGTTTACAAAATCTGCCTGATTTGTAGTCATATCCTTCTGGTTGCCACATGTACACAGTCTCATCTAAATCACCGTTTAGAAATGCAGTTTTTACATCCATTATATAAGCATGTAGATTTTCTTGTAATATTATTGCCAAAACTAGTCTAAGAGATGAGATATTGATTACCGGAGAGAAGGTTTCAGTATAATCAATTCCTTCCTTCTGTTGAAATCCTCTGGCAACGAGACGAGCTTTATATGTACCATATCTTTTTCTTTTGAACACCCACTTGCAAGTTATTGGTTTCTTCTCATCTGCTGGTAGGTCAACTAATTCCCAGACTTTGTTTACTTCCATGGAGAGCATTTCTTCGTCCATAGCAGCTTTCCATTGGACTTGCTCTTTTTCGGGTAAAGATTTTATATCCTCAAAGTTTAATACTTCATGTGTTGCGAGCATACCTTCATATGGTTCATATTTAGATGGAAATTTTCTCTGTATTTGAGACCTTCTAACATGTTCTTCATTTACATCTGTGGCCTCAGGTTCTTCTTTAAAATTTGTCTCACTTTCAACTTCTTCCTTTAAGTCTATCTCTTTTTCAGCTTCCTTAAAATTCATCTCTCTTTCTTTGTCTTCTTCCCCTGAATCTCTAGAATTTAAAGTATTATTTGAATCATTTATTACTACTTTCTTTTCATTAAATCGGACGTTTCTTGAAACGAAAACTCTTCTTGTAAGGGGATTCATGACTCTGTATCCCATGTTAGTGTATCCAACAAAGATCATCCTCTTCGATTTTGGATCAAGCTTTCTTCTGTGAGCATCTGGAATTTTAACATAGACATCGCATCCAAACACTTTAATTTGACTCATATCAGGTTGAATTGAAGTATTCCAGTATACAATGGAAAGCTGCTATGGACGAAGAAATGCTCTCCATGGAAGTAAACAAAGTCTGGGAATTAGTTGACCTACCAGCAGATGAGAAGAAACCAATAACTTGCAAGTGGGTGTTCAAAAGAAAAAGATATGGTACATATAAAGCTCGTCTCGTTGCCAGAGGATTTCAACAGAAGGAAGGAATTGATTATACTGAAACCTTCTCTCCGGTAATCAATATCTCATCTCTTAGACTAGTTTTGGCAATAATATTACAAGAAAATCTACATGCTTATATAATGGATGTAAAAACTACATTTCTAAACGGTGATTTAGATGAGACTGTGTACATGTGTCAGCCAGAAGGATATGACGACAAATCGGGCAGATTTTGTAAACTTCGCAAGAGTCTGTATGGGTTGAAACAGGCCCCAAGGCAATGGTATCATAAATTTCTACAGTTCATGAACCAAATCAATTTTAAGCAATCGAATTTTGATCCGTGTATCTTCATTCGAGTTGTTAATGGAAAGAAGATGATTGTTTGTCTTTATGTGGATGACCTGCTCCTAGCCGGATCAGATATTACTGAGATGGAAACTGTCATTAAACTTTTGCAGGACCGTTTTCAGATGTCAAAATCTGAGCCACTAACTGATTATCTAGGAATGCGAATGTATTTTACAGACAAAGAACTGTATCTTGATCAGGAGGATTACATCCTGAAAGTTTTGAAATTCTTCAAGATGAGTGACTGCAAACCATGTTCTACTCCTTTAGAGCCAAAATCTACCCCAGTTGATTTCTCTAAGGGTCCCATATTTGAAGGGCCTTATCGTGAACTTGTAGGCTCCCTGCTTTATTTGGCCATAACTTCGAGACCAGATATTCTT
The DNA here is from genome assembly GCA_907164885.2 of Dolomedes plantarius. NCBI lineage: Eukaryota > Metazoa > Arthropoda > Arachnida > Araneae > Dolomedidae > Dolomedes > Dolomedes plantarius. Next base: position 46,175,391 of record OU015496.1, read on the forward strand.
TTTTCGGTTAACTGCCTCAGCCAACTTCAGGAAAAACCAACCGTTGCTGCCTGGACTGGATAAAAACGAATTTTAAGGTATTTGAAAGGTTCCTCATCTCTTAAACTTGTTTATAAAAAGGGTGATGACTTTAATCTTAATTTGTATGTTGATGCAGATTGGGCTTCTAATTCAGTAGACAGAAAGTCAATGACTGGGTATGTTTTAATGTGTAATAATTGCCCCATTCTTTGGTGTTGTAAAAAGCAAAATTGTATTTCTCTTTCATCAACAGAAGCAGAAATTATTGCTATGTGCAAATCTTTCCAAGATCTTTTATTCTATAAAAATGTTATAAATGAAATTTCTCATGTAAATAATGTTTTAGTTTTTGAAGACAATCAGTCAGCTATCAAAAGTGTATTGAATGAAAATATTTGTGCCAGGTTAAAGCACTTAGATGTAAAATTAAAATACATAAGGGAAACTTTAAAACAAAATGATATATGTGTGAAATATATTTGTACCGAATCGCAAATTGCTGATCTTTTTACTAAATGTTTACCAAAATATAAATTTGAAAAACTATTATTTTTGTGTTCTATGCGAAGCGATTAAGGGGAAGTGTTAGATATAATCGCTTCTCTTTTTGGTTAATGTTTAACACTATCGCATTCTTGGTTGGTTAATCTATTCTATAGTCACTTAATCTTTGTTTTTGAAATACACTGTAGCTTCTCTCACGTACGATTGATGCGAATGTTTCTCATTGGCTTATTGTTTATTACTCGCATATGATTGGTCAGTGCTTTAATCCTTGCCTGTGTATATATACCGCTGTTTTTGTGTCTATGTAAGTCTTGTCTTTGTGTTGTCAATAAAACCCACGTTATCTTGTGCCTCTGATGTCGTTCTTGAATTGCTTACATATAGTAAAGCACGACCCTTTTCAAAAAGTGTCCTATTCATTCTTTCTGCAACTCCATTTAATTGAGGGGTATAAGGGGGACAAAGATCAATAGTCACACCAGCTTTGTTCACAATTTGTTTGAGTTCACCAGATAAATATTCTTGAGCATTATCACAAAGAATTCCTCTGACACTGTCATTCAACTTAAGAAACTTCTTTATCTCTGAAGCAACATCACTTTTTCTCTTAATCAGACGCACTTCACAAAAACGAGAATAGTCATCAACTAAAGTCAAGACGTACCTATCTCCTGACGGAGTCTGTGGTTCAACGGGTCCACACAAATCAGAATGAATCATTTTCATATGGGCTTTTTCTTTGCTTCGGTTTCCTTTTCCGATGGGATTCGCGGGCTGCTTTTCTAGTACACAATTTTCACAAAAAGAATCACCCGTAGGTAGCCAGAAGAAGCTCTCTTCATAACATGATTTCCTGAATGACCTAGTCTGCGATGCCAAAATTCAGCTTCTTTTTCTGCCAAAAGTGAATTTGACACGGTGGGCGTAAGATCACAAGCATATTGACCTTTGGAATTTAGCTTGCACAAAATAAAACTTTTACTTCCTTTTTCGACAACAGCTCCTTCGTTTTTGAAAGTAAGGGAATATCCAGCCTTTTGAATTTGTTTCACAGAAATAAGATTTCCATTCAATTGAGGAATGTACAGTACATCGGTAAGGAGTATTTCTTGTTTGTTTTCCAACGTGCCACGAATAGTTCCAATTCCTTTAACTTCTAGCTGACTTAATTTTGATGCACAAGACACAGTTCCGGTTGAGGGATTCAATTCTTCAAACAATTCTTGATGTGAACACATATGAGCCGTCGCACCGCTATCAACAATAAAAGTTTGGATTTCCGCTTTTCCTGCAACAAAGGTCACGGCTACTGCTGCTTCTTTCGGTGGAGAGTTCTTTACAGTCTGAGACCGGCAATTTCGTTTTATATGTCCTTTTCTAAAGCACTGATAGCAAGCCAAATTCATACGGCAAAATTTGGCGGTGTGTCCACCTCTATGGCACTTGAAACAGACAGCATTTCGATAATTTGTACAAAAAGCAACGTTATTCGATGATTCACTCTTTACCTGTTTCGATTCTGAAGTTCGACGATCCTTCAATAAAGCTTCGGCATCCAGAAGTCTGCCACACACAAACTCTAACGTCAAGTTATTCGATGGTTGATTTTCGATTGCAGACTTCGCTGAGTCATATTCCAGTGGCAGTGACATCAAAAGGTACACGACAACATCCATATCATTCACTGTCGCGCCACACGACTTTAACTGCATTACAAGTCCGTTAACTTCATCAATATGTTCTTGCATAAAAGTTTCCCTTTTCTTTTTCAACGCTGCGAGCCTCTTTCTGACTAATATTTGACTTACAGCACCTTCTCTTGCATATATCGATTTCAACTTGGTGAGAATTGTAGCACACGTATTTTCTAGCGAAACTAAAATTTTATCACTCAAAAATGATAACATCAAGGCATAAGCCTTCTTGCCGGCGGCAACTTCTTCTGCTTTCGTTACATCAGCTTCATTTTCTAAATAAATGTCCAAGTTCTTTGCAGTAAATACTGATTCAATTCTTCTGCACCACAAATTGAAATTTAATCCTTTAAACTGTTCAACGCTGTATTTTACTTCGTCGTTCATTGCGCCTAAATTAGAAACGATGCTAGACCAAAACTTGAACCACGCTCTGCTGTAAGCAATTCAAGAACGACATCAGAGGCACAAGATAACATAGATTTTATTGACAACACAAAGACAAGACAGACTTAGACACAAAAAAAAACAGCGGTATATTGTGTATACATAGGGATTAAAATCAGGAATGCGATAGTGTTAAACATTAACCAATAAGAGAAGCGATTATATCTAACATTTTCAAAATAGCTTAAAGTTTACTGAAGGGTGTTATGAAGCACCTTTGTTGTGGGATGAATCAAAAGAAGAATTAGAAAACAATTTTGTGGTCGCAAAAAGGAGATTTTATAACCTAACAAATTAATTTTAATAAGGATAGGCAATTATTTGATAATTACAACTCAGTTATAAAGGAACAATTAAATACAGGAATAATTGAAAAATGTGAGGATTTAGTTCTAGATGATTCATATTATATGCCTCATAGACCCGTGATCAAAACTGATCGGGATACTACAAAATTACGTATTGTTTACGATGCTTCTTCAAAATTAAATGGCCCATCTTTGAATGATTGTTTGTTACCAGGGCCAAACTTGAATCTTAACATTTTGGATATTATATTAAAATTTCGTGAAAACAAAATAGCTTTCTCTGCGGACATTCAAGCTGCATTTTTGCAAATAAAGGTAAAGAAAGAAGACCAGAATTACACTGCTGGCCACCCAAATTGCAACACCAAGAAAGACAAGATATATTACAGCAAAATTTATTTTGTAGATAACATGTTGACCAAGTATCAAATGATTAAATTTATAGACTTCTGTGAAGTGTGGTTCCTGCCAAAATCAGTAGCCAGAGTAGCTGCCATTGTTGGAGATCACCGCTGCCACACGCCTCGGCATTGATTCAAAGAGACTTTGGATGAGTTCTTGGGGTACAGCAGACCAAGCAGCTTCCACACGTTGCCAAAGTTGATCTGCTGTGGCAGCGGGGATGGAATCTGGGTCAATCGTAGAGCAACCATGGATCACATGTTTTCTATCAGCGAAAGATCCGGAGAGCGAGGCGGCCAGGGAAGCAATTCAATCTGGCGATTGACGAAGAACCGTTGGACAATGCGTGCCACGTGTGGTCGCGCATTATGCTGTTGAAATATGGCTGTGGGCAAGCCCTGAAGGTAAGGAAGGACAACTGGCTCCAACACCTCGGAGATGTAGCGCTGGCTGTTTAAAGTACCGGCAATGCGTACTAGAGGTGTGCGAGAGTGATATCCAATACCGCCCCATACCATAATACCCGGTGCAGGACCAGTGTGGCGGTGCATAACGCAGCTGTTCAGCATCCTCTCTTCACGGTGTCTCCAGACTCGAATGCGACCATCGTGGTGTTGCAGACAGAAGCGTGACTCGTCAGTAAAGACAATTTCATTCCATTCTGCCGTCCACATCCTTCTGTCATCGCACCATTGGCGGCGGAGACGTCTGTGGTTCTGCGTCAAGGGTAGACAAAGCAATGGACGTCTTGCGGACAGACCACTCTGCTGTAAACGGCGTCGAATGGTACGCGCAGACACTGGGTGATGCGTTACAGACTGCATGTGCTGTGCTATGGTTCGTGATGTGACTGAGCGATCCGTCACTGCCATGCGCACAATTTGCCTGTCATCACGTGAAGTGGTGCGCTGAGGTGGATGCGATTGAACACGCCGGTCCGTCGTACCCTCCTGCATCCAACGATCACATATCCGCATTACAGTTGTTTGGTTTCGTCCAACACGACTACCGATTTCCCTGAAAGATAATCTACAATCTCGGTAGGCCACTATCCTTCCTCTGTCGAACTCGGATACTTGATCAAAAGATGATCGCTGTTTTCGACGAGGCATAATTGATCATTTTTTTAAAAAAAACCATAAGAAAAACACAATTGCCGAACTTGAAATCGTCGAAATCTCCAAGCCTTAAATAGCGCTTTGAAGTGGCGCCACAGGCGCGCGTGATGTGCGTCTGCGCTGAAATTCTAATCATTTGCATATCTCACCTCCGCTAATGCATGTTGTAAATTTCATGTTATTTGCATGTTTCCTTCAGGGTGTTGCATTTACAGTGGCCAGCAGTGTACTTACGCTTTTTATATTTTGACGATTGTGACATTGAAAAAAATATTGTACCCTACAAAATGAAAAGAGTGACATTCGGCGTCACTTGTAGTCCCTTTATATTGGCCGCTACGATCAAACACCACATTAAGCAATATAAAGAGGATAAAGGAGAGTGCGTTGAGATGTTGGATTCATCATTGTATGTTGATGATTTGTTTTACGGAGCAGAAAGTGTGTCGATAGCATTTAGTTTGTCCTTTGATGCTGTGTTTATTTTAGGTGATGCTGGATTTAATTTGAGAAAACTGAATACTAACTCAAAAGAGTTGAAAAAATTATGGATTGAAAATGGACTTTGTGATGTTAGTAGTGATAGGGAAAATAACAGTTGAGTGATAGAGTTTTAAGGTGTTAGGTTGGTATGGAATGTGGTAGAAGATAAATTTGAGTTAGAGGTAGCTAGTTTATTGGACGGTTTAGAAGACTTAAGTGCGTGTAAGAGATCAGTGTTGCATACAGTGGCCAAAATATTCGATCCTGCGGGTTTTGTTTCTCCATTCGTGTTAAGAGTTAAGCATCTTATGCAGGAAATATGGGAAAGAGGATTAAACTGGGACGATGATTTGCCGGAAGATATGATAGTGAAGTGGAAGGATTGGTGTTCGGAGATACGTTTGTTGAAGGAGTTAAGAATTGATAGATATTATTTTTTGGGTTAAATGCATGAATGAGTTCCAATGCGCAGCTACATGTGTTTTGTGATGCGTCTCCTGTAGCGTACGGTGCGGATGCATATTTTCGATTCGAGAATGACAGTGGTGAGATATTGACCTCATTTATCATGTCTAAATGTAGAGTTAGTCCTTTGACGAAGTTAACTTTGCCTAGACTTGAACTCATGGGAGCTTTAATTGCTTCGCGGATTGTTAGTTATTTGAAGAATATTTTCTCGTTTCAGACTATGTTTCTTTGGACTGATTCAAAAATAGTTTTGAGTTGGATAAAAGGGTCTGCTAAGAAATGGAAACCCTTTGTTTGTAATAGGGTAATGGAAATTCAACAGTTTACGAATCCTATAGATTGGCGACATTGTGAGGGTAAGAGTAATCCTGCTGATCTTTTAACTAGAGGTTGTAGTGTTAGAGACTTACAGAGATCTTGGAAATGGTGGCATGGTCCCGAATTCTTGTCATTGCCTGAAGATCAGTGGCCTAGAAGTGATTGTGCTGTTGCTAAGAAAGAAGTGAATAATGTTGTAGAAGAACAAAAATCAAAACCTGAAGTGAGTCTGCATTGTGCTATTGAATACACCACTAAAGTGGAATTTATCTTGGATTTGGAAAAGTACAATTCTATTTAAAAAGTTTGTCGTATAATAGCATGGGTAAAAAGATTTATTTCTAACGCTAAAAATAAGAAGAAAGATCGAAAGTTTAATGAGTTATCAGCAGAAGAATTGGAAGAAACAGAGAAAATATGGATTCAACAAATCCAAAGAAAATATTATTTTGACGAACTCAAATGTCTTAAAGAAGGAAAACAAGTCCCTAGGGAATCGAGAATTCTTGACTTGAACCCTATGCTTTCTGATGATGATCTGATAGTAGTAAAAGCAAGATTGCAAAAGTCTAATCTGGAGTTTTATACTAAACATCCTATAATAATCCCTTCCAAGGACAGGTTTGCTGAACTGTTGATTTGGGACGCTCATGAAAAAGTTTTCCACGCCGGAGTGTCGAATACTATCGTACAGTTACGAGAAAAGTTTTGGCTGACGAAAGGTAGACAAGCCATAAAAAATCGACTTAAGAAATGGATTGTGTGTAAAAGACTTAACTCGGTTCCTGGAACATAGATTATTGCCCCTCTTCCTGCTAATCGCATCGAACAAGCGCCACCTTTCTCTGTGGTTGGAATTGATTTCGGTGGTCCCTTGTATGTCACAAACAGTCCTGATAAACAGTAAATTTTACTTTTTACTTGTGCGGTTACGAGATCTGTGCATTTGGAATTAGTTAGAAACTTAACAACAGAAACCTTTCTGTTAGCTTTTCGACGGTTTGTCGCTCGACGTGGACTGTGTTCTACAGTATACTCCGACAATGCACGTACCTTTAAGCGAGCTGAACTCGAGCTGAAATATTGCTGGTCAACAATCAGTGATCCTAAGGTGAAAGACTTCTATTCTACACATGGAATTACGTGGAACTATATTGTTGAAAAGGCGTCGTGGTGGGGCGGATTTTACGAGAGAATGATCCGTTCTGTAAAAGTTGCTCTAAGAAAAACTCTTGGAAAATCATCGTTGACACGAGAGCAGCTGGAGACTGTCAGTACGGAAATTGAAGGTGTATTAAGCTCCAGACCACTCACTTATGTTTACACCACTAGTGACGAGCCAATTCCTTTAACGCTGGCTCATTTTCTTTTAGGTAGAAGAGTTACGAATCTACCAGCAGTAAAATTACATTGTGAAAGTCAGTTTTCTACCAGGAAATTATTAGTTAAAACGTTTAATTATAGAGAAAGGTTAATGCAATCATTTTGGAATAGGTGGAAAAAAGATTATTTAGTGAATTTAAGATCTACACATTTGGTAAGTAAAAATGAGATTCGCGAATTTAAAATCAATGATATTGTTTTAATTCATCAAGAGCATTTACCCAGAAACTTTTGGAAACTGGGAAGGATTGTTGATGTATTTCCTGGTAGAGATGGCAAAATAAGATCTTGTAGCATAAAAACAGAAACGGGTGTTGTAAAACGACCTGTACAATTATTATATAATCTTGAGTTAAACGATTAAAATTAAACTATATATATGTACATATTTTAAACTAAATTGGATACTGTATATAATGTAAATATTTTCTTCATACATTTATGTTTAAAAAAATTAGAAAAATTTGAGCGTTATGCTTTTATTTAAGGATTGTGTTGATTGTTGGAGGTATGTTTAAATTGAAATTTCTCTTTGTATTAATTCATTATAATTTTCTAGATGATATAATTTGAAGTTACTTGGTTAATTGTGTTTTGTGTATTTTCTTATATTTTATAATTGAATTACTTGATTTCATGTTTAAAATGATACTTTATGTGACTACTTTATATATATGATTATTTGATATCCCTGATTTATGCTTGTAAAACTGTTTTAAAATGTTTGATGAACCTCCTGTTCATCGGGGGGCAAGATGTTGGAAATTGAAATTATATATATTTGTTTTTGGCGTACTAGTAGCGCCACCTGGTTGCTTCGCGGTTTGCGCGAAGCTTGTGTATAGTTAGTTGGTGTTGTACTCTTGAACGTGGATAAAGCCTGACGCTTGAAATCTTGGTTATTATTTCATGGATATATATTTCTTCATGGCGATTTACTACACCCACTTTGCAGAAGCTCCAGACGCTAACTATGGTATTCGATGTAGGTGGATGGCACTTGTAAATAACACTCGAATTTATAGTGACATTTTGCATCCTGGACTTTAGAGCCAGTTGTCTTGGCCACAACGCTTACGCAATTTTTGTGTTTTGGTGAGAAAATACCTACAAATAAGAGATTTAAGGCTAAATCTCTAAGCTTAAACTTCGCAAACAAGACTTATTCCTTATCTGAGAGCTTATTGCGTTAGAGACTCTTTGCGTAAAAGGTAAACAGTTTCAAGGGCCTGTTTATCAAGGTTGTTGCGAGGGAGCTGAACTGAGAGGGTGCATGTGTGCGTCAGTGTGTGCAAAAGGAGGAGGGGGGGGGGTAGATATTGACTCTCCTCTTTATCCGCATCTCCTATTCACGAGCCTTCAGCATTTGCCCATTTCAACTTCATTTTAGATCTAAATTTTCAGAGTTGATACAACATTCTCAGTACAATCGACATACATCACGTACTTCAATATGCGTTGATTTATTTTTCTTTCCAGTTCGTCTTCAAACATTACACGGGAAACTTTGACCGTCGTGTAAATTTTATAGCCAACAAATTTTGGTACGAAACCAAATTTTTATGTACAATTGCGAAGACTTCTAATTGGCATTGTAGCACACCCTATTCCCATATCTCTTTTCAGTCGTTACTTAGAGAGGATGGCTTGCAACCACCCATAGCACAACTACGACTACCCCTAGCCCCCCCCCCCCCACATGGAGGTGGTGCATGGGAGTAGCCAGAGTTAAACTGACTCTCGGAGTGTTCTGATGGGAAAGAGCTTGTTCGGACACACCACGGTGTCCGAGTTTTTCGGAGGTCATCTTCGGTGCGCACAGATCAATCCGACCGAGTTAATTTCAGTGGCATACATAACTACTATAAATATCGTTAAGTAAACACAGTTCATTCTTCCTGTGACTCTCGTGTCATTGTCTGACTTGCATTGAGAACGTTGCAGTCTAAACCTTTTATTTTCTCAACTGAGCGCAGTCAAATGTAAACGCTAGAAGGGCGTTAAACAATAGCTTAACCGACCTTACCGCGTCTTATCGTAGCAATGCACACGCCCTCCTTGATCAAGCACGTGACCAGGATGCAAATACTTCCTGGGTGGAGATTCAGATTTTTGGCGAAAAGATATAAAGGTTGTTTTCTTTTTCTGTCCTCCTTCTTTCTTTTTCTGGAACTCCCCATGCTAAAATCCTTACTGTGAATAATAAGCTAGTGTACTGAAAATCTGATCGTGAGACTTCCACTGTAAAATGGTACGTGATCAGAGGTGACGCGCCGTTTCTTGTACACGCACCCCAAAATTTTAAAAACAATAATCCTTCACGGGCTGATGTGCCAGCTTGTTTATTAACAGGAAAACGCAAACTTTCGATAAAAGGTTATTAATAATTTTAACAAATTTGTACTGTGCTTTTTACAGTACAAAATTGATATAGCTTGACAATTTACGGAAGTTGTATGAAATAAACAAAAGAAACCAATGTCAATTATTTGTTAATGTTTGTTAATATATGTCGGATGTCAAGTATTTAATAGGCTCATAGTGAAACACTTTCAGAGAAACCCTTGTCGAACAAGACGCATCAATCCTGTTATGTATGAAATTCTGTTCTATGAAGCTCCTTCCAGAAGTTAAAAATTAGCGTACATATAAGAAAAATACTTTCGATACAGCAGTGGCGCACCCAGGATTTTTTCTTGGGGGGGGGGCGGCGAGATGAACGGATAAAAATATTTATAATGCATGGGGGGGGGGCCGAGATGGACGGATAAAAATATTTATAATGCAAAATCAATGTTCATAATGCAATTTCTATTTCTTTGGGGGGGGATTCCCCCCCCCCTGGGTGAGCTAATGCGATACAGCCATAGGTGGTTTATTACAAACAAATGAAGTTTTCAGATTGGACATTTAAGTACCACTATTTCATTTTCGGCATTTTTGTTTTTTCCGACTACACTCGATTTCAAATGTCCGGACTCGCAATCTGCCATTGGCGGATTCAATTTCCCACGCTGACTTTTTCTCCCTCTTCACCAGTTAGTTCTCTTCGTCCCATGCTCTGGGTCTGGCAAACTTAAGTTCTACAAGGTGTGTTTTGAATTTCTAATTATTAAATACAAAATATGAAAATAAAAATGTTATATATATATATATATATATATATATATATATATATATATATATATATAAAATCAAAAATTAATACGTAGTTTATCTAGGTAAAAAATAATATAAGAAATTCTATAAAATTAGTACGCAAACTATGGATACATAGTTTATGGTAAAAAATGTGTGTTTGGGTTTTTAACTTTATTTTTGTTTAATTTCTCGTTATCTCTCTGTGGTCATAGGCGTAGCGTGCTTCTAACTTTTATTTATTTATTTTTTTTTTTATTTTATTTTATTTTATTTTATTTTTTTTTTTTGGGGGGGGGGGGGCGGTTGGACACGAATTGAATTGAGTTAGGACCTTTCTCAGCGCATTGACTGCCGGACGGTCCTTAAAATATGAAATACTATGATTTTTTTTTCAAAATGGAACAACAATAGAATTGATCTTTGAGTAGTATTCAAAAGTTATACAATGAGAAAAATAAATATAATATAAATAAAATGAGAAAAATAAATATAGCATCGAATTTTTGTTATGGATCATATCACTGATAAAAACTATTCTAATGCTAAAGACATAATTGGACTTCTGTTAACGTTTTAATTTATTTCAAGTTAACTTGGGGGGGGGGAGGACACGTGCTCCCCCTCCGCGACGCCTATGTCTGTGGTCGCAGGAATTCGAGGATCCTATTATCTCTATCCTACCCCTTTACTTACAATTATTTGCCTCTAAAGGTGTTCGGCGTTCTCCACAAAAACAGATTCATTTGAGAAGTAGAGGGCAATTAAGCCCAGGCACTTCTCCCATCACTCATGCCTATGTTACCTGTGTGTTTCAATAGTTTCCCCTAATTATTTTACCTTGAACTCTCGATACGCTTTCTATTTTCTTTCCTGTGTTCTCTTTTATCTATGATCGCTGCAGATTTGAGTGCACTGCGAAATAATTCTACAATGAAGGTGCTAAGCCCATGGATTGTAGTTCCCTCAACACTTCCTGGAGCTCTTGAAGCTCAATAGTTTCCATTTCAATACGAGTTTTCGATTTCGAAAGTTTAAAAATAGTTTTCAACGGTTCAGTTTGGAATTCCATGCACTCGCGATTTCATTTTCAGCATTTTTGTTTTGTATGATTAATACTCTATTTCAATAGTTTCCAGATCACTTCTTATAGACCAGGGATGGCGAACCTGTGACCCGCGGGTCACATAGTGACACGCGAGACGATCTCATTGTTATTACCATGTTTTTATTAACTCGCTTTCTTGGTTGTTTGTTTGTGTGTGCGTGTTTGTGTTTGTCCGGTACAAATCTTGCAATCGATTTTTAACTAATTTCCCGGCGAGCTAGACATTTGAAACTTTTAGAATAGCTCAGAACACGATGACAATGCATTATTTTAATACTTTTAGTTATCTTTAAGCAGGTTTGAATTCTTTTTTAGTTAATTTTGTTTTGTAGACTGGTGCAGCCATCTATCGGCCGGGACGGGAACGAAAAGTTAAACGCATGTTAACTTCCAATTAACTTCATTTTCTTTCAAGTTAATGGGATAAATCATCAAAAAATTTTAAAAAGTATTTATTAATACATAGAATTGCCAAGTTTATATGATTCAACAGAAAATTTAAAAACGTGGTATATAAAAAGTTCTTTTTATCTTGTAAATTATTTTAAGATCTATTTAATTTGACTTTTCAAATTTTGATTTTCATTCGTCGGACTGAGAGATCCATAACCTAATTTATACTAGAAATAATTTTAAAAAAATAATTATTGTTTGAAATTTATTTTTTCCTCTTTTCGCCAAACAGAAGTCTTGAAACACTATTCTTCAGTATTAGTGAATGCAAAAGAAATATTTGACTAAAGATTCTCCCAAATTCGTGAAATGGGAAAAACTTTACAGTTTGTCATTTTACCACATAAACTTAAATTTGAAGATCTTAAATTATCTTCTTTCGATTGGCTTCGAATTGATAAATTAGAAATGGAAATGGTTGAATTTCAAAACAGCGTTGTATGGACGAATAAATTTGCAGAACTAAACGTAAACTTAGGGGGGGGGGGAATTACAAGATCTGGAAAATTGTGACGAATATATTTCAACAACAAGCACTGAAAATATTATTTTAACTGAATGGAACTCGTTGCCTAATTCGCTAATGTCGGTGAAAAAGTTAGCAAGAGGTCTTTTGACAATGTTTGGATCAACCTACGTTTGCGAACAGTTGTTTTCGACAAAGAATTTTATTAAAAGTAAGAATAGAAATCGCCTCGGCATTGGCTTGTCCGCTGCGTGCGTACGATTAAGGCCGTCTGCACACGGAGCAACTCAAAAGAAACTGATAACCGACTCCTATCACAAACCATTCCGTGATGAGTCGTAAACTATGTAATTGAATGGAGCCACGCACACGGCGCAACTGGTTACAAACCCGTTTGTAACCACCCTGTATATATATATATATATATATATATGTGTGTGTGTGTGTGTGTGTGTGTGTGTATATATATATATATATATATATATATATATATATATATATATATATATATTATTTTTATTTTATTTTGGTTATCAATGAAAATCGCAGTGACTTACTACGCACAGTATGCAAATTCTCAACGTTGGTTTGTCTTTCAACAGTCTGTTCTGTCGCTTTTGGCATTACTATTGTAGTTTCCCTGGCGGAATAAAGCCATTAATTTTAGGAAATAGCTATTCCACTTTTGTTTTTATATAATTCTGAATCCATACGGTAGGTGCATTAATATTTCTTGTTTTGTTCTGTTCTTGCTTTGACACATTTTCGACTGAGGGATATAAGTGACTTAACGTTTTCCATATCTTACAAATTTGATTACTGTTAAGCTGAACATTCAGTTGGAATTTAAGTTATGGAAAATACATTTTAGTGTTTTTTCTTTGTCTGAAAAAGTCCATTCAGTGAAAATATGAATTATATCGCAGGATGCGTGGAAATCACCGAAGAGGGTCGCGACTCGAAAAATGTTGGGAAAAGGATTGGAGGAATTACTTCATTACCTGGCAAATTAGTGCCATTTTATCGAAATAAGTCTTATTGTGTAGGAGTAAGAAATTTGGCGAAGACGCATTTTTCTTCGCGCCAACGCTTGCAGACACTGAATCATAGAAGTAGTGGTGTTGGCGTGAGACACTTAACGCGTGATTTATCGACGAAGAATCACGTATGCGAAGGAAGTGCGATGAAACCAAAAACCCGTCTAAACATCCTATAGATGACTCAGACGATAATTATTATACCCCCACTTTTCGTTACAATCTGAGTTTCTATCTTTTTAGACAATTTTACCTGTTATTTCTCATCAACAGACAAAAAAAGTAGAAGAAGAAGAAGAAGAAAAAAAGACACACTGTAAAAAGGAAATGCTATCTGAAGGTGTAATGTTTCTGGGTAGCGAATTTACCTGTTTTGGGTATCCCATATTCGTATATTAAACATGCTTTCGTATCCTTCTAGTTATACTTCCATTTTTGTAATATGCCTAAAACAGCATGCATACACTGATACTAAATCACCCAGACAGTTTGCTGACATACACACATACATACATATATATATATATATATATATATATATATATATATATATATATATATATATATATATATATATATATATATATACACAGGTAACCCTCCTATAACACGGTAGATAGGTTCCTAGAAAATGCCGTGTTGTAAGAAACCGTGGTATAGGAGATCCGGAGATAGTTCAAAAAGGGGGGTTACGTTCTGAAAGCGTATTAAAACCAAACTTTTTTTTAAAAATTCCATATAAGCAACTTAATTTTTATTAAGAATATAAATGTATGTATAACACAAAACGAAAAGAAACAAAAAAAAATATTATTTTCATTTAAAGCGATTTTAATGTAACAAATTTCTTCCTAATCACTGCTCAGTACAATCAAACGAGAACGTTTTTTCGACTAAACGATATCACCTGTTGGGAATATATATGTTTTCACCGCCAGGTAGCGCTGTACGGGTCAATGCCCTGGGGGTGTCTGTCGCGGTTTGTCACTTCTTGCTTGTTGTTTTGGCCGAGCGTGATGACTCGGAAGATTTTTTACTCTTGAATCTTGAACCTAAAACCCTGGCCCAACGTTGTTGGGGAATAAAATGTTGTTATTGTTACTAATTCGTTGTTTTTAGTTAACTTTAACTATTTACATTTTTACTTATTTTCATCACCTTAACTTTCAGAACCTTTTTCTTCATTTAGATTTTTTGCACCTACTATCCTCTTTCAAAAATCTGTAATTTAGGTTTATTTACTGGTTCTTACAAGGTCATTGTAGATTCACTGTATGGAGATAGACAATTTTGCAGCTCCCTTTTGAATTGTAGGCTTCTTTCAGCGGAAGGGTCTGCATTCAGGAAAATGATTCAAGCTAAGCTTAGGCCTTCTTCAAGCTAAGCTTAGCTTTTTCAGCTAAGCTTTGGCCTTCTTGTAATTTTATAGAGTTATAAATGAATAAATTATATTTTGTTTATACATTTTCATGTAAAGCCACCAATAGTTCATTATTCCTTCCCGTCATTATTTTAAGGTAATTTAGTTTTTAAATGTGTTAAACGAAAATCATGTTATCCATTGCTATAAAAGAACAGTGTTATACAAATGTTTCGCAATTTTTTTATCGTGTTAGAGCGAAAAGGGTTTACAGGTTGCAGTGTTATACGAGGGTTCCCGCAATTTATCTTATCGTGTTAGAGCGAAACCGTGTTGTAAGATGCCGTGCTGTAGGAGGGCTACACGTATATATATATAATACATATATATATGTTATATATATATATATATATATATATATATATATATATATATATATATATATATATATCTGTGTGTATGTAGAAGAGAGAGAGAGAGAGTGGAAGGGGGGGGGGTACAAATACGGGATACCCTAAACAGGTAAATTCGGTACTCTGAAACATTTCATTTTTATAGTGCAAAGGAAAATTTCTGATATTTGTTTTTAAGGAAATAGCTATTATGAAACTTTCTAGGCTTTTGACAAAATGTGTCCACTGTTCGTTGATGTAAGATTGTCAACAGGCATGCTCCTTCAAATCAAGGTCGTAGAGATAACCTTGAAACGGCGAAGAAAACTCAAACTTAATACCAGTTCCTGTTTATCTAAATTACGGCACAATTAATTTTACCACACAGTAAAATTAAAAAAAAGCCCTCTGTCATTATTAGTCGAGCATAATACGAGATTTGTCGAAGCGGGCTATCCATCAACCGTCTCCTAATCTCGAGGTTTGTTTTCTTAAGAAAGAACCATCCCAGCAATGAAAGGATTTCTAATTTTTATAATTCGCACACTTAATCAACAACATATCACTCGATGTCACTAGAATGTTGTGGCGTCACTCTAAGTAGGTAAGGCGATTCTCTCTGAGGCATTGTGAAGAAATTTCACAACTATTGATCCATACCAAGAAAGACAGAGTTCTAATTAACAAACGAAGGCCAACTTTTTAAAACAAAAAACTTAACAATTTATTAACAAAAATAATTAACATTTAAAACAGTGCAACATATTCAATTTAAAAAAACCGTGCAGATTCCCAATGTACGGAGCCTAACCACACATCCGCACCGCCCGCGTTCTCAAGCGTCTCTCCCCAATGTCTGGATTTTCAGATGGGGGAGGGGCCGGCAGATTATCGGCTGACAGCTCTTCTTAGACGCCGAACTTCATTACATTGCAGAAACGTTAAGAGGACAGCTTTAGTGGCTGCATCTGTGAGGAAAACGGTTTTTAATCCCCCCACGTGTTCCGAACTGGTGGAACCGAACAACACTTTCCTTGAAAAACACGCAGCTGTGTTTCAAGCCCTTGTGGGGTCTCGGGAAAAAATAAGACCATATTTCCAATACGCTACAATGTTAATGAAGGCAAATTCATCGTAAAAGTTTTTTAAAAGTTTCCTAATTATGTGCGTGTGGATCTATATATCTATATATTTATATATATACCGTAAAATCTCGAGTATAATGCGCACTTTTTTTTTACATTTTAGTCCGCAAAAATGAGGGTGCGTATTATACTCGCGTACCAAAAAAAGAAAAGTAGATTTAAACATTGGATAAACGAACGTACAGCAGCTGTAAGACATTGTCGCAACACGGGTGCATGCGCGTCTGCACTCCGTGATTCATCCACCCGTTTAGTAAGCAGGTATTCCTTTTAAACAAACGGAACTCGCAGTTCGTATCGTCAAGTGAGGATGATGATGGCGATATATATTACGACGGCAACATAATTATGACATGGACGCAACAACAATTGATGAGCTGTATTCCTGTGAAAGTGATTAAGACTGATAATTTGATATTAATGTTTGTTTTGAATTAACAATTTAAGTTTTTTTCCTACCGAAATTGACATCTTCTTTTCTTTTTATTACAAATTTATTTATGTTAATAAACATTTGTGCAATTTTTAAATAAAATATTGAAAAGTTATGGGTGCGTATTGAAGTCGAATTTTTATTTTTTCCGAAAATTTCGCGCAAAATCAAGCCTGCGTATTTTACTCGGGTGCGTATTATAGTCGAGGTTTTACGGTACTAGAAAAGACGTTCTGCGTGGAGCACTATTCGAAACCCGCACCTCAGGACTCTCTAGAGCTTACGTCCGGACCATTTGATGACTCCAGGAATGTGAGGCTATTTCATAGCAGGAATTCCATCTTTTGGGCCCGAGGTAGCCTTTCGGTAGCGCGTCGGCTTTCGGGACTGACGGTGTTCGGATCGAATTCCGACACACGCCGTTAAACACCTTCCTGTCTCGGCCGGATATAGGCACGTTAAATCCGTAGCCCGGAAAGTCCTTCTATGAGGTTAGTGGGTGGGGAAGGTACGATGCCCCATAAGTCACCCCTGGGGTGCTCGGTCAAAATTGTGGTGGCACTTAGCCAAGTGCCACCACCTTCTGGTGCTATTATAAACCGGAGCCTCACTCCTCAGCCTGAAGTCTATATGGACTTGGTATGGAACTTCCGGCCAGGGGGCATTGGAAACAGCAACAACAGCAACATCTTTTTCTGACAACACAGAATAGGCTGGCTTTCTATACGAACGACGTAGAGTGTCGAGCAGCCATATTTATGATTTATTTTTGTATTCTTACGATAAGTAAAAATTCGAGGAGCGTCGGGATGTTAAGAAACAACATAACACGAATACTTTGCTTCATAAACTACTTATTACGTAAAGATTTTTATTATTATTATTTAATTTTTTTTTAAATTTTACAATGCGCGGTTACTTCCTCTCTGCATACCAAATAGCTACCGAACCACTCTAGGTGATAGCAGAATGAATTAAACATTCAGCTAGGAAAAAGGAACTATAAAAAATGTGGGGCTTTTACAAAACTGGAAATGAGAAAATGGGTTTAAAATCGATAATTTCAAAAACTGAATTTTTTTTTCTTTAAAATTTTGGAAAAATCTAACCCTTTAAACACTTTCCCAATCCTTTTGTGATTTACGTTTTATCCAAAGACACTCCTACAACTTTAATTTAAGTTTTAAATAGCCACTCGTCAAGTATTAGAATCGAACCCACGCCTGTGGATGTCAAAACCGACGATCTGCTTACTATACTATATCGGTAGGGGGTGAGATCCTCATACTTCTATCCAACACTTTTCGTGCAGAGGGTGCTGTGATCGATTCCCGGCGTCGCGGCACGAAAAATGCCTCCGTTTGTGTCCAGTGCCGGATTTCTGCCTAGGCCTACAAGGCCCCGGCCTAGGGGCCCAGCCAGCCTAGGGGCCCCGTGGCTTTACATTAGCTCAAAAGCCTGGCTTGCCTTATCAAAAAGCTTTATCGAAAATAATATTTTAATAAATATTTTTACTACATTAAATATTTTTACTACATACCTTTACTACATGAGCGCATACGTAGAAATTGCGCTCCGAATGCTGTTGTGTACACCAGCGTCAAACTGCTCAGCAGAACGGTCGTTTTCAGCGCTAAAGAGAGTAAAGAATTACTTAAAATCTAACATAGGAGAGAACAGGCTCAATTCACTCTGTAATGTACATAGAGTCAGAAATAATGCAGTCAATTGACTATGATGACGTCATTCGTTCTTTTGCACAGAAGAAAGTTCGTCGTATGATTCTGTAAATTTTATAGAATAACGTAACTATAGTAACATAAACTGTATTATTCTGATGTTTATTAAAGTCATTAAAGTCGATTAAAAATTATATGTTCTGTACTAGTGCATTTAATTTGCTAAATTTCCAAAATAGCTTCGAGATGGTGGGGGGGCCCAAATGTCAAGTGCCTAGGGGCCCTGGGTCTCTAAGTCCGGGCCTGTTTGTGTCGTCTCTTCATAGGGGGTAATGCTGTCCGCCTACATGGTGCCCCCATAATAAAATGGACAGCAAAACTGCGGCGTAGAATAGGCGAATGTTTGACGACAAGTGCCTCCGCCGAAGACAGAGGTTACAGGTTCCCCCGAGGGACGAAAGAGGGTTTAATCTGTATATTCGACCAACTTAGCCCTATTGTTTCAAACCATAGTTCTCCCCCCCCCCCCAACTTACCGTCTCAAGAATATTCTGCGTTCTATGTTTTCCAACGGCCGTCTCCTTTTCTTACCCGAGGTCGAACTGTCTGCCAAGAGAGGTTTTCGAGCCTCTGCATTTCGGACTTCGGAGATTACGTCCAGTCCTAGATCTCCCCAACGATAGAGAAAATTTCGTACCATGAATTCATTCCTCTCAATTTTTAATACCAACTTATGGAAAAATCTTACTTACATAAAATTTAGGCGATGACCAATTAATTTACAATCGTTAGTCCAATCTAATCTATTCCTAAGCATTAGTGAAATCAGTATACGTGCTTTCGAACCTACCGCGATCTCTAGTTCTAAAGTATTTTGTACGAATAGAAAAAATGGGCTGAAAAATTAATTTTGAGAAAAAGCCGTAAATAACCTTAAACTGCAATTTTTAATTAATTAATTAATTAATTTTGTAGATTATTATACTGTCATTCGACCTCTGAGTAAAATAGAGCAAAAATTGGAGTTGAATTAGAGTGATAAAGAATTATGCTTATTGATTACAAAAGAGAAAAACAGGTTGTTATGTTAACAGGTTGTATATGTTAATCTTTTACGAGCAAAACTACTTCATTTAAATAAATTTTATTCTTCCGATAAAAATTGTAACGAAAATGTCAAGGGCAAACCAGTTTTCTATCTTACAACGAGAAAAAAGAACTCGTCAAAGACGTTAAAATATTCCAGCTACTTTTTCAAGAACTACTGTTGCTGCCCTGAATTTACAAAAACTCGTTCATAGGTTGTTGAAGAAATCAAATGCCAAGAAATTCGAGTCGCTCAAGTCTTTAAATTTTTCATTTTGCTTAGTTATATGTACCACGCATCCAAATTCATTTGGAAGATGTGACAACCCAATATCCCATTCTGCACTTAGCTGCATTCATTTGTTCTAATTATAAACGCACCATCACTATCGGGGAAGAGATCAAACGGTTATTGTCGGTCAGAAAGGCGATAAAACGAACAACAGAAACCTTACCATGATGGAGTTGATCATATTAACGAAAAAAAGTTTAGAATTTTTCAGGGTATTTATCAAACCAATGTAAAACTAATACCTGTGCACATAAAAAAAGGTTTACAAGAATGCTGCTTCAATTCTCAATAAAATAAAAATGTCAGCAACTCGTTTCTACTCATTTTTTTTCTTAACCTCCTGACAATTCATGTAAATACAACTGAAAATAGTTGAAAAATTCTGATTTAAAAGATATTTTAGGCTTTTTTCGAGAAACGAATTTTTTCATCAACTAATTCTCCTTACAAAAACATATTGTACCGAAAAGTTACGAATGTGTACGGATATGTTTAAATAAACTTTTATAACGGAAGCAGACGATGGATGCTCTTTCAATGAATTTTAACTTCCTTTTTTTTCTACATGGGCATAAACTGCAAATTATTTAAATCAATGTTTGTTGGGGGTTTTCCCGATGATTTGTCACACTAAATGCCAGAGTTTCTATGCAGGGCTATCATTGCGAGAATAGTTTGAGTTCTAGAAGAAACTTTTATCGTCATTTTCTAATTTAAAACATATCAACATATTTGATTCTTTTAGAGTAACCTAGTTTCAAAGTGAGTTTTTTTGTATCATAAAAGTTTTAACATAACACTTCAATTTTCTCATGTTTTTTTTCTCGGTTTTAAATCATTTGACATAACAAAACCGAGGTAGAGACAAAATTCAAACAGATTTTTTTAAAAATTTACTTGGAAGGTACATATCTTGCGCTATCAGCAAATTATTTTGTGCGGAAAGAAACTTTTTGATATTCAAATTTTAAATTATGACTGTGTTAATTGAAGGCCTTATTTGAATAGTGGGCCAACTCCATTTTTGTTCATTTTGAGATACAGAGCCTTGAAGTCTAATGATTGCTGAGAAATGACTGCTGAAGTCTGATTTGTAATGCCTTCTGTTGGCAGAAGAAATAAGGTGGAGTTGTCCAAGTTTTAAAATAATATAGAAATGACTTGTGTGAACATGAAAGTGAGGCTAACTCCATTTTTTTTAAAAAGGAGTTGGTCCATTATTCCAATAAGGCCTTCAACTAGATCCTCTGACCTGGACTTCTTTTCTTCCAAATTCTTCTATAAATTTGCGGATACTAAAAAAGGTAGTTTACCTATTTTTTGTATGAATTTTACTATATGAAATCATAACAGTAACATTGCCGTTACACATAAAACCTGCTACAGGCTTCTGGACATTTTGGTGCGGGCCTTATCTCGAGCAAGTATAAGGATTATCGATTTATTTTTTGGATGGAAGATGGTTAGAAAATCCTAGAATACCTAGAAGTAAAAAATACCAAAGCAGGAACACGGTGAGAAAAGTTTTGTAGCCATTTGTTTTCTCAATAATTGTAATCAAAAGACTAGTGATGACCAAACACATACATAGATAGCTCGAGTGGAAAACGCGTGATTTCATGTAGATTATTGGCACTAAAGCTTCCGAACTAGTCAAAGTAACTGGTTTTAACAAACATTTTGTTTCAAGAACTTTCATCACCTTTCTAATGCAGTTCGGCGAGAATTGTTTATAGGCGACAGTCACAGATAAGGGGCATTTCATTCTTATGGCACGTTTGAAGAAAAAAAAATTCTTTCCATGATTTCCTTATTTGCAAAAATGACAAATCGTCTGCAAAATAAAACGATTGCCTTTATAAATAATTTATTTTGTCATCTGTATGTGTCAGAAATGAGGCCTCTCTCGTACATTTCCCTTTGCCTGTCAGCAATAGTCGCCAGAATGTTTTATGTATGTTTATGTAGGGGGCGACGCACTACTTGCTGGAAACGCGCAGAGTGAGTTTCAGTCCCGCTTCTGCCTGTGGTCTGTGTAATAGCGCATACAGATTGGTACAGCGTTCTCTGCATCTGCCAGTGATTTATGTCTCTCTGTACTCTCTACTATGCGGGATCGCCTCCTCTGGCGGTCCATCAAAGAAAGAGAGTGGGGGGTCAGCGGGTCAAATGGTGTCGAGCGGGGTCGGGGGACACACCACATCAAAAGAAATCTTGCGGCAGGAATGGGGGTGGTTCTAAATACCGTGTCTAATGTTACCGTGACTAATGTGATGACAGGAGTCGGGGAGAGAACTCTGTACCAATGTGTATGCACCATAACATGTATGTGTGTGGTGCGTCTAGTGAAGTGATAAAATGTGTTTCTGTGTAGATTCGTCTCTTTCTTGAGTTTTTGGCCTCGACCCTTCATTTTAGAACGATGCGTAATATCGGGTAGAAATTACGGTCGTATTTGTGAAATTATTGGCGCCCGAAACAGGGGCTCGAGGAATTTAAAAGTGAAAGAGCGAAAAATTAAAGTTTGAATACTGCTATGGAGATTTTAAAGTCTAGACGAACACCACTTAGAACAGCGTTTACTCGAGTTTTCACATCTTTGAACAAAGAACTGGAAAGTAGAGAACCCGATACAGAAGTTTTAGAGTCGTTATTTGATCAATTAGAGGATAAATTCAAGAGGATTCGTGAAGCTGATGATGATATTCTTAATAAATTATTAGAGGATAGTGCTTCGCAAGATATATATAACAAAGAATTCGAGGCTTGTGAAGCATATGTTGACAAATTTATAAGTTGCAAATCCAAAGTGAAGAAGATTTTGTCAAAATCGAAAGTACAAGTGCCAGAAATAGTGAGAACGGAAAATCATCTTGAAGTTAAACAGGCAATGAGATTACCGGAATTATCATAAAATTATTTGATGGAAATCCTCGTGAATGGCTCAGCTTTTGGAATACTTTTGTGAAAATACATGAAGACTCGAGATTAGACAACCATACAAAATTCGTCTATTTGATCCAAGCAATGGTTCCGAAATCAAAAGCTCGGGAGAGTTGATAGTTTTCCCACGACTGCAAAAAACTACTCTAAGGCAATAGAACATTTGAAAAATAGAATCGGCCGTGATGAAATTTTAATTCAAATATTAGTCAGAGATCTTTTACAGCTGGTTTTAAACAATAACAACATCCGAGGAAAAGAATTCAACATATCATCGTTGTATGATAGTTTAGAAACAAAACTTCGATCGCTCGAATCCCTCGGAGTCACAGAAGATAAGTATGCCAGCATATTATTCCCACTCGTCGTATCATGTCTTCGTTACGATATTTTGAGAATTTGGGAAAGGGAGCGGGAGAAGTTGAATACAGGTAAGAATGAATTAAAATGTATTCTTGAATTTTTGAAAAATGAAGTAATATCTGAAGAGCGAATTATGTTAGCTCGTACTTGTTTTGGTTTTGATAACTCTAAAAAACATTCTAAAGCTGATAATAGATCTGATAAATTTAATGTAGCTACTGCGAATGATTTAATTGTTGGTAACACTTTTAAAGATAAATCCTTTACTAAGAAATATAACGAATATTGTATCTTTTGTGATCAATTGCATTCATCAGAGAAATGTTTTAAAGTTAGTTCTCTCTCTTACGAAGACAAAATGAATATTGTGTTAAAAAAGAGAGCATGCTTTGTTTGTTTAAAACGAAATCATATTTCTCGTGATTGTAGAGCTAAAGTTAAATGTGTTATATACAGTAGAAGGCATTTAACAATTCTATGCCAAAATATCAAAACGAATAATTCGGTGTCAGAAGATAGGAAACCAGAAGTAGAGAGTTCTGATAATGTTTTAAGTAGTCAGGTTAAAAGTTCTAACACTCTGTTACAAACCATAATTGTACGTGTCAAAAATGGTAACAGAGAAAAACTGGTGCGAGCTATCATTGATTCAGGTTCTGAAAAGTCCTATATAACGGAAGATATTATCAAATTTTTAGGGTATGATAGTTGTGGGGAATCGAAATTGATTCATAAGTTATTTGGTGGTGTTGAGACAAAAGAAAAGTTACATCACTTGTATAAAGTAAATTTAAGTAGTGTTAATAATGAATATAATTGTCAGATTTTTTGTTTGAATGAGCTTGTCATCTGTTCAGATGTGAGAAGAGTACCGAATGGTCCATGGTTATCTGAATTAAATGATTTTGGTATAACGGTTAGTGATCTAGAAAATAATTCATTTGGAATCATAAATGATATCAAATTGTTGATAGGAGCCGATGTTGCAGGAAAGTTGTTGACCGGGAATATTAAAATTCTAAAATCTGGTCCGGTTGCTGTTCAGACACACTTAGGTTGGACATTAATGGGTAAGATTCCCGCAAATAAATCAGATAATAGGGATTCACTGACGGTCATATCGTTGCTAGTAAATGAAAGCTCTGCAGCTAATTTGTGGAAATTAGATGTTTTAGGCATTACGGACCCAGTAGAATCTAAAACAAAGTCAGAAATGCGTGAAGAAACCATGCAATATTTTAAGAATACCGTGAAAGTGAAACCAAGTGGAAGATACGAAATTGCTTTGCCCTGGGTCCTAGATAACTCCCGTTTGCCGAATAATAGAGAACTGGCCGAAAAACGACTTGCTAGCACGCAAAGAAAACTATCGGACTCAAATAAAACGGAAGTTTACACTGAGGTATTTGATACGTGGATAGAGCGAGGAATTATCGAAGTAGTTGCTGATAATAAAGAGTCTGAAGTTCATTATTTGCCACACAGGCCTGTATTTAAAGATTCGAGTGAGACCACGAAGGTGAGACCAGTGTTTGATGCCTCGGCTCACATCAAAGGGTCCCCTTCACTAAACGACTGTCTGGATAAGGGACCAAACTTAATTGAAATAATTCCTTCACTATTAAATCGTTTCCGGAAGTACCCCGTTGGAGCAGTATCAGACATTGAAAAGACGTTTTTGAAAATCGGTATTACAGAAAGAGATAGAGACTATTTGAGATTTTTGTGGAAAGAAGAAGCTAAAGGGGAGTTTATAGTTTACAGACATAAACGTGTGGTTTTTGGGGTCAATTGCAGTCCATTTGTATTAGCTGCCACACTGAATCACCATTTAGAAAATGCTCCCAATCATTTCGCTTCTACAGTAGAAAAATTAAGAGAATCGCTGTATGTTGACAACTGTGTTTGCAGCTTTAACACAGTTGAAGAGTTAAATAAATTTATTTCGGAATCAAGATCGTTACTGTCAATGGCAAAATTCAACCTTCGAGGATGGCAGTCAAATTGTCCAGTGGAAACAGACCACTTGGAATCTAATGATTCTGTAGCTGTCTTGGGGCTAAATTGGGATTTAAAAGGTGATACGATTTCATGCAAAATTGATTCGCATGGGGAGGGGCAAGTCATAGCAACTAAACGGGCTCTTCTCTCATTTGCACATAAAGTTTTTGATCCCATCGGATTCACTTCTCCCGTGACCCTCCTTCCAAAATTGATTATTCAGGAGTGTTGGAAATTGAAATTGAAGTGGGATGAGATAATCCCTGAACATTTAGCTAAACAATTTTTAAAGTGGGTTCAGGAAATACATTTGATTTCTAACATCAAGATTCAGCGTTATATAGGTTTAGATCATCCTGAGGATAAAGATATCAGTCTTCACGTATTCTGTGACGCGAGTGGAAGGGCGTATGCCACTTGCATTTTTCTGAGGGTGAAGACAAATAATCTCACTGAAGTGAAGTTAATACAGTCACGTGCAAGAGTAGCTCCTCTTAAATACATAACAATACCACGGTTAGAACTTTTGTCCTGCTGTATAAGAGCCAGATTGGCAAGTCAAGTCATTGCTGATCTAAGAATACCAAACCTAAAGATCTTTTATTGGAGTGACTCTACAACAGCTTTGAGTTGGATCAAACGAGACGACAGATGGGGAACGTTCGTCTGGAACCGCGTTCAAGAGATCAGATCACTGACCCAGAAAGACGATTGGCATCATATTGCGGGAAAATTTAATGCGGCTGACCTCCCATCAAGAGGATGTTCTCCTGAGCAATTTCTAAATTTGAAATGTTGGGAGGGACCAGCATGGCTTAAAGAACCAAAATCAATTTGGCCACAAAGTAATGAATCACCTGACGAATTAGAGATAAATTCTGAAATACGTAAGACATCAGTGACAGCCCATGCTAAAAGTACAGAGCCTGATACGTGGTACTACTGATATTTCTCTTCTTACAATAAAATAATACGGCTTATAGCTTGGATATATCGATTCATTAACAATTCTCGGAAGAAAAATGTCCTTAAAGAACCTAATCTTACATGCAATGAGATAGAGAATTCCGAAAGAGTGCTCATTTCTTTGATTCAAAGAGAAGCTTTTGACAAATCTAGTGAAGATAAAATACGACCTCTTAGACCAGTTGTTGATGCGTTTGGAATAATTAGAGTAAAAACGCAAGTCATGTATCGACAAGATACGGAAAGTTTCAAATATCCAGTGCTTTTGCCATCAGATCATCCAGTTGTTCATTTGTTGATTTCCTGGAAACATCAAGAATTATTACACGCAGGGGTCTCCCTATTGATGACACACCTGAGGGAGAAATATTGGATCATAAAGGCCAGGAAAACTATTCGGACAGTGGTTGGACAATGTGTGCGTTGTAAGAGATTCAGCGCTCTGAAAATGGAGACAGTGCCAGTAGCATTACCCCCAGAGAGAGTCCAAGACGCAGCAGTATTTCAGGTCGTTGGCATAGATCTAGCGGGCCCTTTGTATCTAAAGAGTAAACAGAAGGTATGGGTCGTATTGTACACCAGTGCTGTGTACCGAGCGGTGCACTTCGAACTGATTACATCTCTGTCCACCGAAGCTTTTCTCCAGTCATTGCGGCGGTTTATAGCCAGAAGAGGTAGGCCAACGACGATCTACTCCGACAATGGTACAAATTTTGTCAGGGCAGATAAAGCCTTTTCGGAATTAGACTGGAATCAAATTTCTACCGCTGCAACTCTTCGCAGAATTCGCTGGAAATTTAACCCTCCTACAGCAGCCTGGTGGGGAGGTTGGTGGGAGCGGCTGATCCAAATGCTGAAAAGAATTTTGAGAAAAGTTCTAGGAAGAGCCTCATTAACCTATGAAGAACTTAACACCCTCCTTTGCGATTGTGAACAAATAGTAAACGCGAGACCCCTAACATATGTGACAGAAGACATAGACAGTTTGACACCATTGACTCCGGCTATGTTCTTACAAGAAATAAGGTCTTCCGACGTTGAGGATATCGACACTCAAGAAATGAATAGAAGAATCAGATACAGGCAACAGGTCAGAAGCCATGTTCGTGAAAGATTCCGTATAGAATATCTTGGCCAGTTGCAACAAAGGACTTTACATCGAGCACAAATCAAATCCCTAGCTGTAGGCGATATTGTGCTTTTGGAGAGTGACAGTAAGAAACGTACCTATTGGCCATTAGCTCGAGTATTAGAGTTGATTCCTGGAAAAGACGGCCAAAACAGAGTTGCCCGTGTAAAGACTGAGTTTGGTGAACTGTTAAGACCAATACAAAGACTGTTTCATTTAGAGATCGACAAAACATTACCTTATGAACCAGTACTTCGTACAAAATGTGGAAGAAAAGTGACTGTTCCTGATAGATTGTCTTATGATTGAACATTTTTTAACTTTTGCCTTTTTTATATTTTGATTGATAAATATTAGTTTTAGTGCATATTATGTAATTATGTTTAGTGTCATTGAATACATTAATTTTTGTGATTGGTTGTTGAGTTTACCTTCAGTAAACTCAAGGTGGGAGGATGTCAGAAATGAGGCCTCTCTCGTACATTTCCCTTTGCCTGTCAGCAATAGTCGCCAGAATGTTTTATGTATGTTTATGTAGGGGGCGACGCACTACTTGCTGGGAAGGCGCAGAGTGAGTTTCAGTCCCGCTTCTGTCTGTGGTCTGTGTAACATGTATGTGTGTGGTGCGTCTAGTGAAGTGATAAAATGTGTTTCTGTGTAGATTCGTCTCTTTCTTGAGTTTTTGTCCTCGACCCTTCATTTTAGAACGATGCGTAATATCGGGTAGAAATTACGGTCGTATTTGTGAAATTATGTGTATAAAACAGTTCCGTAACGACTGACAAATAACGCACAGACCAAACCGCTGGACCTAAAGGGTTGAAATTTTGCATGGCGATTCTTCTTAGAGTGTAGAGGTGCACTAAGAAAGATTTTTGAAAAATTCTTCATACATTTTTTTAAATTAAATTTTTAAGCTGTTTTTGCAACATTCCTTAAAGTTTGAATTTGAAATAATAATCTGAAGGTTATAAAATTTATATCACGAGAAAGATCATAAAAATTCCTTTAAAATGAAATATTTTTCGAATCTTTATCTCCATTTTCTGATTTTTGGTGAATTTTTAAAGATTAATTTTTAGAATTTAATTTATTAAATGCTTATCACGTGGTTCATTTTCTTTTTGTGATACTTTAAATTAATTTTACGTCACGTGCATAACAACGAAATAAATTGACAAAAAAAATTACAATTCGGTAAAAGACAAAATTTAACCACTAGACTAATTGAGATGGAAGTTTTTTAAGAATTTAATTCAAATTAGTATGTTTTATGGATATTAAACATACAAATTAAATGCATACATTGACCGATGTATTTAATTTGAATATTTTCTTCTACATTATTTTGTCTATAAAAATATCCGTTACGATTTTTTTTATAAATATATTTATACAGTGGCTCCCAAAAGTGTTCGTACACTTACGATTTTCAATGAAATAGGGGTCTATCCATCAATTAAAATGAATATTTCAGAACGGGTATTTAATAATAAGATCTATAATCTATTCTTAACAAAACTACATGAAATATTTTGAAAACATAGTAAAACTTTATTTTTAAGAAACCAGTAATCAAAAAGTAACAAAAACTTTATCTCACAAAAGTCATCGTACACTGAAATATTTTCGGATAAATTCATAATTAAAATTATCGTCTGGCGCTTTATTTTTATTTTTGAATTGTGGTAGCATTTAAAATATCGTTTGGCTTTAATTTTTGCTTGCCTACTCCGTAATATTCTATTTATTATTTAAAAATGGAACGTAGTCGTAAAGAAACAACAAACAGCATTCGAAAATTCATTATTTTTCATCATAGTAGTGGTAAATCAGTTCGGAATATTGCTAAATTACTTAATTTATCCCATTCCACTGTGCAGTATGTGAAAAAACGCTTTAAAGAAGAAAATTGGAACGAAAACAAGAAAAGGCCGTCCGGCAAAGTTAACAAAACGTGATCAGAGATTTATACAGTCGGACCTCTATTTAACGAACCTCTATTTTGCGAACTTTTCCTTGGAACCAAGAACATTTTGCGAATTTCTTCGTAAAATAACCTCCAAATAGCGAAGTGCATTCTCTATTTAACGAACTTTTTTTTTGTCATCCAATATTTTTTTTCATATTTTTTGTCACAGATCGTACTATTGCAACAGTTTTGTGAAAGCTGGATTCTTTGTCAGCAATGAGAATTCAGCAAGTACGGAGGACAAAGACGATATTCTCTTAGAGGCACTTAAAAAAATGTGGATACAACTAAGGGAAAAAGAAGACATTAACGATGATGTGCTGACTGATGATTTTCTTAAACTTGATTCTGAAGCTGAAACCTTGGAAGCGCTAACTGAATGGGATATTTTGGACAGTGTGAAAAATAAAAACAATAGAATGAATGAATTGCGATGAAGACGAAGATGATGAAGATGAAAATGATCATGATGCAGAAATCAACAAACCTTCCTATGATGAAATGCTAAAATCATTTGAAACAATCCGACGCGGATTAAAGTATTTTTAAAGGTGTTTCTCTATATAACGAACTTTTTTTCGGGATTCAGCGACTTCGTTAAATAGAGGTCCAACTGTAGTTAGAAAATTTGTGAAAAATTCACGTTTGAGTGATGTAAAAGTTTCTGCAGAATTCAATGAAACATTTTCTACTTCAATTTCACCTGAAATTTTTTGACGAGTTCTCAGAACAGCTGGATTACATGGGCGTTCCATAGAAAATGTTTTGTGAGTGAGAAAAACAGAAAGTTTAGGCTTCCATTCGCACTATCAATGATAAATACGCCTCAAACCTATTGGAATAATGTCTTATTTGCCGATAAACATTTTTGGTGCTGATAGGCGTATAATTGTATGGAGAAGGAAAAAAATGAGGAATTTAATCCCAAGAACTTAGTAGGAATAGTTAAGCATGCCGGTGGAGGTATCCTTGTGTGGGGGTGCATGTCAGCATCAGGAGTAGGAAATTTGGTATTTATTGATGGCATAATGAATCATGCTGTTTTTATAAATATTTTAAGAGACAATTTAAAATTATCAGCTCAAAATTTGGGTATTGGAAACAACTTTGTTTTTTATCAAGATAACGATCCTAAGCACACAGCTCTCAACGTTCGCATCTGGTGTCTCTATAATTGTCCACAAGTTTTGAAAACACCACTTCAATCGCCAGATTTAAACCCAATAGAACATATTTGGAGAGAACTGGAGGTTCGAGTACGAAAACACGAGATTCACACGAAAAGCGAACTAAAAACAATTATGATGGAAGAATGGATGAACATTGATGCAAAAATTACAAAAGAACTAAAGCAATCTATTCCCAGAATTTTAAAAGCTGTTGTGGATGCTAAAGGATATCCTACTAAATATTAATTTTACGAAAAATTAAAATATTTACTAATATGTAGAGATTTTTTACAAGTGTACGATGACTTTTGTGAGATAAAGTTTTTGTTACTTTTGGATAATTGGTTTCTTAAAAATAAAGTTTTACTATGTTTTCAAAATATTTCATGTAGTTTTGTAAAGAATAGATTATAGATCTTATTATTAAATACCCATTCTGAAATATTCATTTTAATCAATGGATAGACCCCTATTTCATTGAAAATCGTAAGTGTACGAACACTTTTGGGAGCCACTGTATATATTTTTTGGCATTAGTTGCATACATTGGACGTTGCATTTATTATAAATATATTTTTTTGTTTTTTTAGGGAAGCATTAATTGCATACATTGACGGTTGTATTTAATTTGAATATACTCCGTAACGAAGCACGGGTATTCAGCTTGTCTGTTATAAAGAAAGATGCTGGCGTAACAGACGATTAAAACTTGCAGATTAACAAAATCGTCATTTAGAGGGAGCAGCTTTTGCGGTGTGACCAAAAATGTGCTACACCAATTTTGAAGCTGCGAGGGATAGAGCAATTGTTTATTTTATTTATTAATTAATTAATTTATTTATTTATTTTTGTACAAGCGTACAGAGATTTTTCATGCAAATAATAATAGTAATAGATAACCCTATATTGCTCTGGTCCATGATTTTCCTTGGCATCTTTAATGCATTATATTTCAGAGAGTAACGTTCTCTTTAAAAAAATGCTGAAATATAAACTTTTAAATCATAGCTTTGTTATAAATAGCTTGAAGAAAAGAGAAGATTACGCAATTCGCTTACTGCATATTTAATCCTTTCACGGGATTCACAAATCGATAGTTATTTTGGGGGGGGAAGTCTTACATAAGTCCTCGGAGATGGTTAATCGTATTATTTTTAAAAAATGTTTATTCAACATAATTTCGTCATTGCTGTTCCAACAACAGATGGTTTAGGTACAGATTATGAACAACCTTTACACTGTTTCAAAACCACCCTATTTATCACATTTTATCCGATTACGTTATCGAGTATCCTGTCGCCCTCTCAAATTATTTCAGAAGGGCGTTCCATTCTGTCACATGTACACTTCTATACAATATAAGTATTTTTTTATTTATCTGCTTCACATACCTTATCTATCGCATATGAGGGCGTCACAGAACTTTTTTTATCGGTTATCTGTTCGAGTCAGAATGCTGTCTCTGTCGCCAGATGAAATCCTTTATGAGTTATCGAAAAGATTTAAAAGCTAGGTTTCGATTTAAAGGTTAAACTGATATAGAAGCTGGAAAATTTTTTACTGGTAGTATTCAAAATGGTATTTTCTTTTCTTTTAGTAACATCGCTAGACGAGGACAGATTTACGATATCGTCCAGCCTACTAATAGTAGACCGTCCGTTCAACTAAGGCAGTAACTGGCCAGTAAATGCATGTGTGGTTACAGACACACACACACACACACACACACATATATATATATATATATATATATGTATATAGCCACGATAAAATTAATGTAAACTTCTTAGATATAAACATAAAAATAAATTCTCATACCAATTTTACTTTTGATCTATATGATAAAAGATCAGAATATGACTTTATATTGTAAAATTTCAAAATTACTTAACATGCTTACACAAATCTGTATTTAATAATATTATTGTTAATCAACTAGTAAGAATAAATAGGCTTTGTTCTAAGGACAATAGGCATAAGCATATTATAGAATTGTTAGTAGTGCTAAAACGTAATTATTATCCTGATAGTCTTTCCAAGCACATAATTGGTTGTTTTAGATTAAATGAATAGCATGTTCTGTTGCTATTAATTAGTAATACAAAACTAAATGATTAACGATAGTAAATAACTACTAAAAAAATAAAATAAAAAATAATAAAAACTAGTGTAATAATAATAATAAAAACTCTTAGTCATAATAAATGTCTAAGTTAAGTTAGGTTATTTTGTCCTATAACACAGTATCCTTAGTAAGTCTGCTTCTGTGTATCCATTAGCTCAATGGTTGCAATGTTTGTAACGTCAGGCTTCTTGCGTCTCCTTAACTTAACTTCCAGTTTGTCTGGAGCCGGGTTTGGTGTTCTATGATAAAGCAACGGATTATTCACTTATTCTGTTTCATTTGGATTGTACGGTGTCTAAGTATGTTTTTTGCTCAGATAATACTTATTAGAAATAATCCATTGGTTTTTAGACAGTATCAGCACCGCTGATGAAAAGATGCTGTCAAAAAACTATTTTTCACTTATCTTTTCGTGTTTTTAGATCCTGGCTGTAGTGGTTTTTGGCATATACTGGTTTTTGACTTTCAACTTTGTCTTATATATATACATATACATATACATATATATATATATATATATATATATATATATATATGTGTGTGTGTGTGTGTGTGTGTGTGTGTGTGTGTGTGTGTGTGTGTGTATGTATGTATGTGTGTGTGTGATAATATTATTAATAATCTTTAATCGCCCTTATCTGAACTTTCTTTCTCATGTGGTAACCTTTCTGACATCTTGGCGAGATGCTTCGCCTTTCCATATACTAACTCTCTTCGCCAATTCCTGGCAACACCTCTTTGACCTAATTCTAGATTCGAGCGCAACGGCAGACGCGGGGCTGGTTTCGAGCGAGTAAGATGTGTTGCTGTTTTCGTGAAATAAATCCCTCTGTTCGTGAATCTGATTTTTATTATTTTCGGCCATGATGTACGCATTTATTTCAGGAGATGACCATTCGGGTCATTTCATATATATATATATATATATATATATATATATATATATATATATACAGGGTGATTATAATTAAAGTTGAACTTTCAAAAAGCTGTAAAAAAAGAACCACTAGTCACAGTGACCTGAAAATGGACCCGAATATACGCCAAGGGGTAAAGGGTATGGCATAAGAAAAAAATAGTTACAAATTTTAGCAATAGATGGAGCTTTATTCGTCATAACGTAAATGGGTTCGACTACCAGGGACATCTGAATCCCAGTGCGAAGGCTATTGTTTGAGTTGCAGGTTAAACCAACTGTAATGTTCAACGTGCATGACTGTATCGGTTTTTTACTGAAAAAAATTACTTCCAAGTCATTCAGCAGTTGTGGCACTCTTAGTCGAAAGCCCATCCACCACGACGAGTTGCTGCCTCATCGGATGGGAAAAATCAGTTTTTAATTGTCACGAGACTTGCTCAAGAAATGTTCAATATATGCTGTCCTCCGTTTTCTACCACAAGTTGAAACCGAACCAGTGATGGACCTATGAGACTGTTTTGCGCAACCACATCATTCCAACACTTCAACAGCGTGCATGTGTGGTGTGAGGAATCAAATTGATTTCTCCCAATAAATAAAATCCCTCTTCTGAAATTGAAGCTTTTCCTGTGAACAAGCTATGTCACAATATTGCAGCTCTGAAAGCAAGGTAGGGCTGTCGAGCAGTGACGTAGCGAGCATAACTGGCGCCAGGAGCACGATATCTTTTTTGGCGCCCCTCCCCCCGAAACACATATAGTAATATAATATATAGAATGAGTGAAAAGGACCATTTGGCGCCCATCTGCGAGTGGCATCCGGGGCATGATAGACACCCTTGTCCACCCCCCTCGCTACGCCACTGCTGTCGAAACAAAAGATCAGAAGAAATCAGGCGCCAACTAGACCTGGTTGATGAGAAAAGTGCTGTCACAGATGAAGCGAACCAGTTAAAATATCTTAGTTTTTTCAGCGATCGTAGCGCCAATTTTAAAGTTGCGTCACTGAGAAAAAAATATAAGTTAGTTTGCTACTTGATCTCAAGGGGAGAAGGCACTACTCCGGCCAGGAGGTCGTGATCTAATTTTCTCACGCTGAGAAACTGTGTTTGACCCGTGGGGGTCCATCTTTACTAACCGCACCTAAGGCTAGGTCGGTTTTTGCCGAGATAACGTGATCTCTTTGATCCTGGAGTGATCTAAATTTGAAATTCGACGCTCTGCCGATGTAACTTCTAGAAGAAGTAATTTTATTGTAGCCTAGTAGGCTCTCGGGTAGAGACTGATTGAATCCTGGTTCTGCGGACTCTCATTTCGTCTGGACTTAGATAGCTTGCAACCTCTCATTAGATTGAATTGTTTTTAAAAAAATTCCTAAAGTGTCTTCATTTTATAATCCAGTATCATTAAATTTATTCTAAAGTTTTCACCAGACTTTGTCGTCATTTTACTTTTCTGCGCTACCACGCGACGACACCTTACAGTGGGTAGCATAATTTTTATGCAAGGTGGCGCTCCTCCACACATTGGAAATCCAGTGAAGCAGCTGCCCAACAGGCATTTCGGTAGTGATAGAATTATCAGTCGTCATTTTCCAACAGCCTTGCCGCCAAGATCACCTGATCTTAATCCTTGTGATTTCTGGTTGTGTGGTTATCTGAAAAATCTTGTATTCAGTGGTCTGATTGCCAGCTTACCTGAATTGAAGACGTGCATTGCTCAACACATTCACAACGTCACCACTGATACACACCGATCTGTTGTGGAACATGCTGTTTCTTATCCTGTATGTTGTCATCATATGGGTTTCGCTTAAAACTATCAGTACCATATTCGGTATCTACATTTACTTTTTCTTCAACAATAGCATCAATATTTATTTCAGTCTCAGTATTAGTATCACAGTCAGGTTCAATATTACACTCAGGTTTAATATCAATTTCAAAATCATCGTCATTTAAGTTTGGTAAAACAGATACGGCACTTACATATACATCATTTTGAGATATATTTTTAACTATAATTCCATCTCATTAATTAAAACTTCACCTTGCATGAGCACATTTAAACCAATTATTACATCATAAGGTAAACAATAATCTTTTACTACACATATATCAGCTGTACACATAAAATCATCAATCATAATTTTACTAGAAAAAGATCCCAATGGTTTAACTAAACATTTCCCAACACCTGTTACAGTTGACCGGGTATAATTCATTAATGTTTAACTTCATATATATCATAGGTATAATTCATTAATGTCACTTTTGTATTATTGATATCAACAGTTTTGTTCATGTTCGAAACAACGCTAACACATAAAGAGTTTACTTCAGGTTTAGTTTATGATGTGCATTCTGACGCACTGTGGCCAAACAGCTCGCATTTAAAGCATTTAGCCCTTTAAATCTGTGTTCACAAAATTTTGATATGTGATTTCCAGATCCACAGTTAAAACAAATTTTACGATTGCGAAATTCAGAATGATTAGGATTAAATTTCACTCCTTTAACATTACCAGTTTCGGTTTCATATTTCAGTTCAACTCTTCCAAAATTAGACTTAACAGTGGAAATAACATGGTTGTTATCAAATTTTGTTCTCGTTTTCTTCAAAGTTACTTCTGTTTTGCATAGAACCAACTGTCGCCCTCGTTCTTTCATTAAATTCTGAGCGGCTTTTAATTCGTTGTCTATCCTCACACACTTTCTGATACAAGGTTAAATTTTCTTTAAATTTAGCTAAATTTCTAGATTTATAGAGCACGTACTTATTTGTTCGTGAATCCTGAGTACCATTTATTATATAATGAAATAAAGCTGCATCTTCGACGTTACCTTTAATCGCGATCTCTTTCATCACATAAAAATATATTCTTGAAACGATTCATTAAATTTGATCTTTCTTTTATTTAACATCATATATCCGCATTATTATGTTTATCTCCAAACTCTTCTGTCAACAGTACTTTTAATTTATCCCATCAGTTAACATTACGTTCACTCTGTAAAAATAATTTTGCAATGCCATTTAAAGATTTTTTAGCAAAACTATGTTTCTGGATATCATTCCAGGATAATAATGTAGCGGTTTCCTCAAAATCAGAAATCCAATTCTCTACGGAGTAATTATCATCAGCACTAAAATGTTTAATTGTACCCTCTACATCACGGAAACTAACCGTTACTTCTTTTAAGTTTGGAACTGACGCAATGTTTGGAAGATTTAATTCACTAGTAGTTTCTGTTTCACAAGAGACTTCTTCGTCAGTTTGATCAACGTCAACAGAACTAGAGCTTAGCAATTTTAAATCATTTAAATTTGTAACAACATGCTCAACAAGTTCGTTTGGTTTGCCTTCATCTTTTAAATTTAGTAAATTACAAACAGTAATGAGATTATTCACAGTAAAATTATCAGTTACATATTTAATTTTATCTTTGTACCCTTTTGAATCAACATTATAATTAAATCCTGGAAATTTTTTAAGTCTTTCTCTATTCTTTTTATCGCCTGGATCATTTTCAAAAATTAATCTTTGCAATAATTTTATGGTAGTGGAAGAAAATAAAGTTAAATTGTTTTTTATACGGGAGACTTCGCTTAACGTAGACATTTTGAAATCACAAAGTAAAAATCAGTTAATAAAACAAAATCACTCACGTTTAAAATCTCTGTAAATCAGTAACTTGGAGATCACAATAATCTAATGGAACACAACGCTGAATTATAAATATAATCTTCATCAATAAGTATCCTTCTTAGTCATAAATCCAAAATTAATCTTCATACAACGTCTAAGAAAATCTTGATGTCGTAAAAACAAAATTCGGCATCATACAGCTTCTTTACATTTGGATATCACTATCCAGGTTAGCAGTTCATCACGCCATTGGCAAATTATCATTTCACAATCCAAGTGCTCAGTTCAAATACGAATACACAGTATCACGATCCATACAGTTTCACGATCCCGCTTCTGAAGTTTTTATAGGTCAGGAATTGGTTGAGCGGGATAATTACAAAAACAGTACATTTATTGAAGTTGGATATATAGGGATGACACAGGTTACATTTATATTTACAAGGGAGGTTAATAAAGTTACGTCTTCATACGATACGTCTTACGACTAGTTTCTTTTTAACAAATCATCGTCGTTTAGCACCTAACATTATACACAAGTCCGTCTTTTCTGGATTCAATTTCCACACATATATATATGGGGTTGTATTATCCCAGGGCTCCGGCTATAAGCAGTATGCCGCCGTGGACGTTGTGCGACGGCAGCGCTTCCAGGATTCCTAGAGATGAACTGGGAGAAAGTGTTGGGAGATAAGCTTCGGATGCGACGCAGGGCAGACGCTCTCGCGCGGTACTGTTAAAGGACGGAGCTCCTATGAGAGAACGGGGAAAGAGACCCCGGAGATTGGGCCTAGCTTGTAGCTACGGGCCGAAGGGAAGCGATAGTAAGCTCCCGTGCTGTAGAAGTCTGAGTGACTTCAGGAAGCCCAAGCTGGTTGAGTGCTCGGCAAATCTAGTTGAGGAAGTCTGAGTGACTTCAGAAGTCCAAGTGGTAGAGTGCTTGGCAATATCGTCATTACTGAAAGGTCAACTATCATATGTTAAATGTTATATGTGTGAACTGTGCTGTCTACTGAATAAATGTCTATTGCTATTATTAGTGAGAGACTATTTATGAGTCATCCTGAGTCTTGTATTAAATGTGGGGTGCTAGATTGGTTATGAGACGACTAGTTTAGCCCTGTCTAAAGGAGGCATCCCACATAGTGGTGCCAGAAGTGCGATAAGTGATCCCACAAAGTGTGAAGGAGGATAAGTGACGCCCAAGAGGATACGTGATCCCACAAAGTGTGAAGGAGGATAAGTAATCCCACAAAGTGAGAAGTGCGGTGAGTGACGCCCATTGAAGCGACGTTGTGTGAGTTAGAAGTTTTGTGAAAGCGAGTGACAAACTTGTGAAAGCGTGAAGTGCCACGAACGGTACGAACTGTTAAGTGAGACATTTGTGACATTTGCGTAATTTAAAATTGTGAAACCGAGTTAAAATTGTGCCCCGGATTGAACGGATAAAACGCAGAATCTGACGTAAGTGGAAAATTTTTCTAAGATGGCGTATCTGGAGCAAGCGAGAATAATACACCTGGTGACTCTGGTCGACGAACTGTGCCTAGAGGTCTCAGATAACCCAGAGATTGAGCAACTAATCAACCTGGTTAAAACATCGGATTGTAACGATGTTTACATCGAGAATCTCCTTAATTCGATCAAGGAGGAGAGAGAGGAGCTAGAAGCCGTTGAGACCGAAAGAGAAGCTGAGAAACAGGCTGGAAAAAATTGCAACCGAGAAAGTTGAGTTTGAACGCAAAATTGCAGCCGAGAAAATTGAGTTTGAACTCAAAATGGCAGCCGAGAAAATTGAGTTTGAACGCAAGATGGCTGAGATTGAACGCGAACTAGAAATGCTAAGATTAGAACGACAGTTAGCGCCCGAAACGAACTCGGATAGTGTGTCTGTACTTAGTATGGACAAAGGTGCAGAAAATTCCCTGTGCCACCAAAAGCGATATTTTTGTGTATCTGATGTTGTTTTCGCGAGAGTGAAACGACAAAGTGAGGAAGAACATCTCTCAAGCCAGCAGCGAGAATATTTTCAAGCGGAAAAGACGAGCTTATCGGCAACCGCAAAGATCACTTCCCCGTCTTGATTCGGAGAGGAAGAGGTCATCCACACCCCGAGTCCTGACACCCCAACGGCGACGGCAGAGTTCGTCGAACTTCCAGAATCATCCCTCGCTAACC
The DNA here is from genome assembly GCA_907164885.2 of Dolomedes plantarius. Classification (NCBI taxonomy): domain Eukaryota; kingdom Metazoa; phylum Arthropoda; class Arachnida; order Araneae; family Dolomedidae; genus Dolomedes; species Dolomedes plantarius. Next base: position 46,214,542 of record OU015496.1, read on the forward strand.
CCAGCGAAGACAGCGATACTACTTCGCTGAAATGTGAAACCAGAAGAAACGGGGGAGTTACTCCCCCGAAAGATGAGGGCGAAGAGAGCGTTGAGACGCAGAAAAGGATTGTACATTTTCGACCGCTGTGTATGACAGGGGTCATCGAACTTACAAAACCACCCCACAACGAAATAAGGGAAAGGTGCATGTCTGAGGGAGCAGAAAAGATTTTCTTAGGGGGTGACGATAGTGGCTATGCTTTGAAGAATGATGAGGAAAGAAAACTGTGTGTGCCCGAGATAATGGAAGGAATCAGTTTGAAGGAGAAAAGTGATTGTTGTGAACGTAGAGCAAAGACTACAGATTTTGAATTGCCACTAAATTTTAGTGGAAGAGTGATTCGTAGTGTATGGGAACGCCAAAGAGTAAACGCTACAGATTTGGAAATGGTAGCGAAATTTTGTGGTGAGTCTGCAAAATGTTTTCCAGTGTACAAAATAGTGATTGTTATAATTCGGCAAACTTCTTCAGATTTTGGCAATCCACCTGTAAAAGTGTGCGAAAGGAAAGTGTCAGCGTAAAGAGCTGAGTATACACAACAATTAAATTTCGTAAAGGGCGATATGACTTTCGAGGGTTGTGTTTGGCCCTTATGGTAGCCCTAAGTGTCACCGACATGGAAGACGAAGTGCTTTTTTGAGAGTGTATGTTTGTTAGCATTATGATTAAGTGACGAAATACGCATTTAAACACAAACTTGGTGTGACCGAGTGTTTCATTGGTGTTTTGAGCAACTTAAGTGTAACAGTTAAAGATGAATTGCGCATCGTAATTTAAACGTGGTGCACCTGTGTTTTTTTAAGTATTACAGTGAACTGTAGTCCACTGGCTCCGACTAGACATTCAGAAAAGAGCCGTGACCGACTGTAAACAACGTATTACTTTCTTTTTATTTCATTGTTTTGTTTCGTCTGTGCTATTCTGTGTGCTAAAACTGATGATGATAAGGCATAACGCTGCCGAGGACGTCAGCATTGTCAAGACGGCCGAGCTATGAGGATTGTAATATCCCAGGGCTCCGGCTATAAACAGTATGCCGCCGTGTACGTTGTGCGACGGCAGCGGGAGAAAGTGTTGGGAGATAAGCTTTGGATGTGACGCAGGGCAGACGCTCTCGCGCGCTAGTGTTAAAGGAAGGAGCTCCTAAGAGAGAACGGGGAAAGAGATCCCGGAGATTGGGCCTAGCTTGTAGCTACGGGCCGAAGGGAAGCGTTAGTAAGCTCCCGTGCTGTAGAAGTCTGAGTGACTTCAGGAAGCCCAAGATGGTTGAGTGCTTGGCAAATCTAGTTAAGGAAGTCTGAGTGACTTCAGAAGTCCAAGTGGTAGAGTGCTTGGCAATATCGTCATTACTGAAAGGTCAACTATCATATGTTAAATGTTATATGTGCGAACTGTGCTGTCTACTGAATAAATGTCTATTGTTATTATTACTGAGAGACTATTTATGAGTCACCCTGAGTCTTGTATTAAATGTAGGGTGCTAGATTGGTTATCAGACGACTAGTTTAGCCCAATCTAAAGGAGGCATCACACACACACATATATATATATATATGTGTGTGTGTGTGTTTGTTTGTGTGTGTGTATATATATATACACTGAAGTGCCAATGAATTAGGGATAGCAAAGCCTATGCAAATTGTGTAGCGCTGCGCATCATGTAAGCGCAAGTGAGGGCGCTATGGTAACTGCATATATATCGCGTACTGTGGTTGTTCTGAATTAGTTGTTGGAATTGCCAGTATGGGTAAACTGCCTGATTTAGACACCTTCGATCGCGGACAAATCGTAGGAGCGCGACGCATGGGCCATTCAATTTCCAAAATCGTCAGACAGCTAGGATTTTTCAAGGTCGACAGTGTCAAGAGTATACCAAGAATACATGGATGGTGGAAAAAAAACTAGCGATCGGGCAAACTGCAAAGGACAATTAGCCTCGACAGTGCGTGGTGAGAGACGGCTCAGGCATATTGTACGTAGCCAGCGAAGCCAAACATTAGCTCAAATTACCACCCAGTTTAATGACGGTGCTAGTCGTACAGTCAGTAAACGGACTGTGCAACGCTCGCTTCACTGTATGGGTTTCGGGAGCCGTCGACCTACGAGAGTACCATTGCTCTATACTCGCCATCGGGCTGCACGTCTTGCCTGGGGAAGAGAGCACAGAGACTGGAGTGTATAGGACTGGAAACGAGTAGCATGGAGTGATGAGTCTCGATTCCGACTACTTAACGCCGACGGGAGGCTGAGAATATGGCGTCAGGCTCATGAAGCCATGGATCCAGCATGCCTGGCTGGAACTGTACAAGGGCATGGTGGCTCAATCATTGTCTGGGGTGTTTTTTCGTGGCACAGTTTGGGATCTTTGGTGCGTGTACCAACCTCCCTCAATGCAATTCGGTACGTAGAGTTGCTGGGTGATCACCTCTATCCGTTTATGGTGTTCTGTTATCCGCACGGTAATGGAGTTTTCCAGCAAGACAACTGTACCTCTCACAAGTCCCGGTTGGCTACTGGCTGGTTGGATGAGCATTCCTCTGACTTCTCTGTCATGAATTGGCCACCTAGAAGCCCAGACTTAAATCCTATTGAGCATCTTTGGGATGTTTGGGAACAAGGTGTGAAAGGCCATCACACAGCACCAAAGAACCTTACTGAATTATGGACAGCTTTAGCCAATATTTGGCAAGCCATTCCCGTGGAACGTTTCCAGAAACTTGTTGAATCTATGCCTCGTCGTGTGGCAGCCGTTATCAAGGCCAGAGGAGGCCCAACTCGTTACTAGGTAGGTATCTCTAATTCAGTGGCACTTCAGTGTATATATATACAGATGGAGTACAAAATAATACGAACACCTGTGAAAAAGTATGACGTATTTCACACCTGCAGTACAGCCGCGCCACTTGCAACAGAAGTCTGCCACCTAGTGAGCGTGAAGTGGAAGGTATCAGTCTCTCAACAGCAGTCACCTACGTTGCATGCTTCTTTCGAACTGTCTGTGATAAGTTGAAATGTCAGAACTGTCAGAGTTCCAAAGAGGAATGATAGTTGGAGCGCGTTTAAATGGAGCATCAGTTACGGAAACAGCAAACCTTTTGGGGTTTGCAAGGAGTACGATATCAGCCGTTATAACAGCATACACGAAAGAGGGTAAGACGACGTCTTTAAAGCACAACAGTGGTCGAAAGTCCAAGCTTGCTGATAGGGATAGACGGGTCTTGAAGCGCATAGTAGCCCGAAAGCACAAGCAATCGTTATCCGAGATAACATCCGAAATGAACAGTCATCTCCAGGATCCCATTTCAACAAAAATTGTCAAAAGGGAACTTCATGCTGCGAACATTTATGGCAGAGTAAACCCTTGGTGACAGCAACTAATGCTTTCAAGCGACGCCAATGGTGCAGAGATCACAAAGGCTGGTCCCCACAGCAGTGGCAACAGGTAATATGGTCAGATGAATCGTCATTCACCCTATTTCAGACGACCGGACGCGTTTATGTCTGGAGAACGCCCAAAGAAGCGTTTCATCCTGAATGCCTCTTGCCGATTGTGAAACATGGGGGTGGCTCCATTATGGTATGGGGTGCGATTTCTTGGCGCGGTCTTGGGCCACTTGTTATTCTGCATGGGAGGATCAAATGCAATCACTATGTTCTAGGGGATCATGTCCATCCTTTTGTCCATACTGTACTCCCTGGAGAGCGACCGCTTTTTCAAGACGACAACGCCCCTATCCACACTGCTAGGCGTGTTCAAGAATGGTTCGAAGAGCATGACGATGCAATTGAACATCTCGCCTGGCCCCCTCAGTCTCCGGACTTGAATATTATTGAACATTTATGGCAATATTTGGAGTCCAAACTTCGTTCCCGATTTCCACCTCCATCCGGACTTTCGGAATTAGAGACCGCTCTGCAGGAGGAATGGCTTACTATTCCTTTATATATTGTCCATGACCTTTATGCATCTATTCCACGTCGCATCAAATCTATACTTCAGTCAAAGGGTGGTCCAACCCCCTATTAATAAAGATTTTCCATTATTTCACAGGTGTTCGTATTATTTTGTCCACCATCATACATATATATATATATATATATATATATATCCTTAATGATAAAGATACTGTTTTATTAATCTGTAAATGTATTATAGTAAGCATTCAAGTTTGTCCAAAATTTGTTTAATTTTAAGAGGAAGTTACGAGATCTAATGACTATCAATTTTCAATTAGAAAATGTTATTTTGTTTTTGTTTTTCCATTTAAGGTGACACTGATAAAAATAACACTTGCTAGCATATTTTTTATAAGTTATTAATTCATAGTTTAATTGAAAAGTGTTGACTATCTTTTTAGTGATATCGGACTGAACAACAAACAATAAATATCAACAGGGGTAATATTCTCTGTTTCTCCTGCTAAGTTACGGTTTGAAGTAAAATTGTTTCGGAGTCAATTTCATTCGCTTTCCATTTCGCCTCAAAAGTGTTCTGAGCAGTAAAGCCCGGCAGAGGGCTTTACTGCTAAGCAGCTACTAAGCAGCAGCAAAGCCTGAGGCAAACGATCCTGGCTTTTTTTTCTATTTACTTTTCATTTCCAAAATATTTTAATGTCATAAATTTTATTTAATGCCACGAATTATATATAGAGGTTAATAAGTCGTAAATTACATATAGAGGTATACCTCTGCAGGAAGATCACCTAACACAGAGACTTTAATAAGGCGATTTAACAGCTACGACAGAATCTGTTAATTATACATTCGTTAAAAGTATAGAGAGATTGGTTAGGGATTTCCTCTTATATTGAGTTCGCAAAGTATTTTCTCATGCAATAACTGTTCTCAAAAGTTTTTGGGAGTGATGATACCGATTGCGCCCACCCGTTTTATTTTTGCAATTTCGGTCTCCCTGAATCAGTCCTTTACTCATCTTCCGGGGTAGTGACGTAACAGACCGTGCCTGTCAAGTTAGCCGTTGCGTGGGTTCTCAGAAGATGAAAACACCGTTCCCATACACTTTGGAATTCTCGCTAAAGGCGGTTCCTTCGACTGACATCGCAGATCTTTGACCGTATTAAACTGAGGAATTCTCTTCTATATATTTCTCTAATGAGCTAATGCTTTTGTATTACATGGCCTTTGAATTATGGTTTCAATTATACATATACGGTGAAACTTCTCTGGCCGGCCATCCCTATTCCACCGCCACCCCTCAAAACGACCACTTTTTGTCGGAACCATGATTGGCTGCCTTAGAGAAATTCCACTGTATAGTTTTAATGATGCATATGAAGTTCACATAGAATCCGTCTGTTCGCATAGAATCCGTCTGCGTTAGCATTACTCGCATTGAAATACACTCTGTCACAAAAAAATATTTGCACCCGGAAGAAATCGATCTACTATCACGAAACTTGGCAGGAATGTAGTCTGGTAAGAGATATGCAAATGATTAAAATTTCGACGCCAACGAGACAAGGGTAAGCGCGCTACAAATTTGTCGACTTGGATGGACGTTATTGTGACTTGAGATGCCTCTGAGACTTAACCGGCGACAGTACGAACAATTGTCGGACTTTGAGAGGGTGCGTATAGTAGGCCTCGGAGAAGCAGGTTGGTCGAACAGACGTATCGGCCTCCATGTCGGTCGGAGCGATATGGCAGTTGCTCGGTGTTGGCAACAATGGATCATGGGAGGGATAGTCTACTGTCGCAGAGGGTCAGGGCGTCCCAGGAACACAAATGCGTGCGAGGATCGCGCAATCATAAGAGCGGCAACGTCCGCACCAACAACGTCGCTAGCATTGATTCGACGCCATTTACCACCTTCCAGACGTCCGGTGGTATCGAGGGAAACCATTCGGAGACGACTGGCCGAAGATATAAGGGGCCAGGTATAAGGAGCCGACGTCCATTATACCTGCCACTGACCCCAGATCATAGGCAGTGTCGATTGGATTTTTGCCGACCTCGGGCAAGCTGGAGTGTGACCGACTGGAGGCGTGTGATCTTCAGCGATGAATCCCGATTCAGTCTCAATGCAGATGACCAGCGCATACGCGTGTGGAGGTGGCCAGGCCACCGGTTCGGTTCTGCATTTGTTGTCGAGGGGCATACGGCGATTACACAAGGTGCGACAGTGTGGAGAGCGATTTGTTGGGACACACGATCACCTCTAGTCGTCCTTCAACGCACTTTGACGGCACGCAGTTACGTGGATGAGATTTTAACACCAATTGTACTGCCTATGCCAGGGGTCCCCAACCTTTTTGTACCTAAGAGCACATTCTAGAATACCGGCCGGACGGCGGGCACCATTTATTTTTTCAAGGGAAGTTTATAGTTGGACATAGTTAATAATACATACACATAATATACAAAAAAACATATAATTCCAAAAATATAATTAAACATAAAAAAGTATTGTTAATATTCTTGTGGAAAAATAAATTATTACTAAATAATGCATACACAATCTACAAAGTATAAAAATTCTTTATAAAAAACGCTATTTCTACTTTTGTGTGGTTAATCATTAAAAATAAGAAAACTTTTACATAGCATTTTATTGAAAACTGAAATATTTTTATGGTGGTCACACAGAGGTGGGCACATGTAAAACGATCGGCGGGCGCCATGGTGCCCGCTGGCATAGGGTTGGGGACCCCTGGTCTATGCTATCAAGTCGCCCAGGTGCCATTTATCAGCAAGACAACGCTCGTCCACATACTGCGCGACTCTCCCAACAATGTCTTCAAGGATATGACGTACTCCCATGGCCTGCCAGGTCACCAGACCTCTCGCCAATAGAGCACGTCTGGGACGTGCTTGGAAGGCAACTGCAGCCGTCCCGGAATGCTGGTGAATTAACTACCCAGTTGCAAAGATTATGGCATGATCTTCCGCAGGAGGTCATAGGTGACCTCATTGATTCGATGCCACGCCGTGTTTCGGCTTGTATAACTGCCAGAGGTGGATTTACTACTTACTGATTTGTAACCTTTTTTCATGCCATATCTTCTTAATAAAAGGGTCTGTTCTTCTGAATTTGTAACCATTTGCTTATCTCCTAATACACTACATACATGTTAAGTTTCGTGATAGTAGCTCGTTTCCTTCTGGGTGCATATATTTTTTTGTGACAGAGTGTATATTTAACCAATTACAAACCTCCAAATGATCAGCCACGAAATTGTTAAGGCCTGTGATTGGTTTAAAATATGTCAATACTGACTCTGACGGATTCTATGTGAACAGGCCCTAAAGGGTGATTCGTCAGCAATGCACTATTTTTTCGGACGGCGCTTCTTGATTTGATGTACGGAGATAAGGCTGTTCTCAACAACCAGACTGCAATTTTCTTTTTATCACAGAGGGCGGTATCTCTATTGTATTATACAGCTATACGACCCCGATTTTCACCCCTGTGAGTCGACACAGACGCTCGGAGCAGTGTGTCAAATTGAGCGTACGACACAGAAAACTTATTGCGGGTCGTACGCATACCATTGTAGCGTACTGGAAATACGGTCATATTTTTTCCCGAGACCCCACAAGAGCTTGAAACACAGCTGCGTATTTTTCAAGGAATGTGTTGCTCGGTTCCACCAGTTCGGAACACGTGGGGGGATTAAGAAACGTTGTGTCCCACAGATGCAGCGAGTAAAGCTGTCATCTTAACGTTTCTGCAATGTAATAAAGTTCGGCGTCTAAGAAGAGCTGTCAGCCGATAATCTGCCGGCCCCTCCACCCCGTCTGAAAATCGAGACATTGAGAGAGACGCTAGAGAACGCGGCCTGTGCGGATGTGTTTTTTAGGCTCCGTACGTTGTGAATCTGCACGGGATTTTAATTGAATATGTTGCACTGTTAAAATGTTAATTTTTGTTGTTAATAAATTGTTGAGTTTTTGTTTTAAAAATTTGGCCTTCGTTTGTTAATTAGAACTCTGTCTTTCTTTGTTATAGATCCCATGGTAGTAATTTTTAGCAACGCCTCAGAGAGAATAGCCTTACCTACTTGTCGTGACGCTACACCGTGCTTGAAAATATGCAAGCCGGAACAAGCACGTGGTTTCGCGATAATCGTATTAAACTATACTATTGCCAGAGAATGAAAATAAATAAGACTACCATTGTGGAATTTATATGATCGTGGATCATTGAAAACAAACACACACACATATATGTGTGTGTGTGTGTGTCCTTAGTTCACCTCGTGTTACCGGCAATTTCTAAGAGAGCGAATAAATTTAATTAAGGGGAATGCTTGTTGAGAAATGCCCATATACTGAGCTAATAATGTTGATTTTTAATGTCTCATCTGTGCCGTCCGCATGGTGTAGTGGCTGGCGTTCTGGAGCTAGAATTTCAAATCCCGGAGTTGCAATTCCCGGCTGGAATTTCAATTCTGGAGTTTCAAATCCCGAATAAGGCTTGGGCGTTTCATGTGTCGTAACGCTCATAGGAAGCAATGCTGGCTCTCTTATATAGTGCTCCCATAATAAAGTAGCCAGTAAAGTGCGGTGAATAACAAAAGGCCTAACGACAAGTACCTCAGCATTAGACTCAGGGCCCGACTTTGACACAATGGGGCCCTGGGCAAAGCAGACTTTGGGGGCCCCCTTCAAGGACAGATCCAGAGGGGGGCATGTCCCCCTCCTCAGAACCAGATTTCCACATGAACATGTGGAACACTCACCCAGGCCTCACTTAAATCGGGAACAGAAATTCAAAAAAAATTTCGACCGACAAGTCAAAAATTTGAAGAAAATAATGAATATTAATAAGAAGTGTTAATTAATTTACTTTTTAATGTTAATAAATAAATTCATGAAATTTTCTTTTGAAATTCAAAATAAATCAGTCTGGAGTTATTACAACTCCCCCCTCTCACCCCCCCCCCCCAAAAAAAAAAAAATTAAACCAGAAACGCTTATGGACGTAAGCATGCTTTCACTATAGTGGGTGCACTGTGCTCCACCCAGGATTTTTTTCTGTATCCGCCACTGCACCCCTTTACTATATTAACCAAAAAAGAAATTCTCAAAACTATGTACAACTTTATACTAAATTAGGGGGCCCTGGGCAAGTGCCCCACTTGCCCATGCGGAAATCTGGGCCTGATTAGACTAAAAAAAGAAAACAAAGTCTCATCTGTAAACGAGGATTTTAACCGTTGCTAGATTCATTAACCGCCTCTACGGCAATATTATAGGAACGGTGACGAAACGTTGTTTTTGGAGTGCTAGTTTCACTTCGAGTTCCCGAAAATTACTAAAAAAAATTAATTGGTTAAATTATAGCACATATCATCTGCGAAATACCTCTAAATTGATCTGCTATAAACAAATATTTTTCGATATTCTATTTCGAAAGGATGATTTAAACCTGTTATTAAGTGCAGTAAAACAGATGTACGTCAAAATTACAGGAACTTAAAAGAAAGTGTTTCAAAGAGAGTTATCATTAAAGACAGAACGCCCGTTAAACGTAAATGTATTAACCTTTTTTCACATTGGCAACCGCTTGTTATCGAAAATTACTAAGATAACGAATTAATTTCGCTATGAAGCATACTGGTTTGCGAAATATCCGTTCGTCGAACTGATACACACAGAAATTTTTGTACGTATCTCATCTGTAAACGATAATTTCAGTCGTTATTAAATTCTGTCAAATCACTCTGCAACAATATTACATTATTCGAGAAGAAATAGTGACGTAAAGAGAGTTATTAAAACAATTAATGTCTCGTAAACGTTAAGATTTTTACGCATTTTGAAGTTATCTTTGTAGTGCATTCAGTTTTGCTTCATATATACAGGCCCGATTTAGAAAATTCTTGACTATAGGCACTACTCGGAATGGGGGCCCCCCTAACACTGATGTGGGCATAACATTTCCAAAATTGACACACAAAAAAAATAATCATGAATCATTGTGAAAGTACCATTTTACCAAGAATTGGCTATTTGAAGTGTAGAAGACTAGAACATTATCAAATAACAAAAATCAATACAACATATTAACTTCATCATTAAAGCACCAATACAATGCAACCAGAAAAACTTATTAATCCCTGATATACACTATACCATACATATGATGAAATATACATATAACTATACGTATGATGAACCAATATATCAAATTTGAAAGGATATATAAAAAATTGCTTTTAAAAAAAAGTAAAATTTAAAAATAATTAATTAGGAATTTTCTTTTTTTTAAAATAAAAAATTTTTTTTGGGGGGGCCCTAGTCCCAGGCCTACCGGGCCTAATGGAAAATCAGGGCCTGCATATATACAAGACTATTAGCAATTGTGGCAGATGTCCTAATGGTACTCCGGCTAGCTGGACATGGACTTTATTACACAGGACATCTTACACAAAAACACACATACAACGGACAATCACATATTTTAAGAACACACAGAGTTACCACATAGTTACAGCAAAACCAAGTGGACACACGCCCGATTACATTGTTAACACCAAAACAACTCAGACACTTACACCTACACTATTACCAAGGATATGTAGAGGAGAGGAGGGTATTATGGAATAGTCGGGTAATATGGAATACCGAGGTTTCAGCTCTGTTTGGTGCTGCTATCACGTGGTAATATCATGAACTACTCAAGAAAGACTCCCATGATGCAGTACACCGAGAGTTGATCGCTTGTTGTTGTCGTACCACTTGCTACAGAACAAAATGTGTTTTGTGATTTTCAAGAGTTTTTGCAGGTAAGTTTTCAAACATTTTAACCTACTAGTACACATGTGACTTGAACATTGATGTTAAGCATAATGTACACTAAAAGAATTGTAGTTTGTTATAATGTGGTCGTTTTTTAGCTGACAATGTTTTGTCCATCAACTTAAAGGTTCATTTTCCATGATGGCGTGTCAGGTATTATGGAATACTAGGTATTCCATAATTCCCTTATAGGCAGGAAAGCTAGATCTTCTATAATAACCTACTCCCCAGGGGCGTAGCTACGGTGGAGCAATTGGAGCGAACTGCTCAAGGCGCACGAACCATGGGGGGGGGGGCGCAAAATTTGAAAGAGCGAAATAAAAATTTGTGAAAACTTTTGTATAAATAATTTCGATTTGTCAGATTTTCTATAAAATAAACAATAAATGAAATATTTTTTAAGCAAATAAAACTATAAGCACCTAAATATATAAAAATGTACTTGACTTACCATGATTTTGATTTCAGAAAATTTTCACGGAAAATTTAACACTTTGCATACCTCTAATAAACCCATAAGAATGTATGATGATTGCTAAGAATGTTTAAAAGTACTACTATAGGCACTTACTATACTACGTATTATAAGTTGTGTTTTACTGCAAAGAAGTTACATGTATCCGGTGAATCCCACGAGCGCCAAATATAAACTTTTTTATATCCGATTCTACTAGAGTGAGGGATAACATAAGATCACTCTGTGCATTATGTTAGGGCGAGTCTGCATTTGCCTGGGTAAACAACTCATCCGACTGAAATCGAAATTAGAATTCAAAATATCTGCAATATCGCCCCAAAATATTTACTGCAGTCATCTGAGCAATTCCTTAAAGATTTGAGGTTTTCTGAGATTATTTCTTTTAAAACTAATTTCTCGTTTATAAAAGTGAGGAAGAGAAGAAATATTTCGTTGGAAAACGCATTTCAGCACTGCTATTCCATTTATCAAAATACCTGGAGTATACATGCATTCAACATTTTTGTTGTAAAAACTCCCCGTATTTCAGAGCAGTTCGCACACTTGAATCCATTTCAATTGCATCTATTGAATGATAAATGTAAACAGATCGTAACAAGTTATTTAGGAAAGAAATCACCTATCAAATATTAATTATTGTTGTTGAAATGTCTTGAAATTCAAATAAATTGTCATTAAGTAAGGTTTTAAATCGAAATAAGGGTAGATAGAAAATAAATTTCGCCAGAACTCTTCCAAGAAACAAGTGGGCGCACCGATTTTACTTGCTCCAGGGCACTGAATATGTAGCTACGCAACTGCTACTCCCCATAAAAAAAAAGAGTTAGAGGATGAAACTGAAAGAAAAGGACATAAAGGAGGAACCAGAAGCTTCAAAACAACCAAAGAAACTGAACATTGAAAGACCCCCGGTTAAGAAATTAAACTTAGACCGACCTTCTAGACCTAAACCTACTAAAGATGACTCCAGTGTTAGCAGCGATGAATCTTTCAATTCTGATGTATCATCTGTAATGGACTTCATGCCAACAACTAATGAACCGGAAAACAAAGACGCTGAATGTATCTTCTGTAACGGAAAATTCTCCGAAGATCAATGAGGGGATATTTGGATTCAATGCTTCCGCTGTTCTCTACGGGCTCACCTTGACTGTACCAGAGCAGAGAAAGAAGATTATATCTGTGACTTTTGTAAATAGACTAGAAGCAGAAATGACTTACACGTAATCTTTAAAATATGGTTTTTAGGGTTAAAAATAACTATGTTTTATGGAGTCTAATTAGTTTTTCAATGGTTTAAACCGCCTATTCCATATTACCCGACTGTTTCATATTAACCTCCACTTGTAACTTTTTTTTAAATAATTTTTTTTTATAACAACAAAATAAATGGTATTTTTTTACAAGTGACAGTTCGTTACAGTTAGTTATAGTATGTACTCATGATGATTTTGGGGATTTTTATTCAAAAACCAATAAAGTTATTTTTAGAAATGTAAATGGTATTCCATAATACCCCCCTTGTCCGAGCGCATGCGCTAGGCGGCGTCTGATATGACGTAGACAAAAATACTTCAGTAGTAGCCAAAACGTTGCTTTGTGTGGATGTCATTCCACGAGCGGGAAATTTCCCCATTTACTTTGTTTAAAATCATTTGATTAATAAAAACGTTGTTAATTACGAACAACTGGTCCGTCGTCAATGTTTATGGTCTACTCACATCTAAATAGTCTATCTTAAAAGACAAGTGTTCCGTCCGTTCCGCAGTAGACCAACGACCTATGGAGAAATTAAATAGATTAAAGGGTGCCTTGAAAGGCAACATTACGAAATTGGAACAGTTCTGCAAAACACAAACTGAGGAAGTTAATACTACTCCGAGCGAACTAAGTGTGAAAATGCGTAAAATAGAAAGTCTGCAATCAAGACTGGAAGATTTAAGAGAACAATATTGTTCTCTGCTATTAGATGACGCTGATTGTGACATAAATGAAGCTGAAGAGGATTTAAGTGAATCAGAAGACCGCCTGGAGATATTGGAGGTGAGTTTCAAAACCCTCCTTGATTCAATTAAAAATGCTGTTAGTATTGTTGATAATGTAAACCGAAACAGCGAAACCCAAAGTAACGCACAGACAGCAAAAACGAAAGTTAAGCTACCAGAAGTACCTCTCCCTATTTTTAATGGGAAAATGGAGGACTGGTCAACATTTAAAAGTCAATTTAATGATCTAATTACTAATAATGAAGTATTAAATGAAACACAAAAATTGTATTATCTACGCGCCTCACTAAAGGGCGATGCTAAACAAATAGAGTCATGTGATGATTCTTTCCATTCGTTGTTTAATGCTTTAACCGAAAGGTTTGAAAATTTACGTTTACTACTTGAAACACATGTTCTTGCGATTCTCAATTACGAGAAACTACAACATGAATCGACTAAAGAACTAAGAGCTTTAATTGATTGTATAAATAAAAACATCAGAGCATTGAGTGTTTTGAAATATGAGAAAAATGGGCTCATTCCCAATACACGGTGCCGCAGCTTGGCGATAAGTTTTTTAGATTTTTTAGATTTTTGCCAATTTGGCGATGAAACGCCAAATGTGGTTTGTGTTTGTTAAATGCTTTTAAGGTAACCATTTATTGCTCTCGATTTCAAAAAAGATGGCGATATTTTTTTGGCGATGTTTTTTAGATTTTTGCCCAGTTGACAATAAAATGCCAAATGTGGTTTGTGTTGTTAAATACTTTTAAGTCAAAGCTTCCGATAGTATAGTTCCGTTTAGTATAGCTTCCGATTTGAATAATTAGCAGCCAATCAGAGCTTGTGATTTACTTGTAAACGAGGGTTATCTGGATTTTATATAACGCGCCTGTTTCAAAAAATTAAACCGTTCTTTTCGGGATTGCAGTTCCAGCGTTCGGATGTACTTTTATTTGCGAGGTATATCTTCTTTTACGAATGGGAGGGTTGATTTGGATTTTTTTCGGGATTTACAAAATGCGGGTAAGAGAACTATTATAGATTATTGTATTTATGTTGAGTTAATAGCTAATATTTATTATTGTCTTAATTGTAATTTGCAAATGACTATAACTTAGAGGAAAGATCTGAACATTGCGTTAAAAGATCCATTAGATGTGGTTCCCGGTTCGAAGCGAGTAAATTAGATTTAATTATGGTTTTAAAATTAACTTATTTATGGGTAAAAAAAACACCGTGTTCTTGGATTACAGACGAATTGGGTGTATCGAAAAACACCGAAAAATCAACAAAACGTAAAAGAAGCTATACCGAAAGTGAATAACCGGTAAGTGGTTTTTTTTTTTAAATTTTAACATGAAATAATATAAATGATAACATGCAGAACTTTCATTTTTTTACTTGCTGATATATTTAACCAAGATGTATTTTATATTTGTTTAAATGAATTATTTGCAATATACTGACTTTTTTAGCGGGGGGTTGGGGGGGCGGCAGCCCCCCCACACATAACAAATTTCTCATCATATTTTGTATTTGTGTATTTTTGTGCTTTTTCTGTGGTTGTATAGTTTAAAAAATGCGTAATTTTGGGACTTTTCGGACTTTCCCGTTCCAAAAACACGCGTTCTGCTTGGGCGACAAAAATTTTAAAAAATAAAATCGACTATTTAAATGAATTATTTGCAATATACTGACTTTTTTTTTAGCGGGGGGTTGGGGGGGCGGCAGCCCCCCCACACACAATAAATTTCTCATTAATTATCAGCTTTCATTTTTTGTATTTGTGTGTTTTTGTGCTTTATTGTGATCGTACAGTTTAAAAAATGCATATTTTTGGGACTTTTCGGACTTTCCCTTTCCAAAAATACGCGTTCGGCTTGGGCGACAAAAAATTAAAAAAAACTCGACTGCCCTTATTTAATGTCATTTTTTCATTTTCTGTATAAATTTTCAATGAAAGTTCTGTATGTTGTCATTTATATTATTTCACTGCATTGGAACCGCCATCTTGGTTCCGTCTCCCATCGCCAAATTGGCGACGGGAGACGGAACCAAGATGGCGGTTCCAATGCAGTGAAATACAAGGGGCACCGTATATTGGGAATTAACCGAAAAATGATTTATCGGAAATATTTTTAGTCAGTGTTATACTTCAAAAACTTGATCGGGAAACACGAAGATTATTTGAATCAGATCTAAATTCCAAGGAAGTTCCCAAATTTGATACATTAATGTCTTTCTTGGAAAAAAGAAGCTTAGTACTAGAAGGTATAAATCGCACACCCCTTGCAAAGAATACAAACAAAGTTTCTTTCCCCTATAACAAAACAAAATCTTTAATGATTAACGCTAATGAAAAATATAAACCTAAAGAATGTGTTTTATGTAAACATCCACATTATTTGAACAAATGTAGTGTATTCCAGGGAATGGATACACATAAAAGATTTGAAACGGTAAAGGAAAAAAAATTATGCATCAACTGTCTGAATAAAAACCACACTTCTAATTTCTGCAAGTCTAAATATTCTTGTGTAATCTGTGGTAGAAGACACCATACGATGTTACATCATGAACAAATCGCTGATTCTGAAAAAAGAGCAAAAACAGCAGGTGCTATTTCCGGTGGTTTTAACCGTCCTGCGAAAACAGAACCAAAAGAGCAAAACTTAGCGTTTCAAACTTTGAGTATTTCGGAAAAAGAAAACAAATCGATTTTGTTAAGCACAGCGTATATTTATATTGAAGATTCTAGCGGAAACAAGAAAAGAGTTAGGTGTATTTTAGATAATGGTTCGAATATTAATTGTTTAACGAATGAGTGTGCTGATATTTTGGGGATTAAAAAGAAATGTGTAAATGCGCCAGTGTCTGGTTTAAATGGATCTGTTCATACAATAAAGTCAAAAGTTGATACTACAATTTCGAATGCAGATGATAGCTTCCAGGAAAGTGTTGAGTTTTTTATTATTCCAAAAATAACTGATTTAACTCCTTCGCATTATTTGGATATTTCAGACGTAAAATTACCTGACTTTATAGAACTTGCAGACGCTACATATTTTAGACCAGGAAAAATACATGCTCTTATTGGAGCTGAACTGTTTTTCAAGATTATTAAAAATGATTCCTTTAAAGTTGCTGATAAGTTGTTTATGAAAGATTCAGTGTTTGGCTGGATAGCTACTGGGTCTCTGAAGGAAATCCAAACTCAAAATAAAATGCATTGTTATTTAACTGTGATACGATAGATAACACTCTAAAGTGATTTTGGGAATTGGAATCTATTGGTATAATACATGATGACCCAAAATTAACGGAACAAGATCAGGCCATTAAAATATTTAATGAAACTACTACGTTTCACAATGGTCGTTACGAAGTAGAACTGCCATGGAAAAAGATTTTAACGAATTAGGGGATAACTTTAAAGTGTCAAAACAAAGATTACACTCGCTACAAAGAAAATTTTATCGCAACCCAGAGTTGCATGCACAGTACAAAGAAATTATTGATGACTATTTAAAGAATGAAATCATTGAAAGGGTGGAAGAAACCAAAAATCAGGACGTGGTGGAAAAACCACTTTATTACTTGCCATATCAGGCGGTTCAGAAACAAGACCGACTTACTACTAAAACTCGTGTAGTTTTTGATGCCAGCTCGCATGACATTGGTCACCTTTCCTTAAATGATTGCTTATGGACAGGGCCAAATTTGAATCCAAACCTCTTTGATATTCTAATAAACTTTAGACTAAACAAAATTGCCTTAACTTCTGACATTGAAAAGGCATTTCTACAGATTTCCCTTTCAGAAAAGGACAGAGATGCAGTACGTTTTTTGTGGTCTAATGGCATGAATGAAAACATCGAAGTGTACCGATTTAAACGAGTTCTTTTTGGGGTAAACGCCAGTCCGTTCCTGTTATCTGCAACCATAAGAAAACACATTGAAAAGTTCAAAGGTGAATTTCCTGTGACCACACAACTCCTTGATCGCTGCCTGTATGTTGATGATTTTATCACTAGCATCGACAACCTTGATCTTGCACTAGAAGTCTCCCACAAAGCCAAGGAAATCTTGCAGAAAGCTGGGATGTTTCTTAGAAAGTGGTTTACAAACGACGAAAATCTCATGAAACAGTGGAAGGAAGATGGGTTTGATATCCAACATCAACACGAATCCATTAGCTTAGGTTCAAATTCAACAAAGGTTTTAGGAATGGCATGGAACACCCCTGATGATTGTTTCACCATACAAGTTAAAGGTTTAAATCAGTTCTTGTCCAACGATAAAAATACGAAACGTTTTCTTCTCCAAGCTGCTGGGAAAATCTTCGACCCTTTGGGACTATTGACACCTTTCACCATACGTGTAAAATGTCTTTTTCGGCAGTTGTGGCTACAGAGAATTCCCTGGGATGGAGATCTACCTCCTGATGTTCAAAAAGAATGGTTACAGTGGTGTAGCGAACTTCCATGTCTAGCAGAATTAAAAATTCCTCGATTTGTGCTGAACTCGAAGAGTGAGTTTGGTGATGTAGTTGAAATCCACAGTTTCTCTGATGCCAGCAAAGTGGCATATGGCGCCGCTGTTTATTTACGAGTTTTAACAAAGAATGGTATTGAGGTCAATCTTGTAACATCTAAAAGCAGGGTTGCCCCTCTAAAGAAGATTTCAATACCTAGATTAGAACTTCTAGGTGCCTTGTTAGCTGCACGATTAACCAAGACAGTCAAGGAAACTATCGACCAAAAAACTCAGTCAACAGTGTATTTTTGGACAGACTCGACAATAGTGCTATATTGGATAAAAGGTCCCACCAAACGCTGGAAACAGTTCGTAGCAAATAGGGTTAATGAAATAAAAACCCTGACCGATACCAATGCCTGGCATCACTGTCCAGGTAGAGAAAAACCTGCGGATTTAGTGTCTAGAGGTACCAGCGCTCAGTCTCTTGTGGACAATTCAATGTGGTTAAAAGGCTCCCCATTTCTTACATCCAGTGAACTGCCCGTTACAGACGTTGTTCCTGATGTTCCAGAAACAAACTATCTTTCTGAAATGAAAAGTGACACTAATTCTAAAAGCATTACTTTAATCAATTTATCTGATGAAAAAAGTGTTTTAAATAGTATACTTATTCTTAGTAATAACTATGTGAAAATAATTCGTATTCTAAGTCATGTTTACAGGTTCATTCATAATGTAAAAAATCCAGGGAAAAAGGAAACCGGTCGTCTGACTCATATGGAGCTGACTAAAGCTGAAAACATTATTATTAAGTATGTACAGGAAGGTGAGTATTCAGAAGAGATCAAAAGGTTGAAAAGTGGCAAGTCTGTTAAGGGTAATAGCAAATTGACTTCATTAAATTGTTTTTTAGATGATGATAAAATATTAAGAGTAGGAGGTAGGTTGTCTAAATCTAAGCTAAGATTTAATGAAAAATTCCCTATGGTACTTCCTAGCAAGCATCGATTTACTCAAACTGTTGTAAAATATTTTCATTTAAAAAACTTGCACATAGGTCCACAGTCCCTATTGTATCATGTTCGCCAAAAATTCTGGATACCAAATGGTAGAGATGTTTGTCGTAAAACTGTACATAATTGCATCACTTGCTTTAAAAACAAACCTCGAGAAGCAAGTCAAATTATGGGTGATTTGCCAGAGGAACGTGTTGTACCCAACTTTCCTTTTAATGTGACAGGCATAGATTTTTGCGGCCCCTTTTTTGTAAAATTTAAGAATCAAAGGAAAGGTGTGCTCAACAAAATCTATGTTTCTATATTTGTTTGTATGTGCACCAGGGCAACACACCTAGACTTTGTTTCAGACTTGACTACTAAGGCTTTCATTGCCAGTTTGAAAAGATTTTTTAGTCGAAGAGGTAGAAGTTCTAAAATATTTAGTGATAACGCAAAAAACTTTGTTGGTGCCAACGCAGAGCTCAAAAAACTACACCAACTGGTAAATCACCCAGATGAAACATTGGCTAATTATCTCAGTAACGAAGGTATAGAATGGAACCATATCCCTCCAAAATCTCCGAATTTCGGTGGACTCTGGGAAGCGGGGGTCAAATCGTTCAAGTTCCACTTAAAACGTATAGTCGGTAATTCGAATCTTAATTTAGAAGAATTTTTAACTGTCATATCAGAAATTGAAGGAGTGCTGAACTCACGACCCCTTACTCCCATGTCATCGGAATTCGATGATTTTGAAACATTGACCCCTGGTCACTTTTTGATAGGCAGACCCATCACCTCCATTGTTGAACCTCAATTGATAAATATTCCTGAAAATAGACTTATGAAATGGCAGCGGGTAACTAAACTAAGCCAACATATTTGGAAGTTGTGGAAACGAGACTATTTGAACAATCTACAACAGCGAAGCAAATGGAAGTTTCAAAAAAATAATGTAAAAATTGGTGCTCTCGCATTAATTAAGGATGACAACCTTCCGAGTACGAAATGGTTGACTGGTAGGATTACCGAACTTTTTCATGGTACAGATACAAAGGTCAGAGTTGTAAATTTACGATTGTCTAATGGAAAAATGTTAAAGAGAAGTGTAAGAAATATTTGTATTCTTCCCATTGATGAATAAGTTTGATATGAAATTTGATTTATTTTTAAGGAAAAAATTACCATTTTATGGTGTCATGTTTATAGTATAATTTGTCAAGATGTTACGCATAAGTGTTTTTTATATTTGAAATTGTGTATTATTTGTATTTGAATTATTCCTTTATAATGTAATTGTTTCTTTTAGCTTTATATTTCTTGAATGTTGTCACATTGCAAGGCCGGGCGGCATGTCCGAGCGCATGCGCTAGGCGGCGTCTGATATGACGTAGACAAAAATACTTCAGTAGTAGCCAAAACGTTGCTTTGTGTGGATGTCATTCCACGAGCGGGAAATTTCCCCATTTACTTTGTTTAAAATCATTTGATTAATAAAAACGTTGTTAATTACGAACAACTGGTCCGTCGTCAATGTTTATGGTCTACTCACATCTAAATAGTCTATCTTAAAAGACACCCCTGTCATCTAAATTTCGCAAAAAAATATTAAAATTTCGCAACAACTAAATTACAATATATAAAATGTCGCTTTTATTCGCGAAAAAAATATAAATTCAAAAATTTCGCTGTTTATTTAAAAAAAAATGCAATTTCACTTACTTTGACAGGTATCAAAAATCTTAGTTAAAAGCTAACACTGTAGTAGTCTCCTCATTATGTTCTTTGTGTCTTTGCTTTCTGTCATTAATTACTATGTTGTACATACTACAAATAAAATATCTCAGCTTCTACTCTGTTAACGGGACTATAGAGGCTTTGTATTTCGTTGCAATTAAAATCTAATATAACATCAACAGAAGTCTCTTGATTGACTACTTAAGTAGCCGAAAAATCCTTGACTTTGGCGCTCAAGAGACGTTCTTAAATCTACAAAATTGCTCCACAAAACTTGATGCTTGATTTTTACAGTTAGATTTTTAGGTTCGACTCCGGTACGGACAAACTGTCCGGGTGAAATTCGGAGAAAAGCCGAAGGAGAGAGAAATTTCTCAGTTATAAACCTCGGATGGTCTTAGTTAAGCAATTATGTTAATAAATTATTACTATTTTTTCCAGCCTGATCATCTCCGGACTTCCCTTCTTCGATTATATTAACTCTTTTTTATTTTTAATCATAAACTGTTCCCAATGTAATTCTACTAACAGCTGCTGTAGTGAATTGTAGCGCAATATTTCTATAAATAGATCACTTCCTGTATAGCGCGCATGCGCATTGATTTTCAGCATTTCGATTCCCGCATTAAGTAAATTTTTGTCACTTCGAAAGGGTGCTTCTTACTAAGAGCACATTCTATTTTCATTAAATGTTATTCTTAATATTAATTCTGTTGACTTTCGTTTCTTTTGTCGTTTGATTTAGAAACTTTTAACCACTGAACCTCATGTTGACTACTCGGCCGGGAATCGAACCCGGGTCAACTGCGTGGCAGGCGAGCATTCTACCACTGAACCACCGATGCAACAAATGGAAGTAGTCAACATGAGGTTCAGTGGTTAAAAGTTTCTAAATCAAACGACAAAAGAAACGAAAGTCAACAGAATTAATATTAAGAATAACATTTAATGAAAATAGAATGTGCTCTTAGTAAGAAGCACCCTTTCGAAGTGACAAAAATTTACTTAACGCGGGAATCGAAATGTTGAAAATCAATGCGCATGCGCGCTATACAGGAAGTGATCTATTTATAGAAATCTTGCGCTACAATTCACTACAGCAGCTGTTAGTAGAATTACATTGGGAACAGTTTACTATTATTACCTAATTTCGCTTAAAAAGCCGTTTATCACCGAGTTTTCGCCGAAAAGTAGTAAAGAAATAATTTTTCCTATTTATTCGCTCATATCGGCAAATTTCGCATTTATTCGCATCTGTTTCGTAAATACGAAAATTACGTATTCCTAACTATTACACATACACTGATTGTCTTGTCCCCTCTCTTTCTTTCTGTGTGGGGACTCTCCTCTTATCTCTCCCCACAAACCGATAAGTCCACCATGACCACCGGGGTGTAGGGCTTTCACCTCAGCGGGGAAGAAAATTATACTTGTTACTCAATTATATTTTCACAAATAAATCCTTAGTACATAAAACAATAATAAATTTATTTATACTTAATGATGCATTTAATAGTAATTTACTTTAAAATAAAGGTAAATTCGGCGGGAATTTAAATAGCAAAAGATTGTTATGGAGGGATTTATCATTATACTAGCTGAAAACCCGCACTTCGCTACGGAGTACATTCAAATTAAATACAGCGGTCAATGTATGCAATTAATGCCAAAGATATACATATATATATATATATATATATATATATATATATATCTTACTAATAAATACGACGATCAATATATACAATTGATGCAAAATATATATATATATATATATATTTATAAAAAAATCGTAAGGGATATTTTTTATAGACAAATAATGTAGGAGAAAATACTCAAATTAAATCTAATAGGACATACTAAAGAATATAGTACAGTTAATATAGTACAGTTTGAGGATCATATCTTTTACTGCATTTTAATATTTTTTGGATAATGTCCAATCGTCTGCCGCATTAGCAAGAACAAAAAATATTTTTTTTGTCTATTTAGTTGTTATGCACGTGACGATAAATTTATTTAAAGTACCAGAAAAAGAAATCACGTGATCAGCATATAATAAATTACATTCTAAAATTTAATCTTTAAAAATTCACCAAGAATCAGAAAATGGAGGTAAAGATTCGAAAAAGATTTCAATTTAAAGGAAATTTTTATGATCTTTCACGTGATATAAATTTTATAACCCCCAAATTATTATTTTAAATGCAAACTTAAAAAAAGTTACTAAAACAGCTTAAAATTTAATTTAAAAAATCTAAGAAGAATTTTTGAAAAATCTTTCTTAGAGCACCCCTACACTATAAGAAGAATCGCCATGCAAAATTTCAGCCCTTTAGGTCCAGCGGTTTGGTCTGTGCGTTGTATGTCAGTCAGTGAGTCAGTCAGTTACGGAACCGTTTTATATACGAGGCGTTGAAAGGCAAAGTGGTGTAAGTCACATTTTCAACTTTTTTCATTTGAGGGCAAATATGTAATCTCTATGTTCAATTTATAGTGGAATTGTAAATAGTTATTATTTGCAATATTGTAATAACTGTTATGAATTATAATTTGTTCAATTTATAGTGGAATTTTTTGTAGTTTTTGCAGTTAAACTCTTTGACTTACACCACTTGACTTACTGACTCACACCACTTTGCCTTTCACCGCCTCATATATAGATTGAGTAATATCAGTGAGGTGAGGTTTTACTAAAATACCGTTTTATCATCAAAAATAGAATATTTGCGTTACAAATTGAGCGTTGAATTTATTAAAATCTGTAAGGTTACTTTGGGTGGCAGCGGGAATTTCCACGAGTCAGTGGGCGGAACCACCAGACAAAAGTAGCATCACCGAAAGAGATGTAAGCGAGAGACGCACACCGATCAATTAGCTTACTGGCGAAAAAAATAAAAATAATAATGAGTTATCCTCGTTCCGAAATGGATTGTGCCCATGCGTTCTGCAGCACGCGCTTCTAATGCGCTCGTTTTCCTCCAATGCAGTGGAATAAGGTTTTAACACGAAATCTCGGTCGCTTTCGATTGTGCATGGTTGCACGTCAAAACTACAACTACGGTATGCTGAAACCTCAACGCTCCAAACGGGTATGCAAACATCCGTCGCGGTTTTGCAATGTACGGAGGGGGAGAACAATGGAACGGAGTTATAAAGAAATTCAAATCCCCATTGAACTGTCAAACGTATTGCTTTACACTCTATCGAAAAGAGAAATTGGTGAAAGGCGGAAAATATGTTTTTTAAGCCTTTCTTTGTATCGAATCTCCAACAATACTGATCTACTAGAATAAAAAATAATCTATCAAACTTCATAGAGAATGTGATATTTAAAAATGTTTTAACGTAGGATTCGGTTCCTCAATAACGGTGCTCCGAAAAGCAAAATTTCCGAAGGACCGTTATCGCGACCGTTACCCACGTCGTCGCGAGTTATAATTTTGGCAGCAAGCCAAACCCAGTATGTATCGCTTGGGCAAGCAGCAAACAGTTAAACAGAAAAGTACCAAAATGATGAGACGGCAAAGAGATAAGCAACGATAAGTAATCCTACGTTAAATAACCCGCGGTAGTGTCGTTAGAAGAGACTACCTGAAATATTTTTTTCCGGTTAAATTAGAGCGCATGATGCTATTGGGAATACAATCGTATGAAACCATACGCAAAAGAGGTTCCTTGGTGTCATGGTGCCCAGGGAAAAAGGCTGGGGGAAAGTGGCAGTGATAGCCCAGTCAAAATAGGTTTTATGGCTAAAAAAAATATGAAAGTTTTGAAAATTGGTGGAGATGTTTGTTTAGGCATGTTAATGAACATACTAAAAGTCCCCACCGATCAGACTTGAGCTTTCGCCGCCATCTTGGAAAATGTGTACACTTTTTTGGTTTTTTGGAAATAACTTTAAAAATATTGATTTTATAAAAAATAATTAACTACAAAAATTAAAGAGCATTAAATTATGAACAAAAATCATTCATAACATTTTTTTATATGTCTAACAGGAACAAATATAATTGACTTTGAAAAGAGCGCACTATCACACCTGGGACGCGCAAACGCGGTTCCCCATCGCGGTGGGGGGAAATACCCGCGCATGTGCATACCATAATTAGCCAAATTAGTTTTACACTAAATGGGAAGGTTTTTTGTATTTTTTCAAATAACTAGGGAAATATTAACTTTACGTAAAAAAAGTTTATTTCAAAAATTAAAAAACATTAAATTATGTACAAAAACGATTTTATACATTTTTGTCGTAAACCTAACAGGAACGAAGATATTGACTATAAAATGCGCGTTGATAATGGAGGTAGCTTTAAAGTCTCGTTGCAGGCGCTCTTCTTTGAATTTCTAACCTCTCCCACATTTCGGCATTCTTTAAACACAAGAAAATAGACTTTAATGTTTTTGGCTATGTAGATAATTAATCATTATTAATTTTTTACATGAATGTAGTAAACTTGGGGGTATTCACTATCAGATTTCTATTGCGAATAATTCTTAAAGCTTACCTACTTCAGGATTTACGTGTTTTTTTCGGTACGGGATTCTCCCCTTCGTCAGGCATGGATCGTCTATGGATCCACTAGCATCGGCCCTTTCATCAACTTCTTTCATTCGATCGTCATCATCAACAGGGCTGATGCCATTCTGACATACCCCATTGCAATTATTACAGGCCGTTGTGCAGTTGATGCCTGCTTTCAGACATCCGAATCTTACTCCACAGTCAGTCTTACAGTTGCAAAACACCATGTTTAAAACTGATTCGGGAGCTACTGCATCCATGTTGTGATGGGCACAAGAATTTTCTCTTGACGCTTCCAGTCCCACAGGCAGTTGGGCGTTTCTTTTTCAGGTGCTCCAAAGTCTTCCTCATTTTAATTTCGATGGCTCGTATTTGATTGCGTGTGTTTAAGGTTTCTTGCGATGGTGGTTTAGTAGCAAAATCTCGAAACAACTCACGGAGATTTTTTATATTCCAAATCCGATATGTCCATGCCGTCAAAAATTATTTTTGCTAAAGCTGTTTGGGTCAATAAATGAGCTCGGACGGCCCTAGCGTATACATGGCCAGGCAATATTTTTCTACTGACGTAGGTGCATAAATCAAAGTGAGTATTTCTTTTAACCCACTTCCAGCCATTATGTACCCAATGCAGCCTAAGAATGGCATTAAAAGATGGAATCCACCAAGCCTCACAATACAACTTGATAATAATGGGTTGGATGTTGCTGCGACTATCTCTCGAGCTTTAATATACAGTGGTTGGTCAAACGTGAGTATGCAAGACTTTTGGTGCATTTTAACACACTGCTGGGCAGCATATTTCAGCACAGTTAAAATGGTGCCATAATTGCTTGGTGGTGAATTAACAAAAGGAAGGGGTATTACTTTGGTCTTTTCACAAGGCTGGTTTCTGGTTATACAATGGAATTCAATTCAGGTATCTGTGGAAGACCTAACCACTTAGCACACATCCAGGAGATATCAGATGGCTTAGGCAGTGGTTAATCTTCCGCTAAAGGATTTAAGACATTCAAATCTTCGATAGTAATTGTTTTTAACCCAGGCCCTCGAAAATTTTCAAACGTTTCCAGAGGAATGATTCTCATTTTGCCTGCGGTCGATGCGGATGTAAGTTCGGTTAATTTTTTTATCTTCGTCCCGGGTTCCACTGCTGACTCTGGAGTAAAACAAGCAATTCCCCCCCCTCCCATGCTATGAAACGTATTCTGACCATCGATTGTCGACACATTGAAATCTGCATTGTCAAATACGAATTGGCAGAATGATCCCTCGCGCATTTGGGGTTGCGGATTATTTATGGATGACATCTCAAGTGTTTGGGCTTCATAGTAAGAAGAACAAAATCCCAAATTCAAGAGCATTGTTATTAAATTCTTGGAACATAACTTTTTGTACGAAAATAAAGCAAGACCATTGAGCAGAGGAGACATAAATGATCGTGGCCTTAGCGCTGATATAATGACGTGAGCTATTGAAGTGACTTTTTTTGCCGCCTTAGCAGTCTTTATTTAATAATCAAGTGCTCCAAAAAAGAGTTTAGGCTTTCTGGAATACCCTTGTTCACATCTCTGAAAAAGTTATCACTTGGAGGGTAGCAATGATTGTCATAAACTGGTGTCTGGATATCTTCTTTCTGGCTGCAGCAGTTTGTACTATTCGTAGACGCTCCTCATGATCATTTCGTATCCTTTTGTCGTACCAAGAGTCTGATAAGACTTTCATTCCAGTATTACGTAAACATATGACAGTAACATTTTTGGAGTTTGAAGAAAAAATAATCCCATCCCCGTATTTTTGTTTCAACTTATTTCTCAAAGTGATGTCGTCTGGAACTAGCCCTGTAATTTGAGATTTGAGTTCGGGTAGTGAGAATTGACAGTCATCATTATTATCAAGGAAGAAGGATATTTCGTCTACAGCTGCTGAGACGTAATCCGGCTCAGGCCGCCCTCTCTTTCTGATTGGTGCAGTGTGTAGAAAAATGTCATGAAGCAATCTTGGTGATAAATCGCATCAGCTGCAACTAAATCAGCAACGTTTATTATACGACACTGAACTTCCTCTCCCCACTGGTCATGTCTATTCTCTGCAGATTCAAGAACTTTGTTTTTCATTTCGAGACTCCTAACTTCGTATATAGTTCTTCGCCTGTCAGTTGGTTTTTCTTTTGTCTTGCTTTGAATTCTTCGTCTATCACTGCCATACAAAAGAAACATTTTGTTCGAAAATCGAACTGAGGTTAAAAAAAGATCGCAAACTTACCGCGCTTTCACTTTGGGATCTTCAACTTCTGGGACTTCTGGGATCTTCAACTTCTCTTTTGGGATCTTCACTTTGGATCTTCACTTTGGGATGTTGACGCGATTTCTACATTTCTTTTTAAATCAACTTTTATACTTCCTGGTCTGGTGTAATTTCTCCGACACAACGAATGAACCGAAACATATTTTAAATGTTCCAACTGTTAATGCTTATTGTCTTTTCTTTGGACACTAGCTCTCTTAAAGCGTCGATCCCCTTTTCTCCTACATACACGAAATCATCATTTGACACTAATTTTTTACATATAAAACATAGTTCCGTATCAGCCATTGTTCACAGACACACACGGAACGGTGACTAACTATTAACTGTCTAGGAAAATACTAGGGTAAGACCGATTTGGCGTATACGGTATGCACATGCACGTGTCTTCCAGCCATCGCGATGGGCACCTACGCATGCGCTTCCCTGGTGTGATAGTGCGCTCTTTCCAAAGTCAATTATCTTTGTTCGTGTTAAACTTATAAAAAAATATAATATATGTTTTGTGTAGAAGCTGCCTCCATTATCAACTCGCATTTTATAGTCAATATCTTCGTTCCTGTTAGGTTTACGACAAAAATGTATAAAATCGTTTTTGGACATAATTTAATGTTTTTTAATTTTTGAAATAAACTTTTTTTACGTAAAGTTAATATTTCCCTAGTTATTTGAGAAAATACAAAAAACCTTCCCATTTAGTGTAAAACTAATTTGGCTAATTATGGTATGCACATGCGCGGGTATTTCCCCCCACCGCGATGGGGAACCGCGCTTGCGCGTCCCAGGTGCGATAGTGCGCTCTTTTCAAAGTCAATTATCTTTGTTCCTGTTAGACATATAAAATAATGTTATGAATGATTTTTGTTCATAATTTAATGCTCTTTAATTTTTGTATTTAATTATTTTTTATAAAATCAATATTTTTAAAGATATTTCCAAAAAACCAAAAAAGTGTACACATATTCCAAGATGGCGGCGAAAGCTCAAGTCTGATCGGTGGGGACTTTTAGTATGTTCATTAGCATGCCTAAACAAACATCTCCACCAAATTTCAAAACTTTCATATTTTTTTAGCCATTCGTCAAAATCGGGTCTATTTTGACTGGGGTATGAGGACTCTGAAGGAACTGCCCAGTATTGGAAAAGGCCAGAATTGTGACAACTAAATGAGTACCGCCGTATTGTACCAGTGGCGTAGAGAGGGGGGGGACTATCATGAGCCGGGCGCCACTCGCAGAGGGTCGCCAATATAAGGTCTATGTATTATATTACTATATGTTTTTCGGGGGGGTCCAATATAAGGTATATATATATTATATTACTATATGTTTTTCGGGGGTGTCCAATATAAGGTATATATATTATATTACTATATGTTTTTCGGGGGGGGACGCCAATATAAGGTCTATATATTATATTACTATATGTTTTTCGGGGGAGGGGGTCCAATATAAGGTTTATATATTATATTACTATATGTTTTTCGGGGGGGGGGGTCCAATATAAGGTATATATATTATATTACTATATGTTTTTCGGGGGGGACGCCAATATAAGGTATATATATTATATTACTATATGTTTTTCGGGGAGACGCCAATATAAGGTCTACATATTATATTACTATATGTTTTTCGGAGGGAGGGGGCGCCACAAAGGTATCGTGACCCGGGCGCCAGTTATGCTCGCTACGCTACTCTATTATACTGCAAGAATATCCCCACTTTGAATAAAGGCATTCCTTCCTGTTGTATTATTTTCGCCAGAAATTTTTTCCCTTCATCTTTCAGATCACAAACCTAATTAAGAGATTACTTTTAAAGAGTGCAAAGTAAACTGTAATAAATAATGACGATGTTATAAAAAGGGGTCACTTATGTGAAGATAGACATCTCTAGCGTACCTAGAAGTTGTGGGCCTGGGTATCGATCTTACTATGGGCTCCTAGGCATGGCATAGAAGGAAAGCAAGCTGAAGGGGGGGGGGGGGAGGGATAATTTAAAAATGAAGATTTCTCAAGATTTTTACCGATAACTTACAAAGTGGAACCCGAGGTAGCCTAGTGGCAGCGCTTCGGCTTTCGGTGCCGAGGCTGCTCAGACCGAATCCCGACAAGCATCATTAAATACCTTCGTGTCTAGGCCGGTTATGGGAACGCAAAATTCGTACAACGGAAAGTCCCTCTATGAGGTCAGAGAGGGTGGGAGAAGGTACGATCCCCAAATGTCGCCCATTGAGGGTTGCTTGGCCAAAATGGATGTGGCACCTGGCTCAATCGAACTCCGACCCTCTTGGTACCATTATAAACCGGAGTCGCACCCCTCAGCCCGCTAGCCTATATGGACCTGGTCTGGAACATATTCCTGCAAGGGGGCATTAGAAACAACAACAACAAATATGTTGACAAGTTTTAAATTAGAAACTGACGATAATAGCCTCTTCTAGTACTCAACTTCTCGCGAGGATAGTCCTGCATAGAAACTCTTGCAATTAGTGTGACGAAGCATCGAAAAAAAAACCAACAAACATTCATTTAACTAATTTGGAGCTTATACCCATGCAGATAAAAAGAAAGGAAATTAAAATTCAATCGACGAGCATTCATCGTCTGTTTCCATTCTAAAAGTTTGTAAAATGCATCCGTACACATTCGTAACTTTTCGGTTTCGCCGCGTTGAATTCGTAGACTGGAAAGTCTCTCTATGAGGTCAGAGAGGGTGGGAGAAAGTACGATCCCCCAGATGTCGCCACTTGGGGTTGCTCAGTCAAAATTGAAGTGGCACCTGGCTAAGTCTGAGTCCGATCCTTGTGGTGCCATTATGAGCAGGAGCCGCACCCCTCAGGCCACAAGCCTGTATGGACCTAGTCTGGAATAACTCTAACCAGGGGACATAAGCAACAACACTTGCAAGGTTCAGTCAAACCATCCTGTAAAAATAAGAACTAGCGTCTTTTACGAATAGTAGCGCTATTTTTTATGAATAGTTTGAGGATTAAAAAAAGAAAAAATCTATGTAACACATCCAAACGAGAGTGTTCACTTATGCACAGACAAGCATCCTAGGTGCTGTAACGTCGTGGCTTTTTTCTGGGAAAAAGACCACCCAAGCGCCAGAGCTCTTATACTTTCGAGACCGAACGTCGCTGACTCCACCTAGTGAAGCCCCCTGGTAAGAGCTGAAAGTCACCGAGCGTGGGAGCAGATATTGACCAGCACCGGTGGGCTTTAGCGTAAAAAGCGCGGGACGGTTCTCCCGCCCGACGGAGAGTTAAATAGGGGCGCCTGAAAATGCCCCGGAGTTTTTGTGTTGAGCCTGACGACAGTCCCGCAGAGGGAATAGTGCCGGCAGAGACCCGCAGTTCCGCGGTGACAAAGTGAAGACCAGAAGGGCCCGCAGACGGGATCCACATCAGCGAAGGATTGGGGAAAAAGCCATCCCAGTTGCTGGTCCGTGCGGCCGTCCCTCTGTTAAAGTCTTCGTGGCTATTTAGAAAGAAACCTCTCTAGTAAAGACTGGAGAGTCTTTAGTAAAGTCTTCATGACTTTTTAGAGCAGAGTCCCGCAGAGGGATCCGTGCCGATAGTGTGCTGTGCGGAGACCAAGGGCCCGCGAACTCCGAGAGTTGGTGTTGAGCCTCGCAGAGTCCCGTCTGCATCAGTGCCGTGAGTGTGCTGCAAGGTGAAAGCCAAGGGGCCCGCAAACCTCTCTGAGTGTTGGGAGCAGAGATTCCTCGATTAGGGACTATGACAGTGTCCGAGAGCCTCTGCCGAAAGAGCCTTCTGTGAAAATATCGGGACGGGACGGGACGGTCCCAGATTGCTGACCGGCAAGTTCCGAACTCTAGTGATTTTTTTTTTTTTGAGAATATCTCTCATATGCAGACTAGCATAGTCTCTCTGCTGGTATATAGGTATATATATATATATATATATATATATATATATATATATATATATATATATATATATATATATATAAGAAATAGATGAAAGAGAATACCAGAAATAGCACTAAAGCTACTTGCAGCCAGGAATAAATAACATGAAAAGAAAAGTATGAAAGAGGTTTTAGACAGTATCTCTTCGTCAGCGGTGTCAATACTGTCCAAAAACCAATGGATTGTTTCCGATGAGTATGATCTATACAATAAACACACTCAGACACCGTACAATCCATGAAAAACAGAAGAATTGATTAACTATTGAATTAAGAGTTACTTAACCAAAGAACACCAAGCCTGGCGCTAGACAGAGTGGAAGTTAAGAACATGTAACCGCAAGATGACTGACGTCACAAAACGTGCAACCATGGATATATATATATATATATATATATAGGAATTTTTTAATACAAGCTCTGTGTTTTAAAGATTTATCACACGTGTGTTTATTTCAACCACAGGGACGTCACAGTACTTAGCTTACGGGTGCCCTGGAGATGCGATATCTGAAATAATTGTAACACATTGTTAGCCGGCATTTTTACACTAAAGACAAGGCGAGTCACAGTCTTATTACAGAAATTTGAATAAGTGGTCGTCCAAAAGAGGCGGAACTTTTTGAAATCTGTTTTAATTCTGGGGATATCTGAAAATTATCGTTAAAATGAGAAATCTAAGGAACTGCTCGAATCTCGTTTTGGTTATGTTTTTAGAGAATCGGTTGAACAATATTATTCCAATATTGCCTTCAATGTTATTCAAACAGCCTACATTGTAATGTGACTGTTTGCAATTTCCGTTCATTGTTATGCAACAAGGTTTCAGCAAAGTTTCGCATATTTCTACTAGTTTGTGGAACTAATTGGAAGAAACGACCATACGGAAAAACCCAGGATCAAAATATTCGGGTAACTTTACGAATATTCAAAATATTCGGGTTCTGGTAACTTTACGAATACTGCACATATGACGAGTCACCCTTTACACACTCATATAATCTTTCAAGGTTGATGAAATTACCCTTATTGTTGCTGTTGTCCGCTCTGCTCTGTAAACAGAATCACAACTTTTATTGTCGCATTCTATACAAAATGTTTTCTGGCTTTTTCGATGGATTATCGTAAGAATCGTAGCTATCATCAGATAAACTATAACCTTTAAACTTACCACTATCACAGTGATGCGTTGTTACTCTAAAAGCCAGGAGGACTTAATCACTCAGGAAGTCAGACAAAGTATCTTCCTATAATTTACTGAAAAATCACAAAAAAATTCTGACTCTTAATTTCAAAAAATTAAACTGCATTAACATGCGTAAAATCTAGAAATGGAATTTAATATCAGTATTAGACAATAATATAAATATTAAACAATATTAAATAACCACTATCCATGTTTGATAAGTTTCATTAAAACAATATTATAATGAATACCTTCATTTTTTGTGCTTTGAGAATCACTCAATTTGAAGCACGAGCAAACACAAGTTACCACGTTACCAGTCAACAATGTGTTTAATGACTGTAAAAAAAAAAATGTGTTTTAGGTTAATCAAACGTTATAAAATTGAATTGTTTTTTTATAATCGAAATATCTAAATCAAACCGCCAATGACTCTTTAGTTTAACAGAAAAAAAAATTATTCTTCGATTATGTATTGTTGCTAACAAAAATTTAAAATAACATAAAGAGCAAGAAACCAATATCTCCTTAAAAAATCAATTCATAATTCAGGAGGGAAAAAAAGCGAAACATTCTTCGCCTGAGACAGTTTATTTTTATAAGGTTATAAAATTAAATTGTTTTTTATAATCGAAATATCTAAATCAAACCGCCAATGACTCACCAATGACCGCCAATGATTAACAGGAAAAAAATGATTATTCGATTATGTATTGTTACTAACAAAAATTTAAAATAACATAAAGAGCAAGAAACCAATATCTCCTTAAAAAGTCAATTCATAATTCAGGAGGGAAAAAAAGCGAAACATTCTTCGCCTGAGACAGTTTATTTTTATAAGGTTATAAAATACACTTTTTTCATCGAAATGTATTTTCAATATTATTAGAACCCAGTATCTCGACAGACGCAACGCTACATATCGATATTTTTTTCTCCCTGCCGCCGCCAAGACTTACATGGAAATATTTCTTAGTTTCACGCAAAGCGTTAAATGTTATTGCTAAAGTGCGCTTTTCCAGAAAAAGTTATTTTTAGCGACCTCTCGCGTAAATCCGAGGCATTAACTTTACACCTACTGTTTTTCAAATTTCCGTCTAGTGACGTCATCGCGGTGTAGGATGAATGAATTCGCTCTCCGCAGTCTAAAGTTTAGGATAAAGTTTGGCATTTCTTTCTCGCTATAGCGGTACAAAAGAATTTAAAAACAAAAAAAAAAGACTCCTAGACGCAACCTTGTTCCTCACATGTTGTAATTGTTTAAAGACCTGGAGAGAAGGCCCTCAAACGAGGAGCTGTAGTGAAACGAATCTGTAACGCGACTGGGATACATTCGAGGAAATTTTTTGAGTTCGTTCGCACTGGCATTCAGAAAGTTGAACCGAGCTGAAAACAAGAACTAAGATTATCTGTAGATGTATGGATTGAATAATCTCGACATTTCCGTTATATCTTATTTATGCAAAAGGAACCAAAGCCTGAAATAATAATTTAAATTGGATTTTATACCATTCATAATACTTTTAATTTTAATAGCCAGCTAAAAGTGAAATCTTTGGATAAAAATTAATTATACCATTTCTTCTTTTAAAGAAAAGAAAAGAAAGCTGTATAATATAATTTTTAAAAACATTAAAAAGTGTTTTTACTTATCGATACATAACTGTTATTTTTCTGCAAAGTTCGTTAGTAGCACTTTCAGATAAAGCTTTTAGATGAAGAAAATATCAAGCGATTGTTCCACTGATTTCACATAGTGATATGATTAAAACTGATACAGATTAAAATTAAAATAGAATTAAATTAATTTCATTATTACTATATCAGTGTAGTCTGCGTTGAAATTTTCAATCTCTCTCTCTCTCTCTTATATATATATATATATATATATATATATATATATATATATATATATATATATATTGATAAACGAAGGCGTGATGCAGTTGCGGCCTTCCGTCTGGTCTACTGCAGTAGTGTGCCGCGAGGTGATCTTGACTGTGCCGCGGTGATTTTATCGATTATGATAATACAAAAATTAACCACCGCATTAAATAGAAATTTTTCTAAGTAAAATATTCCTCTAACTTTTTGTTAATATATAATTTTTCTGGGTCGAAATTATACACAAAACAAAAACATGCTGTTAGCCATACATTGTATGTATGCTCGAGCGTCATATTTCTGGATTTCAGAATATCCACAAATTTCTGACAAGGCCATTGCAATTTTGCTCCCATTTTCGACGACATACTTATGCGAACAAAGTTTTTCGACACTGGTTCTAATTGAAAAGGACAAACAATCATATTTAAAGGGCCTTGACCATGAACTGTAGCTCTTTCTATTATAGAGCCAAATATAAAACGCACATTTATCAAAACAATCTCAAATATCTCATTCATATATTAGTTATGTTTAAATTAACTTTGATTTACTTGGCTTAAGTAAAGACCAAAAAGTAAATTTCAATATAAAAATTTAAAGAGAATTTTTTTTTACTTGTAAACTATAATTTTAAATTTTTGTTCTTATGTTGGTGTACAGTTCAAAATGATTTATATAAAACTTAAATTATTATAATTTTATTGATAAATAGAGCAATTTTGTTGTGATTTTTTATCTAATAAAAGCATATACGTATGTATTGTAATTTATATATTTGCAAGCTTTTTCTTGTGGTGTGCCGCGGAATTATCGAAAAAAAACGTTGTTGTGCCGTGGAAGAAAAAAGGGTTGCGGAGCTCTGGTCTACGGGACACGATTGCCTCGCCGCCCATCTGCACCGCATAGGCATTTCAACCGAGCCTTTTTGCCCACTATGCGATGCTGGAGAAGTAATGGAAAGGGACCACCTGCTCCGATGTGGGGCTCTTTGCGGATATACAGAGGTGTCGTGATATTGGGAAGCAAGAACGCTCCTAGGGCAATGACTTTGGTCTTATGTTTTTATTTCATCGTTCCTTTTTAACCTCTTTTGCCTTGCCATTGGAATTTTATATATATATATATATATATATATATATATATATATATATATATATATATATATATATATATATATATATAATATAGATATATATATATATTATATATATATATATATACATATATATACATATATATATATATATACAATGCCGTAACTAGCCATTCCTGGGCCCTGAGCAAGAAT
The DNA here is from genome assembly GCA_907164885.2 of Dolomedes plantarius. NCBI lineage: Eukaryota > Metazoa > Arthropoda > Arachnida > Araneae > Dolomedidae > Dolomedes > Dolomedes plantarius. The sequence continues at coordinate 46,250,164 of OU015496.1, forward strand.
TTGCATTCGGGCCCCTTAATTAATTAGGTTTGGGAAAATAATAAAACAAACGCAGCATTTTGGGTCGTCCCCACCCTTCAATGTGGGCCCTGGGCGGGTGCCCCTGTTGCACCTGCCTAGTTATGGCACTGTATATATATACAATCGATTCTGTTTAATTGAACCACTGGTTAATCGGACCAGCCGCTTATTCGAACCAAATCCTTCGGACCGAATTCCGTCTTGTAACATAAGGCATATTCGTTTAATTATACCAGCCAGTTGTTAGGACCAAAATGATCGCTGCCCGATGTAGTCCGATTAGCCGGAATCGACTGTATATATATATATATATAATTCTCGAACAGTGACATGGCGAGAGTCATTCATATCCTCGGATTAATGTTCAGGCAAAAATAAAACAACGGCTGTAAATAATCATCTGGCACTTGACGACACAAAGACAAGGCATTTATTCACACATATAGACAGAAAGCAGAACAGCATCGCAATGCTGATCTTAGCATGAAGCTAAACAGTACACAACCGTCTTATTCCGAATCAAAACTAATTCTACAGAAAGACGAAACATTACTAGGAGTTGCCACGCTATGAATACAAAACTATCAAAATTACGATTACATTGGTTTGACATCTAGGGGCGAAAGAATAAACTATAAGTACAGTAACCACCGCTTATAGTGATCACTGGTTATAAGAATCAACCGTTTATAAGAATCAATATCGAGAAAACAAAAACAAATGTATTATTTCCATGTTAAAATTTTCGCTTTAAAGAATCAATCCACCGGTTTTAAGAATCAGTTTACACTCTTCACTTTCCTTTCATTTTTCAAAAAAAGCCACTTAAACCCTCAAAAGATACGAAGTTCTTTCTTTATTCTTTTTAAAAGAAAGAGTGATAAGATAGGATGGAATACAATCGTAAAATGCATCCCTTTCTTTGTTAGGCATAACATAATAGTTTCCCCTTAAACGCTTTAGCTAAACACTGTCCTATTAGCTTGACCCAGGGGCATCCTAACCGTGCGGATCCGATTTCACTTTTTTCCAGTGACAAAGAAAGACAGGAACTCTTTTTTCCCACCTCCCGCATCCTGGTTGCGGATTCCTGAACCCTGAAACGCATAAATCTTCGGGGAACTGTCCACTATCACTTCAGAAAACGTGACATTATTAGATTCACACCTTATCAAACCGTGAAACGTAAGCTAGATGGTGAATCTTGGTCTGATACTATTGGTATCGAAAGAGGTATAAACAGCCTCCTGAAAACTTCATTACGTCAAACTACCATAGAAAACTTTTTCTTGCACCCTTCCTGTAGTTGAAATGTTAAACTGTTAAGCAGGTATGTTGTAACAAATATTGGATTTTTTTTCTTCTCTTACTATAATCATGTGTATCTACTTTTAGGTCTAGAAATTAAGTTGTATTTTTAAAATTCTAAAAATAATTTTAATAAAAGATAATTAACGTAAATTAAAGAGTATTTTATAGTAAATTATCTAATATATGTATATATAGGTGTGTGTGTGCCTGTCCAAAAACCTAAATTTCGGCTATAAGAAACAACCGTTTATAAGAATCAAAAACAGTAATAACAAACGTGATTCTTATAAGCGGAAATCACTGTACTTTCAAACAAGCGGCTTTTGAATTGTTAAAAGTTATACCATATTTCAAGAAATATGGTATTTCAAGAAATAAGATATTTCAAAAAATAAACTATCAGAGATTTTCTTTATTAAAGGATTAGCCCTTTATTCGGCAAAATCCCGTCGGCGACGAATCAGTTGACACTGCAGAAGCTTCAATCCCCGTGTTAATCTGTAGAGAATTTTCCTCTCTGTATTTCACCAATTACAGTTTAGCAAACGCAGATGTTTTAAATTCTATTTTCTGCGTTTGAAAATACACCTTTAAATGTGATGCGAGTATGATTTTATTTAAAACTTTTTATTCCGATATTTTCATAATACAGTTTTAATTTTCTTGCAATCGAAGGCAATAATTTAATGCGCTGTAAAAAATTCTCTATGGAAGAAGTTTAAAGTTTTAAAAACTATGCGATATTTATTTCAACTTGCTCCTTCGTGTGCAAAATACAGAATTTTTTTTAAGGCGTTTGCTGATCTGTAGTCCGAAAAATACGGTGTGAATAATTTCCCGTGTGGATGGAAGATTTTCAAGGTCATATGGCGAGCCTTGACTTATCAAAAACTAGGGCTCGACCAGTGGGTAAGGGGAGAAAAGAAGGTCAGATTCCTCGAACACGTGAGCCAAGGACGTCGAGACACGGAGAATCCCTAAGCTTCAGTGTCTTACTTCGGGATCACAGGGAATTTTCTCCCTTCTTCCCCATATCATTGTCTTAGGCTGGGCCCATTACAGGAGCCCGACTCAAGCCAAAAAAATTTCTTTAAAGGCCTGCGTGGCTAAACACTTTCTCTCTGCGCAGTTCATCTGAATTTTATTTCTCGTTCGTACATTTTTCTTTACTATTCTTCTTTACTTTCGTACAGGGAAATTTAAATATTTTTTTGTTATATTTTGTAACTGACGTTACAACAAACAACTACAGGGGCCTGTATTGGAATCCTGGAGAAGGCATGGATGTCGTCGCTGTGCTGATACCCCAACGGGAAGCATTGCTGGCTAGCCTGAGTGCTGCCATAATAAATAGCCACCAATACTCGCGGTGTATGTTTCGTAGACGAATTGCAAAGAGCATCCGGCTTAATGCGCCCAGCTAGTTGGAAAATGATCAACAACTTTCTAATTAGCTTGATACTTTTTATGCTTATTGCAATGAGCACATACTCTTTTATGCTAGTTACAAAATTCGCAATTGTTTGCTCTAACAGTCTGGTTTCGTCCAAGCTCATTGCAATAAGCCCAAAGTAGTAAAGGCTTATTAAAAATGACAGATTTAGAGATTGTTAGTTAAGTACTTCCTTTAGAGAACATATGAATTAGTAAACAGTTACTTATGTTTAAAAGAGGTCACTTAAAAACTGCATAACAATTATCATTGTTTGAAAAATTTTAATAATTATTATTAAACAATTGTATCATCATTATTAAATAATTGTAATAAACAAATTATTAAAATGAGATATTTTAGACTTTGAATAGGACTTTCTTCCATATCATACATTTTAACTTTATTTATTTTCACATGGTGAACTGTTATGACACTTCGATGAACACAGTTGATTTGCCTTCTTGAACACACACTCTTTTGTTTGACACTGAACATTTGCAGCTTCTATTATGCCCCTGGCCTCCGAATTTCGATTCATTCGCCACAGCTTCCCGAACAGATTGATATTTTTCTGAGACGTCTTGAAGGATTTGTGCGACAGAAATCTGGAAGTCACATCTAGCAAACCAAGTTTTAATAATGCCACTTTTTGTTCCTATCTAGTAAACATTCTTTTCCAACTTAAGAATTTTCCCAATTAAATTTGGACAGTCTAAAGGTCTACTTTCGGGACATTTAACAGAGTAAAGTCAACAACTGCAACCGATTTCAGTTTCTTTCCACTAGTTTCAATCATTTTTTCCGCTGCTCTCTTCTGGTCTTCGGGTGGTTTTGGCCCTCCATGACTACTTTTTATTTCCTATTGCAAATATCTAAGTGATGAACGAAATTATTCTCCTGAGAGGTTGAGGCAACGCTTTGGCAACAAGTTATGTGAATCTTCATAGAATATGAAAAGCACGATGCAAAAGGTGTTTCATTCAAATTGCGTTAACAAATACAACACATATCTTGTTCCAAGTGAGCGACTTGATTTTCTCCTCCTACTTTTGCCATTTCTCTTTCCTTGTAATCATCCATAAACCGTTCAATATCTTCTTCACTGTCAATATTTTCCAATATTGCGGGCGGGCGGAATATCCGTTGCGCCTAATCCTAATTTAGATTATGTTCTTCAATTTTCGTTCTGTGGTCTTCGATGTACTATTTCCCAATCAGGCCACATAGATGAAAGTTCCTTGATCACCTTAGCTATAAATTCATACCCGTTGTTAATTATTTAATAATACACTGCTGGCCATTAAAATTGCAACACCAGGAAGGAAAGCAAATAATAAAACTTTACTTATTGTACGTATACAGCAAAGTAGAAAGAAAACATGATTAAATGTGTAGGCAATTTGGGGGTATACAGGGTTCGAAATTAGTACACCCAGTTGTCGCCTCTGGCAGCTAACCCAGTTAGGCATCAAGTCAAACTGGGCTTGGATGACAGATACAGCGAAGTCATTCCATGTTGCTCCAATTCTATGCAACACTTCATCAATCGTAGTGGCTGGAGAGCGGTGGCGGCCTAGTCTCTCAGCAACCCATGACCAGATGTTTTCAGTGGGTGAGAGATGTGGAGAACGTGCTGGCCAGGAAAACAGTCGAACACCCTCTGTGTCGAAATAGGTCAGGACACGACGGGCAACATGCGGTCTTGCGTTATCTTGTTGTAAGAGGGCGTCTCCGAGGCCTCGAAGATAGGGCACAGCCACCGGCATTAAGATCTGAGAAATGTAAAGGTGGCTATTCAGATTACCGACGACGCGAACAAGAGGTATTCGTGTCGTGTACCCAGTGGTTACCCATACCATCACACCAGGTTCAGAGCCCGTTTCACGATATCGAATGCAAGCAGGCTACGTGCGTTTTCCTCGATACCTCCAGACACGGATACGTCCATCATGATGCTGAACGCAGAACCGGGACTCGTCTGAAAAGACGACGTGGTGCCACTCATGCATCCAGTTTTGTCGTTGGGCGCACCACTGTCGCCGCGCGTCTCTGTGCTGCAGTGTCAAGGGTAGGTAATAATGGTCTCCTTGCAGTCAGTCCGTGCTGTTCCAGACGTCGTCGCACTGTCCGTGCGGATACTCGTCGAGCTGCAAACAAGACCATTTCCTGACTCAAGGTACGTGATGTGGCTATACAATCCTGCAAGGTCGACCTGGCAACACGTCTGTCCTCTCGGGCGTTAGTGGCGGGAGGCCGTTGAGATCCCGCATGGCGTTCAGTATGACCCTCCTGAACCCATCGATTCTATATTCGCATGACAGTCGTTGGATTCCGACAAATGCGAATAGCAATATCGCGGAACGATAAACCGCACTCTCGATAAGCCACGATCCTGCCGCTATCGAATTCCGACACGTGCTGGTAGCCGTTTCTCCTTCTTATACGGGGCATAACACGAACTTTTCACAAACAACCAACATTCAAATGCGATTTCCGAATGAGAAACCCGCTTCGTAACTTTCCTTTTATACAGAGTTTGAGATGTCGTTTCACCCTCCTGCGTCGTTCGATTGCGCTTAAATGCTAATCATTTGCATATCCCAGCATCTTCTTCCTTTCATGCGAATTTGACGTTTGTATCATCCCTCCTTCATGGTGTTGCAATTTTAATGGCCAGCAGTGTAGTAATATAATTATTTAATAATAATTAAAAATTTTCAAACAATGATGATTTTTGTGCAGTTTTTTAGGTGTCCTCTTTTTAACCTAAGTAACTCTTCACTGATTTAAATGTTCACTAAAATAAAGTACTTAGTTAACAATATCTTTATCTGTCATTTTTAATAAGACTTTACTACTTTGGGCTTATTGCAATAAGCCTGGACGAATCCAGGCTGTTTGAGCAAACTATTGCAAATTTTCTAACTAGCCTAAAGGTGTATGGGCTCATTACAATAAGCTTAAAAAATATCGGGCTAATTAGAAAGTTGTCGATCATTTTCCAATCACCCTATCGTATTGCAAAATCATGGCGCTTAGCCGATGACAATAAGCCGGATTTGTCAATTCGCCTACGACATATATCTTCGAAGTCCTCAGGATAAGTAACGACAAAACCAATATCAAAACTTTCCAAATTACATCGAATATGAAAATATATGGCATTTTAAAATTGATTCTAGCTGGAAAGAATAGAGAAACTTTTGAAGAAAGAAGGTAGTAATACAAAAGAATGTTAAACTGTATGAAATCGATTGGTTGAAGCTTTTTTTTTTTCTTTTATAACTCCAACTAGGGATGCGACATCGATGTCGATGTTTTCAAAACTTCGATGTTATAAACATCGATTTATTGAAGCCGATTTTTTTAACATCGATGTTTTGTGCTCGATGTTTTGTTTTTTTAAATGAAAAAGCACCATAATAAAAAAATTAACCACCTAGCATATTTTTCACACTCTGTAAATGTAAGTTTGAATTCTGAAAATGACGAATACAAAAGGGGGAACGATCCCCTAGCAACGAGACAAATGCCATTCAACAACCAATGAACTAATTACAGCACCTGGAATATTCTCGACACGCAAGAACCTTCCATAGGGTTTTATTTTATAAATAGTATAATGGTTTTGGAAATATTTTTCCAAAACCTCAGACAAATTGGCGAAATGCAATATTTGCCTTAAGTCCCTGAAACTTCTGACAATACCACTAATTTATCTGGACATTTGAAGGCAAAACATGGTGATATTTACGAGTATTTTGAGTCATCAATGAAGCCCAAGGCAAAAAGTAAACCACACAATCCAGATGCTTCGGCCCCAGCCATTCCAAGCATTTCGGTGACTGAAACGGAACATACAGAAGAAATCATAAGTTCGTATTCCACTGTTCTTAGGTTCAATCAAAAAACTTTGAAAAACAGTTTCACAAATGTGACTTTTTTTAAAGATGGTGGAGAAATGCACAGAAAAATTTCTCAAGGTATTCTTTACATAATTTGTACAGATTCTCAGCTGATTTCAATCACTGAAGACGAGGGTATTTAAATACTTGTTAAAAGTAACTGTGCCTATATATACTGTTCCATTACGAAGAACAACAGATTCAATGATAGATCAGAAGTACGAAACAGTGTCATTTATGTTAAAAGAGCGATTGAGCTGTCTCAAATGTGTGTCTCACAACAGATATTTGGACAGAAACATCGATGTTCAAAAACATCGATGTTTAAAAATATCGATGGTTTTGGGGCGATGTTTTATTAGCATCGATGTTTTAATATTGAATATCGATGTTTCAAAACATCGATGTTTTGTTGTCGATGTCGCATCCCTAACTCCAACTGGCTCAATGGAAATCGTAAAGTGTAGCGCCCGTCATCGATTTCCCACTTAAATCTTCGTATGCATGTCAGAATTCTAAATAGTTCTTTTATCATTACCCTCACGGCTAATTTTGCGTTTTGTACTTCAAAATAGGAACGTTACTAAAGAAAGAAGAATTCTGGAAGTAAAAATCCCAGCCAAGAGTGAGCTGTCTGAGAGATGATGAAAATAATAATTACAGAATGGTAAGAATTACTGTACAGATTTATAACAGAATCATTACTTCTTTTATGTCATTTATTTGCCTGATTTTTTAAATAAAAACCTCCCCTGAAAAACTTGCAAAGAGAGAGTGCGACCCATTTATGATTTTAAGGAATCTACCGAAAATGCATTCGAACGTGTAAACGATCTGTGTTATGTCACCCTAAAATGAAGGTAGCTGTTTTTAAATTTTCTTTACGGTTGTCTTTCACGTTTAAAATTCAGTTCACACATCTACCACCGACTTTTTTACTGACAAAATGTTGGCCTTCATATAGCTGCATTATCAGTCCTCATATAGAACATCCTTGGTTATGGATTTTTTTCAGGGTTAGCCAGATGACGCCTACAGAACACATTACATTACAGAACAAAATTTATTTCACTTCAGAAATAAAAAAGCGAGAAATCCACATCTATGTCGTTTTGCAAAGGGTTAAACAAGCGTACATAAATTTTTCTTCTGAAAATTATTGCAATGGATAAATAAAGTTTTGTGAATCAATCATTCTAAATTTTAATGAAACTCCCTCACGGTGAAACAATAACGAAACCTGTAATATGTAAAAAGAAAAGTAATAAGAAAGAAAATTATGCATTTAACGAAGATTAGCATCTGTCGAAGATCTCTAAAGAGCACATCGTTAAAACCTGTAACATCTGCAGTTAAACAGAACACATCTGTTTTATTTATTCATCTGACGTACATATCACAATTTCCGATTTTACGTCAGAAGTCTGCATATTTGTATGTTCTGGCAGCTAGATTAACTATAGCAGCTGTTCATCGGAATGGGTTCGGACTCGGGTTTGAACGAAACGGCCTGGAGGGTCCAAACCAATTCATTCAGAGTTTCAGAAGTCACGGCTCCAAGCCGAGTCTCCTGCTTTCCGTGTACTTAAAATCAAACATTTTTAGCTATTATAACTGTAGATATTTAAGGTTGCTGTGTACTAACCCTATTGGATTCGCTCACCTCACTGTTAACCTATGGAGAAAATGTGTCTACTATTGACAGCTAGCTACATAAATGCTGATAATCCAGTCAAAATGGCATTTTCAGATAGCCTGAATTTTTCTGCACCTTGCAACAGGATTAATTTTATAAATTGCGTCATCCAAAGGAATTTAGGGGCGTTTAAAACACACTAGAGCAGATTTTTTCCCCCGAATTATTCAAATTTTAAAATTTCATTTGCATTTAAAAAATAACAAACGAAAAATGCCCTAAGATGTTGTAGCGTAGTCAAGTGTGTAACTGAGGCGTTCTTAAACAGGCGTGGTAAAACTTTAGGAAAAACCGAGTGGTCTTAAAAAAACAGCTCAGAAGTAATAAACTTAACAAATTTTAACAACAACAGAGCAGAACAATTTAAATTTAAAACAGTACAGTAGAATGAGATTTAAGTGCATAAGACATTTAGCAGCGGCGCTCCGAGGTTAGTTTAGCCTCATCATGAGCTGAAAATCGTGCGGTCGCTAGCTTCAGACGGTCCAGATGTTAAAACGGGGGCTCTCCCTGAAATCAACAGAGTCTCGCATATATTAAGGCGTCCACACACATGCTGAACTGCAGAGCATTCTGCGGGGAAAACAGTTATTTATGGGACAGAGCGCTCTGCAGCGATCCCTCTTCAGATCGGTTTTTCACAGTTCATCAAAGAGACACGAGGGACCTTGGGGGGGGGGGGTTCTAAATGGGGGAATATCTGGAAGACAGTCTAGTGTTCATTCACACATTAGAATAGCAGGGAGAGGAGCGTGACTAATCGACCCGAAAATGTGTCAAGAGGAGTCGGGGGTGCTTACTGCATATGCGCTCTGTTTATATGTGGATGCACCAAGAAAGTTGTCGGCTCCCGAGAGGGGGTCCGAGGGATTTAGCTCACGATGACAGCCTTGACTCCGGTCGATCGCTATCATAGGCGTGGCGTGCTTCTAACTTTTGAGGGGGACACGAATTCAATTCAGTCAGGGCCCTCCTCAGCGCATTGACTGGAGGACGGTCCTTAAAATATGGAACAGGATCCTTTGATATTGAATAACAATAGAATTGATGTTTGAGTAGTATTCAAAAGTTGTACAATGAAAAAAATAAATATAATATAAATAAAATGAGAGAAAAAAAATATAGCATCGAATTTTTGTTATGGATCATATCATTGTTAAAAACTATGTTAAGGCTAAAGACATAATTGGAATCTTCAATTTCAAAGTTTGAAAAAGCGGGAAAAAACCAACTTTCTTAAAAGTTTTCTACAATTTTCCGATTCTAACTGAACTTCTATTGACGTTTTAATTTATTTCAAGTTAAGTTGGGGGGGGGGGGGCATGTGTCCCCCTCCTCCCGTGGCTACGCCTATGATCGTTATGGTGAACTTTACGACTTTTGTAATGTCAGAATCACTGAGATACGACCACGAACAGACAGCTTTTTGAGTGGTGGTGGAAGATAGCTATGTTCTCCCACAGATTTCTCAAAAATCAATATGCATGGGGCTTAACTTCTTAGTCTAAGAATTTCGGCGGGAACCGCCGATTCGTTTTTAATCCGCTCGGAATTTGCACAGATGATAAGAATGCGGCGGGGACATTGCAGCTGTGTTCCGGCCTTTCGCGGGTAGTGAAAAACACCCCGATACTTGCGTGACGTCACGGTAACAAATTTCTTTCTTTGTTACGGAGAATAATTAAAAAAATCTTTCAATCCAAGTCGACAATCCTTGGGCACATTTTCTCCATAGGTTAACATTGAGGTGAGCAAATCCAATAGGGTTAGTACACCTCTCCATTTATTTTATTGCTAATTTTAAAATGAACTTATCTCAATTCCTTTTCATGTACTTTGAAATATTTTATTGGTCCCCAAAGGGCCAATGGCACAGGCTCCTATTCACCCATGGCAATGTATGTCTGTGTGTATATTTAAATACATTCTATGATTCAAAAATAAAACCCTTCCTTTGGAGGTTTCTAAAGTAGGAAACCTCGACATTGCGATTTTTTTTTTTTTACGCCAGCATATTTCTTAATAAATATAATTGAAATATTTGAATTTTACAGTTCATAGCATTTTTATGGGCATAATTTAATGTTAACTACCGATAATTTTTTCAAGAATAAGTCAATCAAATCATTTATACATTCCAAACTAAAAAACATCATGAAACTGGCGGCTTTTAATCAAACCTGTTTACATGTTTCTCTGAAAAATTATTGAAAAATAATGACCCTCATGTTGATTGTTTGATTTAACAACAGTAATTGATTTAACAACAATAAAATCGCTGGTTATGCAGTTGAATTCCGTGGGAGAAAATATTTTTTTTTTTTTACAGTTGGTTAATTTTTATAACGTAAAGTAAACAAGATTCCGTTACTTCTAAATAATTAGAAGTCCAGAGTGGTAGCTCCTGGCAGTTTCTTTTTTGTTTGTGTTTGTTGTTGTTGCTTATGGCCCCTGGCTGGAAATGTATTCCAGACCCGGTCCATACAGGCTAGCGGGCTGAGGGGTGCAGCTCTGGTTTATAATGGCACCACGAGGGTCGGAGTCCGACTTAGCCAGGTGCCATATCAATTTTGACCGAGCAACCCCAGGGTTGACATCTGGGGGGATCGTACCATCCCCACCCACTGACCTCAAAGACGGACTTTCCGGTCTACGGATTTAACGTGCCCATGTCCGGTCTAGACACGAGGGTATTTAACTGAGCTTGTCGGGAATCGATCCGAGCACCCTCAGAACCGAAAGCCGACACGCTACCGCTAAGCTATCACAGGCCCACAGTTTTTTTGTCCTGAAAAATGCATAATTCGGTAAGATATGAAAGCCTTATAAATATTTAAAAGATGTATATTTCTCGTTTCCGAGGACATTTGAATTTTTGAGTACGAACAAACATTAGTTAGAGGTAGTTCGACGCGGAAAAAAAAGGCAGTATTAAGTTTTATAACTGAACGAAATTAATAAATGGAACAGTAAAAATATTTTTTTATTAATCCTATTAAAAGCGAGGTGGAGATTGAAGTGCAACAAAAAAGTAAAGATAACCCTCTTATCTCTAGAAGAATAACCTTCACCTTCAATATACCACGAGAATTTTTTCAGATGTAGAACGACAGAACATCCTTGAGAATAAGGTAATCAAAACACCTGCGCGTCAAATAAACAGAAAGACTTTGGTCCGAACATCAGGTAGTTTCGTTCCAAGTTTAATTTAAGCAGATATCCAATTTACGAACTTCAAAATGCTTCTCTGGTGTCATCTTTAGTATGGACGAGCGATACCTAAATAGAATGTCGCTCTTCGGTAACGTAGTGTGGGGGTCCACAAGTCCTACAACTGGCACGAGTATTAACACCCACCCGGAATCGGTTTTCAATGCATTTCCTCGTCAGGCAAAAGATGAGCGTATCGGTCCAGATATCAATCATTCTCTTTAATATGTGATCTGTTTCAACTGGTTCATTAAAAAATGACTTTCAAACGCTTGCATTTTTAAGATAAACATTAGAGAAATAAATTAAACAATGAATTGAGGGGGGGGGGGATTAGAAATTTTTGTAAGCAGGAGTTGTAAGGACTTTGCCTAAAACTAAGACTGACAGCCTTTAATATTTACAAAATGCTTTATTGGCATTCTTGAATAAAAATCGGCTCTATACAATAATTACAAAGTAAACATGATTTAAGGATAATGCGCGGGATCAGGATATCCCGAGAGGGGTACGGCAGGCTCTCCGTCTCTGGCACACGTCCGACGATGGAGGTTGTTCACACCTGTAAAAAAAAGGGTCATCTGCCCCCATTTACGTCGAGGTGGCGACTATATACCCTCACAAACGCCTGTGGGTGGTTGAAGCGGCTCTCTTTGATTTCCTTTCTGTAAACTGTCTTCAAACTATTCCGCGTCTTCCGCTAAAGGCTAATCGATTTTCCTCCGGACAGGCTTTGTCTGCAAGGAGGGGGGGATTTTTTACAGAAGACGGCTTCCTAATTGTCCGATGGCGACGCGGCGTCTGCCACAACTCGGTGACAAAACGACTGTCACCGATGAATACGGTAGGTGGATAATGGCCGTCTTGCCGCCAGGCCTTCTCAGGAATTCCGAGTGTGAAAAGAGGCACCAAGTCATTACAGACTAAATTCCTCCCCTCCCCAGATGTTTTTCTGCAGAGAGTTTCACCTGCAAAAAACAGAACAAAAACATGGTCCTTCTCAGGACAATTTCAATTATAAAAACTTTTCCCGAAGGCAAATGCACACCCAATTGACATTACGAGTAGACCGTTAATTTTGATCAAACTCTGGCTTTACCTTCATGAAAGAAAATTTTTAACTGTACTTCAAAGTATTATTTTTAAAAGCACTACAAAAGGAATTTATACTTAAAATTTACGCACTTTAAAATCTCTATTAAGAGAACATGCCGTAGCAAAGAAATTATAAAATTACACAATAATATAACACGTTCTGGCAAAAATTTTAAATAAATTCGTATACTAATACATGTCATACCAAAAAAATTTAAATTCGTAGAACACTAGTACATACACCTGACACTACATAAAAAACATTATAACTAGTAAATCACTCAACTGGGATCCCATAATTTACCTTAATTGTGATCACATGACACAAATAAATTCTCAAATTGATTAAACACAGTTACCATGAAACAACTTTACACAAATAAAATTAAACACAAATCCAAAATGGATACTTAAACTTCATACAGAACATATCATCACGGTTACTAATACACATGAAAATTTTAAATTTTCTTACTTATCTTTTTAATACATTTAACACTTATAGCCATAAAAACAATTTAATACTCGGCATTCCGTAGATCCTGGATCAGGGAACTTAATTCGTTCACGATTACCTGTGATCCAAACTTTTCCATTTAAGTGGACAGTCATCAGTGACCTAAATTTAAATATTCATTTTATCCTACTATAGGATTCACAAACGATTTAGGGTCTAATTTTTCAGTACTGACTGACATAAAATTATGACAAAATAGCTCATTGGCTCATTCCTTATCAAAAAACTCACAAACTTCACATTCCTGTAATCACTTGGATTCTTTGACAACACTTACATTTATCTGTTGTCGTAACAACTCTTCAGACAAAACTTATCGATTTCACAATAAATCATTCAATTGCGGTATTCAAACACCGTACGGAGTGCATTTTGACTCCAATTACTACCTTCTTAGGTATACACAAAAACATACACATCTGCATTTAAAAGTTAGCCCATACCTTTCTGAGGCATTCTACTGGCTTATGCAACAAACAAAACAGAACATAAAATGTTACAATTGAACATTAATTAAAACCTATCTGAGGCATTCCAACACGGCATACATAAAACCGTCATATGGCGTTTGCCACTACAAAATCGTTATATTATGATAACGTCAAAGGAATTTCACCTGAATTTTCCTTTAAAGCAAAACTCAACTTCTATGGTCGAGTCGTTCAAATTTACCAACAATTACATGTTACAATTCATAAAAAAAACATTACTCAAACGAATACACATTAATTTCTGGTCACATTTTTACACTGAAACTACAATTAATCAACATACTTATAATATACATTTAAACTTTTACGACTAAACTTCGGCTTAGCCTGGTGTTCGGCGGGAATTAACATGGTTAAGACGTTTCACAGTATTCTTAACATTAGGACATTTCCCCTTGTGACATTTGTCACAAGCCGACACGTAATCATTTATATCTAAGTGACAATATGGCCAGTAAAAATACTGAGTTAATGATTCTTTCATCTTAGCAACGCCTAAATGAACATTAGTATGTTCGTGGCAGAGTCTTTTTAATTTCTCTCGATACTTTCGAGGCACAATAAGCAGTTTTCTAGTGGTTCCATCGTTATTTTTTTTCTGGTAAAATAACATCTCGTTTACCACCACGTACTTATTTTCTTCGGGCGTCTTCCTTTTCGCCCTATCAAAAATTACTTTTAATTCTTCGTCCTCACTTTGTGCAACTCTAAATTCTTCGGGTGAAGTCTTTAATAAGTCGGGAGTAATTATTCGTTTCTCCTGGAGAGACAAGATAGTCGCGCTCTCTTCAGCAGGGATTTCTTCTACCGCTTCTGCTCCGGGGATCACTTGCTCTATTTTCGTTTTTTCATCTCCCGTGTCTAGTCTTTCTCTATCAAATTTTAGTTTTTCGGCCCGAGTTTGCACAGTATTTTTCACCGGAACTTCTACATTCCTGTTGATCTTGTCAAGCAAGGCTGCCGTTTTATTTCCTAACAAATAGTGTTTCTGCTCGAATTCCGTATTGCTGACAGCTGCTCTAGTTCTGGTGTGGCCCCATTCACATTTTAAATCGACCTCTGCTATAGGTAAGCAAACGGATGAATCTAACACAGGTGCACTGACATAAACGTGCTCTCCTGTGTACATATGGGGTTGTACCAAATTTTTAGAAATCAGATCAATGCTCGCTCCTGTGTCTCTCAGAATAGACGTAGATTTTCCATTAACGACTCCCTGACTGATATATGGAGTCATCACGCCGCTCGAGTCTCCTCCACTAGTTTCTGTTGCCGCGATAATTTCCGTCTCTTTAAGTTTAGGACACTGTGGTCTCAGGTGGTCATAAGAACCACATTCGTAGCAACGGAGCTGTTTTCTTTTCTCAAAAATTCTTTCCTTGTTTTGTCCACTAGAAGCTTCTTTTTCCACATCTTTTTTTTCTTTCTTCTCTTCCTTAAAATTATGGTTATTTTTAAATGGCTTATTAATTTTATCTGTGGACTTTTGATTCTTTGGGAATTCTCTTGTTCGGAAACTGTCTTGCAAGCTTTCATACTTATCTATTTTTTCCGCTAATTCCAAAGGAGTATTAATCTGCATCCACTGCTCCAAAAAATGATCTTTTATATCGGCAGGTACCCGTCTCTTCATCTGTTCCGTTATGTGTAGGTCTCTCAGTTTCTGAAATGTAGTGATTTCTAAATCTGCTATCCACTCATCATAATAGCCACTAAGCTCATGGGCATAATTCCTCCATGACTTGTCTGCGAGTTTAGGATGGCGATAAAACAGTTGTTTTAATTTTTCTGTATTCATCCTAAATCTCTGGAGAATCATCTCTTTTACGTAGTCATAATCTTTTGCCTGTTCTGGCGATTCTCTGGCCATCATGTTGGAAATTTCTGGGGTTAATACCCCTAACAAATATGGCACCCAATCTTGTTTAGGGACTCCCGCCATCTCTGCTCTTCTCTCAAAATTAATTAGATACAGGCCCATTTCGTCCCGTTTCTCGTCAAATTTCTGCATGGTTTTAAGGAGCTGAATGTTCTGAGTTGCGTCTGCATCTCTGTCCCTCCCATTTCGGGCTCTATTGTCTCCATTAATTCCTAATTCCAGTCTCCTTATTTCGAGAGTAAGTTGGTCTTGACGAATTTTGTCTTCTCTTTCTCTCTCTCTCTCTTCTCGTTTCGCTTCTTCTTGGCGAAGTCTCTCTTCACGTTCCTTTCTATCTTCAATAATACGCTCTAGTGCGAGTCTAGCGTCTTCTTCGACGTAATTTTCGTTTTCTGTAATGATCTTCTTAATTTCGAAAATCTTAAGCGTATCGTCAGCTAGTCCTCCTAACTCTTCTAAAAGTTCTAAAAGATCCCCTTTCTTACCCTTGTTTAAAAAGGACATTTTTCTAAATTTAGGGTTTCTAATTTAGGGTAACCAATAAAATTTTTCCTCGGCAACTAGCTATGCCTTCCGACGGTATGTGTCCTAACCGGAACTAACAAGTTCAAAACTGATCAATTTTAGACCGAACTATAATTTTAGCCCTTATGAACACCAAACTAGCACCGCACAATATAAACATTCACAATTTACTCAATACCTATCAAATCAAAATACCGAACTCTTATACAGAATACACATAAACAGAATTCTCAAATTAATCAACGCTCTATATAGATTTCCAACACAGTAATACACAAATACTAAATTATCACTGTTAATATCAAAGCATAAGAAACTTAAATATATCTGTTACTATTAAAAGAAAAAAATACTAAATAAACACTGTTATTATCAAAAGCGAAAAAAAATTCACTTTCTTTAAAAATAGAGAAAAACATACAGTATTTGCAATTAACAAAACACAGAAATTGGCTAAACTTATTGCAATTCCTAACAAACAAAATATTGGTTCTTTACTTGAACACTAACTGGTTACTCATTCATATACCATAAAAACACACAGAAATTGGTTTTACTTATCACAATTCCTAAAACAATAGTTCCTACTTAGAACTTCAAATGGTTAACTCATACACCATTAAAACACAGAAATTGATTTAAATCATCCAAATTTCTAATATAAAATATCAGTTCTTAATACGAACTCTAAATGGCTATTTATACATATACCATCTAAAAAACACAGAAATTGATTTAATTCATCAAAATTTCTAAAATATCAGTTCTTAATACGAACACTAAATGGTTAACTTGTACATATACCATTTAAAAAACCCACAGAAATTGATTTAATTCATCAAAATTTCTAAAATAAAATATCAGTTCTTAATACGAACTCTAAATGGCTAACTTGTACATATACCATTTAAAAAAACACAGAAATTGATTTAATTCATCAAAATTTCTAAAATATTAGTTCTTAATGCGAACTCTAAATGGCTACTTATAAATATACCATTTAAAAAAACAATAAAATAATTTTTACTTATTGCATTTATACAAAACCATTATTTAGTTTTTAAATCAAAGCCAGAATCTGATAAAAAGAATCGGCCTACCTGTAATCCTTTCGTTCATCACTGATATCCTACCGTAACTTCTGACACCATTTAATAACAGTCTGTAAGGACTTTGCCTAAAACTAAGACTGACAGCCTTTAATATTTACAAAATGCTTTATTGGCATTCTTGAATAAAAATCGGCTCTATACAATAATTACAAAGTAAACATGATTTAAGGATAATGCGCGGGATCAGGATATCCCGAGAGGGGTACGGCAGGCTCTCCGTCTCTGGCACACGTCCGACGATGGAGGTTGTTCACACCTGTAAAAAAAAGGGTCATCTGCCCCCATTTACGTCGAGGTGGCGACTATATACCCTCACAAACGCCTGTGGGTGGTTGAAGCGGCTCTCTTTGATTTCCTTTCTGTAAACTGTCTTCAAACTATTCCGCGTCTTCCGCTAAAGGCTAATCGATTTTCCTCCGGACAGGCTTTGTCTGCAAGGAGGGGGGGATTTCTTACAGAAGACGGCTTCCTAATTGTCCGATGGCGACGCGGCGTCTGCCACAACTCGGTGACAAAACGACTGTCACCGATGAATACGGTAGGTGGATAATGGCCGTCTTGCCGCCAGGCCTTCTCAGGAATTCCGAGTGTGAAAAGAGGCACCAAGTCATTACAGAGTGATTCCCCAAACACAAAATTCTCAATTTTCTAGGAAAGAAGAAAACGAAGTAAGCATTATGTTGTAATGAAAACCCTTGTTGCTTATGCCCCTTGACCGACAGTAACATCGGATCAAGTCCCGAAGGCTATTGGCGATGAAGGTGCGGCTCCTGTTTTGAATTAGCACCACAAGGGTCAGAGTCCGACTTGGCTAAATGACCGGTCCCGTAATTTTGAACCGAGTCAAGTGATGAGATAGGGACGCTTGAACCCGCACCTCCAGGGATAAATTTGAAAACTTGGAGGTCATTGTAGCCACGCCCTATTTTACGTGCCCCATCCACCATTAGTGAACACGGCGGTAGATTTGCAGCGACGAGCATCGAACCGGGGACGTTCAGATCACTGGACCGCT
Organism: Dolomedes plantarius; assembly: GCA_907164885.2. Taxonomy (NCBI): domain Eukaryota; kingdom Metazoa; phylum Arthropoda; class Arachnida; order Araneae; family Dolomedidae; genus Dolomedes; species Dolomedes plantarius. Next base: position 46,268,376 of record OU015496.1, read on the forward strand.
GCTCTTGCCAACTGGGCTACTGCGCCCTCATGAAAACCCTTAAACGAACTAAGAGCGCAAAGTAAAGATTCAACTTTCAACGATAGAGAATGGTTGATTTGGGGAGGGAGGGGGGGGGGACAGCACGGAAAACTCAAATTCTGGTCATTCATAAATAAGTAAATGCGTGTACATTCGCCTACCATGCTCTACGTTTGGAGCTTCGATCTGACTAATTTTTTCCCTTATAATTTCCTTGAAACCTCGACGGGTTTTTTGTGTCCCGCTATCTATTCTCTTTCCTATGTTCGCTTGTATTTTTTGATAGCTGAAGTTTTGCGTGTAGTGGTAAATTATTCTACAATGGAAGACTCGGTCCATAGATTGTAGTTTCCACATTACTTCCTAAAGGTCATTCGCCCATCCCGTCCGATTCCAAACGAAGAAGCTTGCACTTGAAAGGACAAAATTCTACCAACTTGACCATAATATAATCAGTTACCGTTAAGAATAACATTATCCTTTTCAACTCGCCTACTACCTGGCGAAATGTATCATCATAACTGGCGAAAAGGATCATAAATCATTCATTGAACTATGTACATCAATAACCATTGCTGTATACAGAGGCTGTTCGCACATTTTTTAGACGATTTTGGTAAGCGGTAATAAAAAATCGTTTGCTGCAAAAGAAATAATTGCAATTGTACTATGTTTTTAAAAGTCAAAATTATCGTCTGCGGCTTGAAAGTTTTATTTTTATTCAAAATGGCGTTTTTAACAAAGCAGTGGTTCGAAGGCTACATTTATGCTCTTTCCGAAGAGAAATATGCATACTCCGTTATCCAAAAACGATGTGAGAGTCATGGTTTTGTGATATCTAAAGCGTCGATAGGTAATATCGTCAACAAGAAAGGAAAAAAGCGTCAAATTGGAGCCTCAAGTGGGACAAAAATTCCAAACAAGTATCAAAGGAAAAAACGGACATCTTCGACTATTGCAAAGGTACGTTGTTTAATGTTAAAAGAAAATCCCCCTAGTCAAAGGACAGTTGCAAAATCATTAAAATGCTCGGTGTCCACTGTAAACAAAATGATAAACGTTGATTTAAATCTTAAGAAAGCGAAAAAACGCAATGTGCATCGTCTTCTTCCAAATCATATCGCTGAACGCAGGACACGCTGTAGAATTCTGTATGAGAAACACTTATCCAAAGAAAAATGGAAAACAATTGTCGCAATAGATGAATCATGGGTGTATTTAAATGATTGCAACAAAAAAAGAGCCATTTATTATCATAAAAGGGGAGAAAAAAATTTAAGTACATGGTTCAAAGAATCGAAAGAAAGTTTTTCTAAGGGATTCATGATTGTTGCTGGTTTTTCTTATAATGGCAAGTTAAAAATAAAGAGAGTGGAAAAAAATGTCAAGATTAACTCCAAATACTATCAGGAACATATTTTATCGCCAATTTTTCTGAATGAAATACCATCGCTTTACCCACAGTGCCATCAATCTGTGAGACTCCATCAGGACAAAGCTAGCAGTCACACATCAAAATCCACTGTAAATTTCTTAAAAGAAATGGAACAAAAAACTGGTATCAAGGCCATACCCTTCACTGATATCCCTACTAAATCTCCCGATGTATCACCTATGGATTTTTGTGCTTTCGGACTTTTAAAATCTACATTTTATCCTTACAGGACTCTGGAAAGCTGTTCAGGAGGAATGGGATAGAATACCTGTTCTGACACTTCAAAAGGCATTATTATCCTGGAAATTGGGGTGTCGAAAGATAGTTCAGAATAAGGGATGTCAAATAGAACATTTAAAACACAAGAATTTTATGTAATTTAGTTTTGTGAATACAATATGCATCGTCTAAAAAATGTGTGAACAGCCTCTGTATCTAGTGTACGCCAATCTCTGTAGGTCTAAGGCAGTAATTTAAGGCAGGGTTTCCGAAAGTGGGCGATACCGCCTCCGGGAGGCGGTAGTAGCCTCGGGTGACAACTGGGGGGGGGGGGGCGGTGGAAGCATAAAGAAAGAAGACGAGCCAATTCTAAAACATTCCGAGGACACTGGACACAGAGTGTACGGGAAAGAGCTAGGCGGGAAACAATCATGTATTGTGATACTTGTTAAGTATCTGGTGACGTAGTTTTCTATTTTTGGTCTTATTCATAACCCTGAGCAGCTTGGGAAGTACCCCGCATTCTGCGTTTTTCTCCAATTGTACTTATATTCTTTTAAGGCAATGACTTCGGTCGTATACCCCATTTTCAGTTTCGCCATCTCATGTACATGTTTTTATCTTTGTACTGTCATTTTATCTTTTTATATGTATTGGTATTTTGCCTTGCCATTGGAAATTTAAAAAAAAAAATTTATATTCTCTCTCTTTAGTTGTATTAAACATCAATCATCAACAGAGTCACCTGTTCCATCGCTAACAGCTTTTTCCTTGGGGCAAGTGTTGATATCACTACTCAGCAAATTTTAACTTTTTTTCTGTATCTGGCTTGTAAATGGGTGAATTTAACTGATTTTAGGGTGCTGAATTCGGTGTAATAATCAGATTCGCTCTATCACGTCACATTTACTAGATACGCATCAGTTACGTAAAGTCAACAGTGAAATAATTGACAAAAATTGACCGTTTGAAAAACAAACAAAAAATTATATTCATCAGTAAAAATGTTTTCTTTATTACTTAAGAAAAAACTATGAACTAATACGAGCACGAAACTTGCACAATTACCCTTAATGTTAATATTAACAATCTTATTTTCAAAATAAGATTATGTCTTTCTTGATGATAGTGCTTTCCTTTTGTAAGATGTGTAATGATTCTCCCTAAACAGAAACCAACAGTAGTCGCCCATCATTGCAGGGTCCCAGCGCCCTTGATAACAATGTTGAATAGTTAGGATGTCTTAATGAAAACGTTCACCCTGTTCATCACTCACAGCACCTCTGGAAAAATGTCTAGGTGGGAGTGCAAAAAATGAATTTTTAGTAACATTTTATAACCCATATTCTCGTAGTTGTTCAGTAGACCAGTCACTATAAATCATATCCATCGTCTTTTACACCCAAAAAACTGCGAGCAATGGCTCTGAAAGACGTCCAAACAGCAGACTCCAAATTCGTGAGCTTAGCATTGAACGTTGGGTCTTTCAACATTTTCTGATTTGTGGCCCAATAAATATACCCCCCTTCACCCGATTTGGGAAACCTAAAATGCTTAAGGCTGCAAATGTTTAAAGGCCCGCAAAGGCTTAAAGGCCGTGGCCACTTTTATCAAGAGGTTTGACAAAGTTTTTCACCAATCCCAACTCTATATGAAGGGGAGGCAAAATGATTTTACTCGGTTCAACCAGTGGTATATTTTTGATATTTTTCTCTCCAGGAACGTACGATTCCCTCATAGACCATTGTTTGGCTTTGTTACGTTTAATATCCTTATAACGGGGAGAGTTAAATTAAAATAAAATATTAAGATTACTAATACTTGCATACACTCTTAGAGGTGTTTAAAAATTAGTTGCATGAAACATTAATTCAATTGCGTTGTGGTTAGTACACTTTAAAGATGCGCGTGGTAAGGCAATAACACATAAAAAATAAAATATCTGGTTCGACTTACTGATGCCCCTCCCCTGCTGTAGAGGGTTGAATCATGAAAATTATTTTAAATTAATTTGATAATAATTCACTGAAGATCTAATAATCTTCAGTAATAATCAAGCAATTAAAAATTGGATCACCGCTAGTTGGAACAAGTAGAGTAGAGGCTTACAAAGTTTCAACAATGCAAATATATTTAAAACAAACATTACCACGCGCGTTATTTATTAATTATATCCTATAATCTTAATTATTAAGTGTGTTTTACCTACATCACAGCTTTGAAGTGGTTCTTTGTATCTCGAATGTCTCATAGGTACAAAAAAAAAAGGCAGAATTTTGTAAACCCACCCTGTAAACCTAACAGTACTTCCAACAGCCACTACTTTTAAATCGCTTCAAATCTGCCATCCGGTATTTATATTTGACTGCCGCCAGCACCAGAGCCCTGTTTTCGTAAGTTTCCTTCACGCTCACTCCACGAGCCAAAGGTACTGGTGGTGGTTTGTTGCCATTATGCAAAAGCACTGCTTTCAGGCTAGCTTTCGAGGAATCTATAAAAATTCTCCATTCATTGGAATCATACTGAATACCCAACTCCGCCATTAAACCATTTACATCTGTACACACACATTAAATTTTTCATTAAAAAAAATACACTTAAAGATGTAGGTCTTCTAAAAATTGAAATATTTGTACCTTCAGCTAGTAGATTCCATTGTTGCAACCTAGAACATAACAATTCTGCCTGTTGCTTAGAAGGTTTTAAGTCACGTACTAAATCGTTCAATTCCTTCTGTTCTATAAGGTGAGGCAATCTCTCATGATTCTAGAATATATTCTTCCACAGGTTGTACAGATTCTGACTCACTTTCTTTTGTTTTCACTAGCTGAATGTTTTGATGTCTTTTACAGCGGAATGCATCCAAATAAAGATTTTAACCTACATAGTCATTCATTTCCTCATTATTTGACCACAAAATTTAAATTATAATTTACATCTCACCATGTATGTAAAACTTACATTCTAAAATTTTGTAAAACCACTACGTGATAGAAAATTTCTGATAGTAAATTCGGATTCTACATGCAAAAATTCTTTAAAAAATGTTCATTACAAATCAGATACAAAATGGCTATTGACTAGTGTATTTGGTGAAAAGTAAGGGATGATTGGCGACAATCCTGGCCAGACGATGAGGTTGAGATTCCTTTGACCTTCAATTTCGTTGCTTTCTACCCAACAACCCAACAAGCCTGTTGAGAAATCAAATCTTGGCAAATTGCAGTAAACTTGCTGTATATAGATTTAGTTGAACTTGAAAGTGTAACAGCAAAAGGTATTTATGATTCCTTTTTTGAATGTCTTGAGATACTAGGAATGCCATAAAATTTCTTATATGACAATTTAGTAAGTATTACATGGGACGATGCAGCAGTTCTAATGGGTAAGAAGAATAGAGAAACCCATGGAGGAATTAATGAGAGATTGATTTCCATCTTTGATAGTTTAGCATAGACTCGAACTATTAGTTAATGATACCTGTTAAATCTGTTTCCGGTACGATTCAAACCATTTATTGATAAGCTTGTATTGTACAACGCATCAGGGAAAAATGCTAGACCCAGGGATACCACTGGCGTCTGATAATTTTCAGGTTACCACTGAAGGGTTAATATAAAACAACGAAAATATTGTTACATTCTCGCCAAAAATTAAACCTGTCGCGACTTATGAGTTGCAATGAATAATTTAGATTTTCTTTATTTCAACATATGCATGTGCATCTAGTAAGCAGGAAATACGAGAATTCTAAAAGCGGTACCACTCAATTTATACTAGTGACTTTTCACAGCAACGCAAAAATGATTCTTTCATGGTGGAAAATTTAAGAGTACAGTAGTCCCGATAATCCGAAATGATTGGGACCAGAGACCAGACCCTTTTCGGATTAAGCGAAATCTTCCTTACAATAAAATTAAATTACATAATAACGTGTGATTACAGAAATATTACATATTACGTGTGATTACACAGTTTATTTTATTAGGTCTGTCTAAACATAACCAAATCTCGGTACCAAATGGGAGATAAAAGAGCGGACCGCTGCCTAGTACAGTACAGTAGAGTAAGTTTTTCTAACTATACGTCGCAGTGCTTGACAGTTGGATTTTAGACGATCATCAGATTGATGAAATGGTTTTGAAAGAACCTGTCAACGTCTCAGACGAGAGTGAAAGTGAATCAGACGGTGACAAAGAGCAGAGGGTATTCTACTCACACGCCGCGGATGCATTTGATGTAGAGCTACGCTACATAGCGCAACACTACCTCGACCCAGCGGACACCATTTTTCTGACGCGTTAGCGTAATTTGGCTTCAAGGGAGAGGTATTCTTCTCAACGAAAAAAAAGTTAAGATTTTCCAAACCAATGAAGTTTAGTAATAATTAGTTCAGTGCTTTGTCTAACTTTGAATTTTCTTGTAATTTTCAGAAATATATTTTATATTACTTAGTATCACTGTGGTTTTATTGAAAACTTAGTTCTTTGACTTTTTGTTTCGGATTACCGAAGTTCGGATTAGCGGGACTCTACTGTACTTGAATATAAAGCTGCATAGTACACACCTGACCTAAATTTTGCACAATTTGTAAAAATGCTAGTTCTTTTCTCTGTGGGCTGCATTGACCTCAATTGTCAGTCACCAGTGAATTCAGAGAAATTTCCCCCTTAGAATCTTTTCTCCAGTAAACTTGTTGGCTACGCCGTAGTAAACACCCCTGGCAACAGTGAAACTTATCAAAGGATCAGAACACACAAAAAGATGCTTAGGTCAGTTTGTTTTAATTCATATCAAACCATGTTCTACTTCTTTTTTTGCTATGAATAATACAATTTTTCAGCAATTGTGCTAATTCCACAAGCTGTTTTCATATCCATGCAAAAATCATAAGTATGCAGTATATAGAGCAAAACAGTTAGGTGCAAATATTTAAAAGAGAAAAAGTTTGAAATTATTTTCTCTTTGTAATTAAACTCTTCAAACATACAATACTCTCAATATTCAATAAATTTGTCCTAAAATATTTTTTTAATTTAAACTTTCTATTTAGCATTTGTCAGACTTCTTAACTCAAAGAGTGCCAATTAATACGTAAAATTCACATACAAGTTAATATTGCTAAGATGACAAAATAAGACATGGATTTGCCTTTTGAAAATAAACTTTATTTTATAAATATTACATTTATACATTTTTAAAATTTCTTTACAAATACGTCTTTTCATTAATCCTTTCGAGGGCTATGATACAGTCCACACTTAAAGCAATAAAAATCAATTTGTTGAAATTTAGCCTTCATAAAAAAAAATCACAAACTTCATGGTTGATACTTTTACTTAACGCCCCCCCCCCCCCCCCCCCCCCAGAGAAATAATGTTGTAAATATGAAAGAATTCATATCACATCTTTTGTGCAAGACCGCATGTCTGACAAACAAAACAAAAAAAAGCTCAACGGAGATGACTTAAGAATGAGAAGTTAAAAGAAGAAAAAGTATTGAGGATAACAATCCAATGAACAGAAGATGCACCTTCTTTAGTTGGCATTTTTGCTAATTAAAATGAGTACATCTTTATAATGTACACAGGAGTTTTGGTTTTAGTGTTACAGGGCGAAAAAAAATAACATGCGGGTCCAATTCAACAGATCTCAACTGTCTAGGAAAATGAGAATTTCAAATGAAGATTAATGTTCACAAGGGATAAATGTAATAATCAGTGCATCAAAGATTTACTGTACAATAAAGTAGTAGTAAAAATGAAATGTCTTCAACAGTTGCAAGAATCACCCCTCTCTTAATACAGAACAGTGAGGTTTAATCTGCTTCTACAGTACTCCGAATTCAGGAGAAAATACTACAATACCATTATTTAGCATTTATTTCTCAAGAATTCCCAATTTAATGTACAAATCTTAATAAGATTGAAGATTCTTATTCATGGAGATCATATACCATGGATTTAAAATTTACTCATAAAATAATCTCGTATGAAAACTTTGCAAACATTTCTAAATTCATTTGTTCTCAACAATTTTTGTATCAAACATTTTGAAAGCTTCAATAAAATCTTTTGAAATTCAACATAACTGAAACGGACAAAACAGAAAAAAAAAGTTAAGCAAGAAGTGTGACACAAATACCATACATATTTTCATACAAATATATTAGGAACTAATATAACAAATGACAAACCAATGTAAAAATACTTTTCGAGACAATGTTGAAAGACAATAGACTTTTTAACATAGTAGCAAATGACTAAAAGCACAAACTAAAACATAAATATACTGATTTTCCATGTTATTTTGTATTGGAAAGCTCAGTTTTAATTACTGGCTTCTATCTTTATTTAGAGCAAAATGTAAAAAGAGGACAGTAATTCTCCCACTCATCTCAGCAGAATAACTTTTCAACAAGCAGAACACTGTTCAGATTATTAAATTATTTGATTTAAAAAATAATAATAATAATAGTGTAGGTGAAGTAGCAAATGAGCACCTACCACTATACTGATTTGAGAATCATTTTTGAATCAGTCTTCAATAAATTCAGAATGATAACGATAGTTGCAAGTATATATATATATATATATATATAAATTTTTAATAGACCATTTTAATCATTTACAATGCATGCACATTTTGCTTAGACTGCAAATTTGTGACAATTCTAGTATTCTGTATTCAGATTATATATGTGTGTATGTATGTATGCATATATATATATAAAATATATAACAAAAAAAAATAAAATAAAATAAGAGAAAAAATCTAATGGTCTTATTTCAAGCAAATATACTGAGAACTGAACTCCAGTAGGATATAAAATTGAACCATTTGTCATTAAGATTAACACTAATTGAACATACTAAAAATGCACATTTCATTCACAATCAGTCTTCAGAGGCCTCTACATAAGTAAATTACTAGGTTTCTCATCTTCCATTTTTATTTTTATCTTTTATTTTGTGATGCTAGGTGTGAACATAAAGCTATAGAGATAGTACTTTCACATCTTAGAAACACTACTTTTACTTCATTTACTCATCTAGTGGATACTAAAGTCATTTGTATTATTAGCTTACTAAAAAATAAAAACGAGTTTCATCCACAAATAGTTTCAGCGGCCTGTACATAAGTAAATGACTAGGTTTCTCATCTTCCATTTTTATTTTATGAAGCTGGTATGAAGTTACAGTAACAGAGATATTACTTTTACATCTACTTCAAAACACAGTACATTGGCTTCATTTACTCATCTAGTGGCTACTGAAGACATTTGCTTTAAGAGTGAATGAAACTTTTATTTCTTTCTAGTATCTATAGTATTAAGCCTAATGAGCAGAATTTCAATAATTTAAGTTCAAAAGATTTCATTTTTTTCAACTTTTAAGTTTTCTATCATTCAGATTTATTTTAACGCTTTAAAAGCCATTTATTTATTTTTTCTCTCTTTGGCCACTTATATCTTTCTAGACTTTCTAAATTATACTAACATCTATAAAATTACAGGTACAAGGGGGGGGGGGGGATCTCTATACATGCATGTATTTCTCTGATAAATGCTTTCTAAAATCACAGCTTTAATGACACTGAAAATTGCATTGTAAAAAATATGATCACAGAAAAGAGTTGACTATTATCACATTATCCTGAGATATATCAGTTCAGGAGTCACTCTTGATTTATGAATAACCCCTAAACGTCATCTTTATGGCCTTTTATTCCATATTTCCCTTATTCAAAGTGCTTGCTCTATGTTGCTATTTTATAGAGCCCCTAGCCTGTTGACCTGAATGATTCCCACTCTCTTTTGGCTTTTCCCATTTGCCTAGGTGATCGTTTGGGGGTTGCTGTCTGCTGTAGCCTACTCTCACTGATGGGGGTTCCACTCAGAACACTCAGAAGGTCTTTGTTGTTACGTTGGCTCTATCCAATGCAATGAAATAACCCTTAAATCCATAAACTAGAATTTACATCAATATTATTTCTATAAAAGATTTTGCACTCAGTTATGGATTAGCTTTCTGCAGATATAATTCATGCATGTATTCATAATTCTTATACCTTCAGCATGCAAGAGAAACCACTGACTTAGATTTAAAAAATTAATTACAATTTATAAATAAATTTAGTATCATAACGTAGGTTCATTAATCCGCTTAAAAACTTTTGATCTGTGATCTGGATTAAAACATGGAGACAGAATTTTTTCTAGTTCATCAATTTTTCTTTTGAACCTCAGTCTTTCTGTGGCATATATCTCCCATTCACCTTTTCTATCATACAATTGAACTGGAAAAACTTCAACTAGCGCTTCATCTGGAGCAAATGAAACCTTAAAAAAGATGAAAAAAAAAGAATAAATATTTTTCAATCAGTGCAACAAAATTGTTCACATTTTTAAATATGAAATATAAGACATCTAGAAAATTTATGGAGTCCACTTCTAAAATAATGAAAAACAACATTATGTTACAGTATTTTGCTCTGAACATTAAAAAGATAAAATATTTTGATAACTCTTTAAATATTTTATCTTGCATGTTTTGATTATCCCAACAAATTATAAAAAATCTTGCCATAGAAAGTGTATAAATCTGAAATGGGAAATAAAATCTTACTATGCGTGAAATAACTAAAAATCTTTCAGTTAATGATTTATTGACAATTCCTGATCTAGATCAGTATTTATAGAATATGGAAAATATCAAACAGCAACACATTAAAATTAATTCTTAGAAAGCAATATCAGTGATCTTAAGAAACAAAGGCATCTGATCACCTTCAAAAAGAGGCTATGAGATTAAAAGTAACACACAGAAGAAAATGATGATCATATAATAGGATGAAATGAAAATAAAATAAGGGTAAAAAGTGTAGAAAAAGGATAGGATGAATACCATGACAGTAGCCAATATTTTCAGCAGGGCTAGTAGATAGGCAAAAATTAGCAGAAACTGGGTGATAAGTTTAAAAAAAATTAAAAAATTCTCTGTACATTTCTAAAGGGAGAGTTAATTTTAAATGTACAGATATACCATAAGGTTCTTTGATCATTAAGGCTAAGATGTAACAAGCCAGATGCCCAGGTAAATTTACAAGCAACTTTTACCCATCAAGTCGTTACCTGAATACCAAATCTCAAGAAAGCTCCAAATTCATCCTTCAGTTCGAAATTATGACTTGTGTGAAAATGTGGTGTTAACCTCTATGCCACGTGCACAGATCACATTATCAAATTGTTTGTCAGTTGTTACTCAACTAATGTAGTTTATTTAAATATTTGCCTTTTAAACTATACTAATAGATCAAATGAATATCAACAAATTTTATGGTGGTGATGTAACTCATGCTTTCAACTGATATGGTCTTTTGGTGATGATCTTTGATTCTAGACAGACTTTTGACTAAAAAAATATATTGATTAAATACTTACATTCTATTTTTTTTTAATCATTTATGTATAGATGATGCACTTAGGAAATATGGTCAACTTACTTGATAATTAAATGAAATTCATTCAAATTTTAACTTTTTGGCCCATTATAATTGTTTCAGCCGTCTTTTATATTTACTTTCAAGCTCATTATCTAATTCAGTCTGAAAAAATTAAATCCTTTACAGTATACCACTCAAGTATTAGAGAATTTAAATTTTCTCCAGCACTGCTATTTGCCATGACCTTTAAAGGCTCAGGTGAGGTAATAGTAAAAAGAAGGGATATTTCTTTTAAGAGGAAGAGAATATTGGCTAAATTGCCATAACGTCCCCTCTAACTTTCCTCCAAAACTGTAGACTGTTGTTGGTATTTTGGTTGGAGGTTATTTGTTAATATTTATGATTAAAGTTTTTCGGTCCAAAATTTTTTATAAATTGTTTCTTAAGACTTAGAAGAAATCTTTATTTTGAGAACAAATACAGCTAATAATACAGAAAAAAAATCTACGTAAATATAACACTCTCTATTAACTAATTATACTGTTATGCAAAAGATATTCACTTAGATAGGATCAAGCTAGATTCAATTTACAATTACCTAAAAGTTTTCTGAATGGGGTAAATGTAAATATTTTTGGACAGTTGTGAATGTTGTTTATTAAAAAAAGTTTACTATATAGCATCATAGAATCATAATATAATACAATATTTTTTTTAAAAAAGGCAGTACCTAGTACCATAAATGATTTTTGTTTATGTGGACCATCTTACCCCAGAGACGATGTATTAGAAGCAGCAAAGGATGTAGCAAATCAAAACTGCACTTACAGCCCATACATGATGGAATGTCTTAAAGTTGTTTTTACATCAAATAAAAAGTAGAAAGTTCAATTAATAGAATAGGTCAGAGCTCCGCAACCTTTTATCTTCCACGGCACAAAAACATTTTTTCCGATAATTCTGTGGCACACCACAAGAAAAAGCTTGCAAATATATAAATTACAATAAATACGTATATTTTTATGAAATAAAAAAACACAACAAAATAGCTCTATATGTCAAAATAATTATAATCATTTAAGTTTTATATAAATCATTTTGAACTGTACACCAACACAAGAACAAAAATATAAAATTATAGTTTACAAGTAAAAAAATTTTCTCTTTAAATTTTAATATTAAAATTTGTTTTTTTTTGGTCTTTACTTAAAAAATCAAATTTAACCATAACTAATGCCTAATAAATCAAATTTAAACATAACTAATTTATTAATCAGATATTTGAGATTGTTTTGATAAATGTGCATTTTATATTTGGCTCTATATTAGAAAGAGCTACAGTTCATGGTCAAGGCCCTTTAAATATGATCGTTTGTCATTTTCAATTAGAACCAGTGTCGAACAACTTTGTTCGCATAAGTATGTCGTAGAAAAATGGAGCAAAATTGCAATGGCCTTGTCAGAAATTTGTGGATATTCTTTCTTAACTGAAGTCCAGAAATATGACGCTTGAGCATACATACAATGTATGGCTAGCATGTTTTTGTTTTGTGTATAATTTCAACCCAGAAAAATTACATTAAGAAAAAGTTAGAGGAATATTTTACTTAGAAAAATTTCTATTTAATGCGGTGGATAATTTTTTTTATTATCATAATCGATAAAATCACCACAGCACAGTCAATATCACCTCGCGGCACAGCGGTTGCGGAGCACTGGAATAGGCATTATCACATCCAGATGAAATTGACTTGAAGATAATGGGCCAAGCCTACCCGAGATGTGGTGATAGACTTGGGTAGATGAAGCAGACTTGGTGAATTTCATTAAAGCCAAAACTTGAATGGGTTATCCATACAATACACTGGAAATTGTCATTAACATGGCTATAAATATATTATTAATATTGTTGCTCAATATGTTCAAGTAATCAATCTCTATACATGCTGCTCCAGGAACTGATTGGTACTGGAGCCTACAGCATCATCCTACTGTATTATTTCAAACTGCAATTGTAAACATACAGTTAAAATTTAGAAACACAACATGAAGCAATAGAATGATTTACAATTCAATTTTTTTTTGCATTTTATTTAAAAACAGAGAAATCACTCATTTACAATTACCCATTTGTTGTCAGGGTAATTGTAAATTGTATTTTAGAGCTCTTTAATACTGATATACTATCAATATTTTATGCAACATAAGAAAGATTAAAACTACCACCATTAACAGTCATTCTAATTTTAAACCCAAATCATATTTTATAAGATCAATCATTCACATACTGTTTACAATGACCCTACCTGACCCTAAATACTGCAGTAATTCAGCACACCCATAAGATTATTTATTTTGTAGGTTCTTAGATCAGGGATTTGCTGGTTGATTTCAGGCTTTGTTTGGTCAGACGAACACACTAAGATTTTATTTTCTTGTATCTTATAAAACGATTTTTTAAATTCCTTAAAAAAAAAAAAAAAAAAAAAAAAGGAGAGAGAGAGAGATAGCAAGAGAGCAAGCAATGCTCTCCTTGGTAACAATCTGGCAAATTTATCTAAAAGACAGATAAGAATGGAAAATATATAATTTCTGTGTATTAAAATGAATTTGTATCTCAAGGGCATGAATTTAGTTATATTAAAATAAATTTTTCACTTCCAAAAGCTTCAGTACACAAGTCTACTAGTGTTACCAGTTAATAGTATATAAAAAAGTTTTGAGTGGAAAGGGTTTAAACTGTTTCAACTCTTTCCATGCTGCAGGAAAATCAAAAGCATAATGATATTCAAGTCAATTGTCACTCTCTAGAAAGCATTATACAAGCCTTCAGTTTGGGATCTATTTCTAACATTGACCAAATTCTCAGAAGGCATACTCTATAGTGTAAATTTAAAAACATTTTTAAGCATTGTGGCAGCATATGTATATTTAAGGAACTCATTATAAAAAATGCCAGTGAAGAGTTGAACCTGGTATGAAAAAACTAAATTATAAGATTAAGATGTAGCAAAAAAATTCCTGTGTATTTTTCACCAAATGTGGTTTAAATACCTAGAGAAGTGATTCTCATACTTTTTGTGTTTACACGTTTCCTATGGATGACTTTCAGAAAACAAAACCACAGTTTATAACAGAAATCAAATAATTACCTTAGAAGGTAACTTTGGTTTCACCTCTATTCCCTGCGTAGATTCATTCCATCTCTTATTCACTTCTTGTAGATGAACTCGTAACTCTATTGTCTCATCATCTTCACCAAAATTAATACTATAATTAGTATCAGGTGAAAGAGTTTGTGGAGTACATAGACTAGTCACAAGCAGTCCAGAGAATTCAAAGTCATGTGTATCATTAAATATTTCAGTGTCACAAGTGTCCCAGTCAGATTCATCGTCACTCGAGTTTTCAACAGGTACCATGAATGATGAAATGAAACTAGCTGCCTTTCGGTAGTCACAGTCCACAGGCCGTAAGTATTTTGAATTTGTGCTTTTAGATTTAGTAAGATCAGATGATACAATATTAGTGTCGGCTTCTTTGTTAACTGGAGAACCTGTGTTACACTGTTCAGCTTCGTAAGATTCCCATTCAGAATCATCATCGCTGGCACTGTCTACTGTTACAACGAAAGATGACATATTAGGTGCCATCTGTACAGAATGACTTACTGCCAATGTACATCCGAATTCTGCACTGCCAGAAACCACGCACACACTAGTTAGAGATGAAGTAACAGTGCTGTCTACATCATCATCGTCAGAGACTGAAGCTGAACTACTACAGTCAAATTGTTGATTTTTTCGTTGCCTCCGTCTCCTCTTCTTTGATCGCTTTTGCATTTCCTTAGTTTTACGATTTGCCAGTTCTTTATTCAACGTTAAAGTATTAGCTATGGTATACTTATTGGAAATTTCACATTTCTTCTTGTCAAGTGAATGAGTTTCATTATCTGACATCTTTGTTTCAGATGCTGGTGGGACAGGTTTTTTAAATCCAAAACTATTTTTATGACTCCGACTCATCTCAGATGGCTGGTTAAAATGTAAACTGTTTAAAAGATTACCAATCAGTATCTTGTCTGAAAGTAAACGTGAATCAGACGAACCGTAAGCGTGGCGATAAGTACTCATGGCTAAGTTACTCATAGGATAAGAAAAAGGTTTCTCGGCATTAAGAAAATTGAAAGAATAGTTACCGGATAGGAAACCTAAAGGCTGTTTAAAATGCATCACTTGATTTGTCGATTCACTGTTAAAAATGGCATCGCCTATCAGTCCACCGAACAAGTCAACCGGGCACAATTGATGAGACAGGGAACTGCTGTTAGCACTCGTTAGGTATGAAGCGCCGGAAATTTTCGAAGATTCTATATTCATTTTTGAAGAGAACGGGAAGAGTTTATCAACGAAGAAATCCATTAATGCTGATGACATTATGCACGTAAATGATATTTTCTTTTAGACGAGGTGCACAGTAGGCCGTTTCTTCTTCCAATTTTTAGGACACTTCAAAATACACTGATACGGGTAAACATTATTTGCATTAGAATTTCCGAACAAATCAACACTAAAGTTGTATTCACTTGCCTCAAATTCTGTCATTGTTAACATCTGTACGGAACTCATATCTGTGACTAATTTCTCGTTTTCAGTGGAATATCAAAATGGCTGATAGCATTATCTGCTACAATAAGGTTATGAGTTATGACTGCGTCACAATGCCAATAAGTCGCCAATCATTTCCTTCTTTTGAAAACATAAAATGAAAATTAAAATAACGTGACATACAATTTAAGCTAATTTTTAATAATACAAAACGAACACTTTTTTCAGCCCATTAGAAAGTTTTATAATACAGTTACAGCTTAAAAGATGTAAAATGATTTTTTTAAATTATAATTCTTTACAAAACAGTCGCCAAACATGAGATAATTATCACATGTTGCACCAAATCTTTTGACGTCATATTTTTTGCGGAGATGTAGTCAGAAATTCATTATTTTATAACGAAATATATGTCATTTAAATAGCATAAAAAATATTAGCAAATATTTAATCATTTTTCATATAAATTACTCTTTGCTAAAACTTCTGTTTCGTAATGAAAATTTCAAATGTAAACAAATATTGCATCAGAATCCACGTGACACAGTCCTGATATACGAGTCGCTGTTACAAAGTTGTATAAATTCAGTACGTCGTCACGCGCAGCAAGGTAAGTTCGTCGTTAAGTGCCGAACCTTAGGGGTTTATTGTCGTTAAGTGTCGAACGCTTAGGGTTTTAGCGGCCCTGGGCGAAACATATTTACTGGCAATCAAATTTCTCTACGTACTGAGTAATGGATCTTGTAAGACAACCCCGATCAATTTGTATGAATAATGAAACAATGGAATTTTTTTTTACACGATTTAGAAAATGTAAATTGTTAAAAACAAATACTTATATGTATGAATTTGTTGGTTATAAAGCAATTTTTCTTGCTTTCTGAGCAGCAAAATTGTCTATTATAAGTGAAAAGTCCAAAGATGATGAGAGGTCATTTTCATTAGAAGTAGGTGCCAATTAGGACAGTCATACAATCCGTATTCAAAGCATACTGATTGAACCTGCTTTGTAATATTTTCAATTCTTCGAGAAGTGGGAAATAAAATCCATTATAATGATAGAGAAAACAAGTGTAAAAGCCATTTTTTGTTTACCTCACTCCTTCAACCTTCAGACCCCTTTCTTCCCAACAGGTTTGGGGCGCATTTAGTTGTCTTCACTCCCTGGAGAAATGTCTTGTCTATTGTTTACTTTGAATAGACCAAACATTTGACCAAATGGTATTAGTATTCGTTCACAAATCTATGTTCACTTTTTTTTTTCAGTTTGCAACTATTCCGTGAAAACGGGCAGATTACAACAAAAAAAAGGTTATAATTCTTCAAATGACTGTATGTAATGACTATGTTTTTCTACCAGAGAAATTTTTTGAACCAAAAGGGTAGTTTGTCAATTTAAATTCTTTTTACGATTCTTTTCAAAAAATAGAAACATATTTTTTTTTATAAGTTGAATTTTAGAAACCGCGAAAAATGAGGGATGTCTTAAAAAACCCGTAACATTTAGAAAAGTGTTGCGATGAGGAATAGAAATGGCGGCCCTGGGCGGTTGCCCAGTTCACCCATCCCTAAGCACGGCCCTGTCGAACCTGGTTTGACAACTCTAACTGTAGAATGTTATATCTGTATCGTAGAGTTGGAAGTGATATCACTTTTCCCGTAATTAAAAAGCAATCAGAATAACTATTTCGTATTTCAGATGGAAGGGCAGTTTAAAAAATGCTTATTGGAAATATTTGTAAAGTTACAAATTATAGATATGATTTTACTCAAATACTTCATTAGCAAAGGTCACCAACCAACATGATCTTCTATTTAGTTGTTGAGAAAAATTGCAATATTTTTTACTATGATTTTATTAACTCTTTCTTGTTTGTTTGTTTGTTTGTATGTGTGTCTGTTTGTCCGGTACAAATCTTTCAATCGATTTTTAACTAACTTCCCGACTAGCTAGACATTTGAAACTTTTAGAATAGCTCAGAACACGATGACAATGCATTATTTTAATACTTTTAGCCATCTTTAAGCAGAATTAAATTCATTTTCAGTTAATTTTGTTTTGTAGACTGGTGCAGCCATCCATCGGCCGGGACGGGAACGAAAAGTTAAACGCAAGTTAACTTCCTTTTCTTTCAAGTTGATGGGATAATTCATCAAAAAAAATTTTTTTAAAGTATTTATTAATACATAGAATTGTCAAATTTATATGATTCAACAGAAAATTTAAAAATATGGTATATAAAAAGTTCTTTTTATCTTGTAATTATTATAAAATTTTCCTCAACGACCACATAAATATGCAGGAGCGATGTAACAAGAGCTATTATTGTGTTTAAAATGCCTTGTTAGTAGTACAGTACAGCCTAAGTAAAATACCATTAATAACTGCGAAAAATTTTAGGGCCTACAAAGTTTTCTGTAATAACTGAAGTGTTATGATGGAGGGTGTACTTCGTGAGTCATAAATTCAGAAATACTCAAATATACTCATATACTCATATACTCAGAAACTATTAAAGAGATATAAAAAAGTGAAAAATATATCTTTATGTTTCGTAAAATTTAATACCTGTTTTTTTGTTTGCGAAGGTAAATGTTAGAATAACTTGGGATACTAGAACATTTTAAGAAAATTTTATCACTCTGATCAGGAAAGAAATATTAAATTGAATTATTATATAACTATTTAGGATTTATTAAACTGGAACCATTAACAGGATTTCTTCCATGAAGGAATATTTTAGTGTCTCGTCGCTTCCATATCACGTGCTTGGAAAACCTTGCAATTGCCTCATAACACCTGCACAAATTCAATCCAACTTGTCGTAACGCTTTACAACTTTCAACAATCAAGTTGTTTATTAGTCATGCACTATTCGTCTGTTGTCTGATGAAATGGTGACAATTTAATCACCCTATCGCTAAAGGTTTTTTTTTTCTATGATTGTATTCGACAAGATGAGTCCAAGCAACGAGATGAAATGTTAACTCTAATATCATTCTGTGCGTCTTTAAGACGAATAAGAATAGAATAAAAAATGATGGAATATCTTTGAAACAGTGAAAATCGACCATAAAGTGTGTGCCGGGCGATGATCGAATGTCTAGGGCACTGGCATTCGGTTTGGAGCTAGTGGGTTCGAGTCCTATTGTCGGCATGTTTGTACCCATTCGGAATCGCCTTCAAACTGTAGGCAGGACTTGAAATGAATATGAACCAAACCTAAAAGTTCCGATCAAATTTTTTATTTATTTATCCAAATGAAACCATTATTTTCGGATGGATTTGATTTTGCTCCAAACGATATCTATCGTTCCGGATATATATATATAGTGAAACCCCGATTTAACGTTATTCAAGGGAATCATAAAGAAATGACGTTATATGCGGGAAAACGTTAATTCGGGGTAAGACCAAAAACAAAACACTGAGCATAAAATAAAGTCTAATTTGGGTAACATACCTTTTATTTCTTCATTTACAATGGTTTAGACAACAGTTTTCTAAATTATGCTTTAAATAAATCGGTTATTTCACTTTGCGTCCTATTTATAGCACAAATCGCATTCTCAACAGGAGTTTAGTAAGCTTTTAACTTGGCCTTCACTATTTGAAAGGAACGCTTCCACTGTTTTCAAAGCTTGAATGGCTTCTGTCGCAGAAGGATTCCCATGTTCCTCATCGTCATCATTGTCCGAACTATGCAATTCTGAGTCTATTAAATCACTTAGAATCGGAATCTCTGTCACGATATTGGAATCACAATGTAGATAGATAATTCTCGAGATCTATATGTTTCCACCCATCTTTATATCCTAATATAAGTTATTTGTTATCTAATCTGCAACAACAGAAGTCACACTAATGTTGCTTTAATTTGAATTACACATATAACTGTATTTTTTTGTTAGTAAATAAAGAGTTTTGAGTTGTTAGTATTTAGTTTTATTATTTTCCCAATAATCACTAAGTCAAAATTATTTGACGGCACGCCTATGGCCTTATTAAACATTTCTTTAGAAAAAATGGCACGTTGATCCATAAAGGTTCGCCACCCCTGTCCTAGAGTGACGTACTCGACTTGGATCTCTCACCTGATAACGAGCAAACATGCTGCTCTCGAAATTAATACTTAATTTTGCATTTTTATGTAAATATAAGTGTAAATAAACTTAGATAGAAACTAGGCTCTCCCACTCTGGAATCTTTATTGAACTTTGGACTATATAATTTGAAATTTCCTCACCTTTTGTTTCTTGGATATACAAGTTGGACTTCGATCGGCTTCACTATATAAGAGAAATCACCCATTTCATTCGAGTCTTCATTTTCTCTCTCCTTGTACTCATATTCATCACCACTGTCCTCCCGAAAACCAGCTTTTGCAAAAGGACGTGAGATGCATTTTCCCATGCTGAAGAAATCATATGAAGAGATTCTAGAACGTTTCTCGATTTTTTTCCTGCCTCCAAATTCTATACTAAGAAGGTTTTTTTTTTCAAATCTTAGTTTCTATACTTTACATTGAACGATCCCCAAATCACAAGGTTGCCTTGCTTGTACAGGGAAAATTCCATCCGCACATTTTGTAATTTTAAATGTACAACATGGATTGTAAATTGATCAACAAACAAAATAATCTTACGTTTCTGCAAACGCATTTATCTGTCCAATTTGCGAAGAACCAACTCCAGCAGACTCGCCACAATTAGACTTGTATGATAAATTTTGTCATTTTTTAAAGCGGTCTATCCAACCATTTGAAGCTGTGAATCCTTAAATTCCCAGTTTAGAAGCAATTTCTATTTCAAAACGGGGCCATTTATAGGAATGCTTGTTATACGAACTTTGTTGAACTTTATTGAACCATTGAAAAAGGAATTCCTCAAACGGTGACAATTTCCTATTTTTTTCTTTTTTATTAGCCAGTTTTCCCATCTTTTACACCATTTCGCTCCATTAAATCTGCTTGCTTTAAAATTTTTATGACAATTTTTGACTATTTTAGGAAAATTTCATTGAGTTTTCCCCCTCTGAAAAAACGTTAAATGCGGGAAATACTTTTAAATGAAAACAGTAAATCCGGGATTTTTTAACATTACAAGTACAGTTGGTTCTCTGTTTAACGACGCTCTACTTAACTACGACCTCTATTTAAAGACGATATTTCCCGGTCCCGGTCCCTCCGACGTAAAAAAAATTCTATTTTAAGACGATTTTGTTTCTATTTAACGACGATTTTTTCTTACATGATAAACTTTTTCTTCAACATTTTATCTACAGGAGGGTTACTTTCTGTGGGGGAGTTTGGTTTCAATAACAGACCCGGAATTTCCTTTATGTTTGTTGCAATCATATGGTGCATATACATTGGTGCAGAGTTCTCTTCCTGTGCCTTGGGGAATCCAGTGATTTATGTTCACTCTGTACTCTGTACTATGCGTGGATCGCCTCCTTGTTGCAGTGGAAAAAACCGGGGGGGGGGGGGAGGGATTACTGTTTCTCGGAAGATCGAACATTCTTCCCTGGTGGATCGAATTTCTTAGTGCGGGTGTGGAATCACTCTATTGTACCTACCATGTTGTCATGTGATTTACGAACTGTCCAAAAGCACCCCTCTCTCACTCCTTCTGGGAAGCACGTGTTCATGTTTAGAGAATTCATGGTTGTGTGTAGGAGCTCATTCCAGTACGAATACGAGGTGAGCAGAGCAAAATGGCATCAAAGCGAAAGCCTCTTACGCTACACGAAAAAGTGAAAATTATTGAAAACTGGGAAGAAAGTGTTGGAATAACAAAAGTCCAATTCGCAAGACAATTTCAGCTACCCGAGTCTACTCTCAAAGGCATTTTAGCAAGCAAAGAGAAAATTCTTGAAGCAGCACAAAAATTTGGTTTGGGATCCAAATCCAAACGGCAGAAATTCAATGTGGCCGATCAGAAGAGTTTGAGAAGGCAGTCCTGCAATGGTTTCATCAAGCAAGAGCATCTAACATTCCAATTTCCGGAGTGATATTTAAAGAAAATGCTATTATTCTTGCAGAAAAGTTTGGAATGCAAAATTTTCAGGCTTCGGCTGGTTGGCTAACAAAGTTCAAAGAAAGATACGGGCTTGTATTTAAAAGCATATCTGGCGAAAGTGGCTCCGTAGATGAAAAAATAGTGGATGAATGGAAAATAGTGCTGAAGTGGATATTAGATGGATATGATGAGAAGAACATATTCAATGTAGATGAGACGTGTCTATTTTACAATATGGTGCCTAATAAAACCTTAACGTATATGAGCGAAAAGTGTTTTGGTGGAAAACACAGTAAGGAACGATTGACTGTTTTACTGTGCACAAATTCGGATGGATCTGAGAAATTTCCACCACCAGTTATAGGCAAATCAAAGCAACCAAGGTGTTTTAAGAATATCACCAGGAAACCTTGTGAGTACCGCAATAACAATAAAGCGTGGATGACATCACAAATTTTTATTGACTGGATTAGAAAATTTGATGCAAAAATGCATCGAGAAAAGAGAAAGGTTTTACTTTTAATCGACCGATGCACTGCACATACTCCAAATATCCCTGGACTTACAAATTTGACTATCTATTTTTTACCAGCTAATTGCACTAGCAAGTTGCAGCCATTAGACCTGGATATCATTCGCAGTGGGAAAGCATACTACAGAAAGTCTTTAATTAGGAAATTAATAAACATTTCGGCTGACAGTATAAAAATTAGAAAATTTACAATCTTGGAAGCAATGCACATGATAACATCAGCATGGAAAGAAGTTTCTTCATCCACAATAAAAAACTGCTTTCGCATTGCTGGAATTCACAAATAACTTGTAGTGGAACTGCAAAGTACGGATGTAGAAATCAACGAAGATGACATTACCCCTGAAGAATGGAGAAGTCTTGTTGAAGATGAGGATGTTTCAATTCAAGATTTCTACAATTGTGATAAATATGTTTTAACAACAGATTTCAGAAATGTAGAACAAATTTATGAAGATATTGTAAGCGAAAACACAGTGTCAGACGAAGAAGGTGAAGTTGAAGACACGGAAAACGAGACACTGCCACCGTCTTACACAGATGCAATTTCTGCTCTAGATGTTCTCCGACGCCATATTATATCGCAAATGGAAGGTGACTCATTTAACATTTTAGAAAATCTGGAAAAGAGAATAACGAAAACAAGGCGAATGAAGCAATCAACACTTTTTGAATTTTTTAAAACGTAATTTATTGTATTGTTTGTACTCTTTTTTTCTCCAATGTAATTTAAAATAACTTTTTGTGAATAAAATAATGATGATAATAAAAATAAAATTTTTAAACCCGCCAATATATTAAGAAATATATTGACAGTCCTAAGCCTGTAAAGTGTGAAGGGAAATGTTATTTTTTCACAAATTCTGTTTAAGGACGATCTCTACTTAAGGACGATTTTTCACGGTCCCTTGAAAGTCGTTAAACAGAGAACCAACTGTATCTATATAAATAAAGTAACAGACGTATTTGTCGTGGGTTTTGTCGGGTCACGTGACATCACGTCTCCGGATCGCACTCATCCTGAGACTGCGATTTTGGCGCCCATTTTGTTTTGGTCGAAAATCGGAGTATTATTTTTCTCATGAAAGTACATAAATCTTACATATTTGGAAAGCTGATTTTGAACATTTTGAAAACTGATAACTTTTTCTGCTTACAGTTAATCTGTTACTTTAATAGTTTTAAAGATATTTCAGTTCTAAAAAAGCACTCCACCGGAGAAGCAATCCACTCCAAGCAGTATGGTGCAGCCATCTGTCGGCAGCGACGGGAATGAAAATTGACGAGAATTTAATACATTTGTGTGGCCCTGAAAAGGGCCTTTTTTTTCTTTTGTGGGGCACGAGCATAGGCGGGCGTCGCCCGCCTAGTAGGAAATAAATTGGGACTGATGAAAAATGACGTTATATGCGGGGGAATCGTTAAATACGGGTTATGTTCAATCGGGGTTTCACTGTATATATGTATATATATATATACAGAGGCTGTTCACACATTTTTTAGACGATGTATATTGCATTCACAAAACTAAATTACATAAAATTCTTGTGTTTTAAATGTTCTATTTGACATCCCTTATTCTGAACTATCTTTCGACACCGCAATTTCCAGGATAATAATGCCTTTTGAAGTGTCAGAAGAGGTATTCTATCCCATTCCTCCTGAACAGCTTTCCAGAGTCATGTAACGGTTTTGGGACGACGTTTGGATAATGCAGATTTTAAAAGTCCGAAAGCAAAAAAATCCATAGGCGATACATCGGGAGATTTAGTAGGGATATCAGTGAAGGGTATGGCCTTGATACCAGTTTTTTGTTCCATTTCTTTTAGGAAATTTACAGTGGATTTTGACGTGTGACTGCTAGCTTTGTCCTGATGGAGTCTCACAGATTGATGGCACTGTGGGTAAAGCGATGGTATTTCATTCAGAAAAATTGGCGATAAAATATGTTCCTGATAGTATTTGGAGTTAATCTTGACATTTTTTTCCACTCTCTTTATTTTTAACTTGCCATTATAAGAAAAACCAGCAACAATCATGAATCCCTTAGAAAAACTTTCTTTCGATTCTTTGAACCATGTACTTAAATTTTTTTCTCCCCTTTTATGATAATAAATGGCTCTTTTTTTGTTGCAATCATTTAAATACACCCATGATTCATCTATTGTGACAATTGTTTTCCATTTTTGTTTGGATAAGTGTTTCTCATATAGAATTCTGCAGCGTGTCCTGCGTTCAGCGATATGATTTGGAAGAAGACTATGCACATTGCGTTTTTTCGCTTTCTTAAGATTTAAATCAACGTTTAAAATTTTGTTTACAGTGGACACCGAGCATTTTAATGATTTTACAACTGTCCTTTGACTAGGGGGATTTTCTTTTAACATTAAACAACGTACCTCTGCAATAGTCGAAGATGTCCGTTTTTCCCTTGGATACTTGTTTGGAATTTTTGTCCCACTTGAGGCTCCAATTTGACGTTCTTTTCCTTTCTTGTTGACGATATTACCTATCGACGCTTTAGATATCACAAAACCATGACGCTCACATCGTTTTTGGATAACGGAGTATGCATATTTCTCTTCGGAAAGAGCATAAATGTAGCCTTCGAACCACTGCTTTGTTAAAAATGCCATTTTTAATAAAAACAAAACTTTCAAGCCGCAGACGATAATTTTGACTTTTAAAAACATAGTACAATTGCAATTATTTCTTTTGCAGCAAACGATTTTTAATTACCTCTTACCAAAATCGTCTAAAAATGTGCGAACCGCCTCTGTATATATAGTGTTTCAGGGGGCATGTAAGCAATCCGTGTTAAATACGAGGCATTTTCGGAAAGTAAAGATACTTCACCGATCTTCAGCACGTCTTTATAATGTCTGTGTCAATTCAGAATCCCACCAAATGTTGGATACAGGATCCCCGCCAAAGAAATCATGGCTTCTGTTTTCTGGGACAGACAAAGTATTCTTCTGGTTGACTTGATGCTTCCCGGCGCCACAATTAATGCTGATGCATATTGCGAGACTTTGAGAGTCTCAGACGGGTAATTCAAAATAAACGCAGGGGCTTGTTGACAAGAGCAGTTTGCTTGCTGCATGACAACGTCGTCATCTCACAGCGTTTCAAACCAAACCACTACTCAACTTTTTCGAATGGAAAATTTTAGATCTTTCGCCATACAGCCCGGACCTTGCACCCAGGGACTTCCACTTATTCCTTTACCTGAAAACACATCTTGCAGGGCAAAACTTTCACGACGATGATGAGATCAAAATTAAAGTCGAAATGTGGTTCCAACAACAGGCGGCAAAGTTCTATGACTGTGGAATACAAAAGCTTGTACCCAGACTTAACAAATTCTTTGACAATGGCGGCAACTATGTCGAAAAATAAGACATGTACCAGTAAGTAATTTGTTATTTACATTTAATCAATAAAATTTTTTTCGAGTGAGTTTGCGACATTGTATCTTTACTTTTCGAAAATGCCTCGTATTTGGGGTTGAATCGAGTACGGGACAGGGCCCGATTTAGAAAATTCTGGACTATAGGCACAACTTCAGAAGGGGGCCCCTAACACTGATGTGGGCTTAAAATTTCTAAAATTGACACACAAAAAGAATAATGTGAAAGTACCATTTTACCAAGAATTTGCTATTTGAAGCGTAGAAGTCTAGAACATTATCATATAACAAAAAGCAATAGAACATATTAACTTCACCATTATAACACCAATACAATGCAACCAGAAAAACTTATTAATCCCTTGTATACACTATAACATACGTATATATGATGAACTATACATATAACTGTACATATGATGAACCAATCAATCAAATTTGAAAGGAAATTTAAAAAAAAAATCGTTTTAAAAAAAGGTAAAATTAAAAAAAATTGAATTAGGAATTTTTTCTTTTAAAATAAAAATTTTGGGGGGCCCCTAGGCCCGCACCTACTGGGCCTAATGGAAAATCAGGGCCTGGTATGGGATAGTGGTCAATGCGATCCTGTGATCACATGATTCACTCTCACTACCCCGCCCCCGATTCAACCTCAAATATTTAACAATCGGTTCCTCTTTGAATCACAAGAAACTTGTCTATTTCGTAAGAGAGTTCCTGTTTCATTAGTAAGACGTTGGAAAACGGAAATATGACTCTGACACTTCAGATAAAAGAAACTTAAACTGCTTTAGATAAAATGGCACACCTCCAGACGCATCCGTTAGATCAGGGGTTCTCAACCTTTCAGGCTGTGGACCCCCCCCCCCCCTTGAAAACTGATGTGAGGTCACGCCTCCCCCGCCCCACCACCACCACCACCATATGTGGTCAATACCAGTAGTACAATCGGAATTTGAAACTGAATCTGGTTATTAAATGAAAATTTATAATAGATAATTTCATACACAATATTTAGTATTACTACACATATCTTAATTTGGAACATATTATTATTGAACATATGAAATCAAAGAATTAAATACAGATCAAATATATTTGAGGTAATCAAGAATCTAGGTGAGATTAGCATGTAATACCAGTCACTTTCACAACATTAATGAGAGGGCTGGCACTGTTTGTCCTTGACAAGCAGGCCCAGATTTCCGCATGGGCAAGTGGGGCACTTGCCCAGGGCTCCCAAAATTATGGGGCCCACCTAATTTAATATTAAATTGTACATATTTTTGAAAATGTGGTTTTTGGTTTATACAGTAAATGGGGGCAGTCGGAGATACAGAAAAAAATCCTGGGTGGAGCACAGTGCACCCACTATAGTAAAAACATACTTACATCCATAAGCGTTTCTGGTTTATTTATTTCATTTTTTTTTTTTTTTTTTTTTTTTTTGGGGGGGGGGGGGGGTTGTAATAACTTCAGACTGATCTATTTTGAATTTCAAAAGAAAATTTCATGAATTTATTTATTAACATTAAAAAGTAAATTAATAAATTAACTCTTATTATTATTATTATTGTAATTATTTTTCAAATTTTTGACTTATTGGTCAAACATTTTTTGAATCTCCGGTCCCAACTTATGGGGAACCTGGGTGAATGTCCCACATGATCATGTGGAAATCTGGTCCGGGGGGGGGGGGGCATGTACTCCCCTCTGGATCTGTCCTTGGAGGGGACCCCCAAAGTCTGCTTTGCCCAGGGCCCCATTGGGTCAAAGTCGGGCTCTGTTGACAAGTTTTTGAATATTAGGTTGTAAGTGTGACAAAGCACACCTCAGATCACTTTCAACGTCCAGACGTACGACAATTAAATTGCTTTTACAATTACGACAATTATCGTGTTCGTGTTCGTATGTCGAATATACGTTACGGTCACATTGTGACCGCAAAATTGAGTACAGTAAATTACAGTCAGTTTTACTTTTCATTTTACATTTTTTTTAAACTCACGCCTCCCTTGAAATTATTCTAGCCCCCCCCCCCCCAACCCCTCAGGTTGAGAACCGCTGCGTTAGATTATTATGATACAATTGTGCATTCAAATCTGCGCCGCCCGATAGGGATGGAAACGGCTAAGAATAATTCGGCATTGATGAATTTGACCTATGGAATGTTAAACGTTGCTTTTATGAAGCAGTGATAGCGCAGAGGGTGTTGCAGCTTATGTAGAAGTAGAACACAAATGTGCGTTTTAACAAGTTCTATATGTGACCGTTATTGACGTTCCAGAAGAACAGAGGGTCATAATTTAAATTAAAATGATTCAGTTCTGTAAAATTACTGTTTTTCTTTACTATTAAAGGCAACTGATAGTGAGAACTAGCGATATTCCCTGACTTAGATATTTAAACAGTAGACAAAGAAATAAATAACGTCTGTTAAATCTTTCGTTTTTGCCTTTTTTTTCTTTTTTTTTTGTTTTCTCCATCGTATTTTAAAAAGCTAGGGGGGAAATACCGTTATTTCATTTTTCATTCTTTATTTCATTCCTGTGGCGGACAATAATCACTATCTTGGGAGACTGCCGTTTCTAGGGGAATGATTGTCTTATCTATACCTAAAGATACGTAATTTTTTAGGCATTTACCCTGGTTATACCGCTGTTTCATCGAATTACTTCCTTTGGTCCCAGATCTGAATAAAATACTGGTACAGTTACAAACGTGGGACAATTTTTTAAAAAATGACACTAACAAAACACTGAAAGAAACAATCGGTCCAAGTTTTAAGTATGTGCCAAAGTGTTATTGTTTAAATTCTTTATTTTTTTCTTCCTCTGTAAAACGTCGCTAGGGCATTGATACATTACTCGTTTCATTAGAAATTGTGATGAACTTAAAAAAGCACAAACGCAGATCTCTCAAAGTGATAATAATCACTATGTTGGGAGACTATGCCATTAGCTAAGTGCTAAAAATTGAGACGACAGAAGAATCACTTTCTAGGGGTAGTTTTCTTTTTCTCGAGGAAAGATTTTCTCTCATGGGCAGGGCCGGGCTTAGGGGTGGGCGAACTGGGCTAACGCTCGTGGCCGCTAAAAATTTAGGACCGCCATTTTTATTCTTCATCGCAATACTTTTCTAAATGTTACGGGTTTTTAAAGAAATCCCTCATTTTTCGCAGTTTCTACACTGCTGGCCACCCAAATTGCAACACCAAGAAAGACAAGAGATATCACAACAAAATTTATTTTGTAGATAACATGTTGACCAAGTATCAAATGATTAAATTTATAGACTTCTGTGAAGTGTGGTTCCTGCCAAAATCAGTAGCCAGAGTAGCCGCCATTGTTGGAGATCACCGCTGCCACACGCCTCGGCTTTGATTCAAAGAGACTTTGGATGAGTTCTTGGGGTACAGCAGACCAAGCAGCTTCCACACGTTGCCAAAGTTGATCTGCTGTGGCAGCTGGAGATGGAATCTGGGTCAATCGTAGAGCAACCATGGACCACATGTTTTCTATAAGCGAAAGATCCGGAGAGCGAGGCGGCCAGGGAAGCAATTCAATCTGGCGATTGACGAAGAACCGTTGGACAATGCGTGCCACGTGTGGTCGCGCATTATCCTGTTGAAATATGGCTGTGGGCAAGCCCTGAAGGTAAGGAAGGACAACTGGCTCCAACACCTCGGAGATGTAGCGCTGGCTGTTTAAAGTACCGGCAATGTATACTAGAGGTGTGCGAGAGTGATATCCAATACCGCCCCATACCATAATACCCGTTGCAGGAACAGTGTGGCGGTGCATAACGCAGCTGTTCAGCATCCTCTCTTCACGGTGTCTCCAGACTCGAATGCGACCATTGTGGTGTTGCAGACAGAAGCGTGACTCGTCAGTAAAGACAATTTCATTCCATTCTGCC
This sequence comes from Dolomedes plantarius, assembly GCA_907164885.2. Lineage (NCBI taxonomy): Eukaryota > Metazoa > Arthropoda > Arachnida > Araneae > Dolomedidae > Dolomedes > Dolomedes plantarius. The sequence goes on from OU015496.1 coordinate 46,297,982, forward strand.
GTCCACATTCTTCTGTCATCGAACCATTGGCGGCGGAGACGTCTGTGGTTCTGCGTCAAGGGTAAACAAAGCAATGGACGTCTTGCGGACAGACCACTCTGCTGTAAACGGCGTCGAATGGTACGCGCAGACACTGGATGATGCGTTACAGACTGCATGTGCTGTGCTATGGTTCGTGATGTGACTGAGCGATCCGTCACTGCCATGCGCACAATTTGCCTGTCATCACGTGAAGTGGTGCGCTGAGGTGGATGCGATCGAACATGCCGGTCCGTCGTACCCTCCTGCATCCAACGATCACATATCCCCATTACAGTTGTTTGGTTTCGTCCAACACGACTACCGATTTCCCTGAAAGATAATCCACAATCTCGGTAGGCCACGATCCTTCCTCTGTCGAACTCGGATACTTGATCAAAAGATGATCGCTGTTTTCGACGAGGCATAATTGATCGTTTTTTGAAAACACCACAAGAAAAACACAATTGCCGAACTTGAAATCGTCGAAATCTGCAAGCCTTAAATAGCGCTTTGAAGTGGCGCCACAGGCGCGCGTGATGTGCGTCTGCGCTGAAATTCTAATCATTTGCATATCTCACCTCCGCTAATGCATGTTGTAAATTTCATGTTATTTGCATGTTTCCTTCAGGGTGTTGCATTTACAGTGGCCAGCAGTGTATAATTCAACTTAATAAAAAAAATGTTTTGATTTTTTGAAAAAAAATCGTAGAAAGAATCTTAATTGACAAACTACTCTTTTGGTTCGAAAAATTTCTCTGTCAGAAAAACATGATTTATCTTCAATTCAGTTATAGTAAAACCTTGATTATCAATCCCTTTTTTCAATATCAGTTTCTACTATCTGTCAGTCACTATATACAGTCATTTGAAGAATTATAAACCGTTTTCTTGGAATCTGTCCGTTTTCTTTGAATAGTTGCAAACTGAGAAAAACGTGAACATATCTTTGTGAACGAATACTGATACCATTTGGTCGAATGTTTGGTCTATTCAAAGCAAACAATAGACAAGACATTTCTCCAGGGAGTGTAAGACAAGTAAATGCGCTCCAAATCTGTTGGGAAGAAAGGGGTCTGAAGGCTGAAGGAGTGGGGTAAACAAAAAATGGCTTTTACATTTGTTTTCTCTATCATTATAATGAATTTTATTTCCCACTTCTCGAAGAATTGAAAATATTACAAAGCAGGTACAATTAGTATGCTTTGAATACGGTTTGTACGCAGTGACGTAACGAGCATAACTGGCGCCCGGGGCACGATACCTTTTTGGCGCCCCCCTTCCAAAAAACATATAGTAATATACTATACAGAATTAGTGAAAAGGACCATTTGGCGCCCCTCTGCGAGTGGCGCCCGGGACATGATAGACCCCCTTGCCCCCCTCTTGCTACGCCACTGATTGTACGCCTGTCCTCCTTGGCACTTATTTCTAATGAAGATGATCTCTCATCATCTTTGGACTTTTCACTTATAATAGACAATTTTGCTGCTTAGAAAGCAAGAAAAATTGCTTTATAACCAACAAATCCATACATGTAAGTATTTGTTTTTGACAATTTACAATTTTCTAAATCGTGTAAATAATTCTTCCATTGTTTCATGATTCACAAATTGATTAATTTTATATTTTAGTGGACCAATTGTAATTTCATGTATAATTTTCTTTTATGTAGCTAGAATGAAGGTTTTTTAGTATCGAAATGTAGTGTATTAAAAGTAATAATTTGTAAAATCAGTAGTGGATGCAGTGTTTTTCGGGGGGAAGGGGGGGGGATCGGGGTTGTCTTACAAGATCCATTACTCAGCACGTAAAGAAATTTGATTGCCAGTAAATGTGTTTCGCCCAGGGCCTCTAAAATCCTAAGCACACCCCTGCTCATGGGGTTGATCGAAATGTTCTCCGAGCCTAAAAATTCTACGGATTTATAGACTCCTTGGGTTTTGTTACCCCCCCCCCCCCACCCGCCCCTTTATGGCTACGCCACTGTTTTGTTGTATTTCTGTCCGTGATTCTAGATGTGAATACGGTAGAAATGAGCAATATAAAATGTGTAGGTACACAAAATTTTCGGTAGCGTTATTATAATAATGAAAAAGGATTAAAAAGAATTTTTTGAATAAAAGTTAGCTTTTGTTGTTGTTGTTGTTGTTTTTTGTTTTGTAACTTAACACTTTTTGTAACCTTTTTTTGAGTAAATTTTATTAAAATACACTTACAAAGTTTTAACATTTGTTTTCATCACAACTCTTAATATTAAATGTGTTTACAAATTACTGATAACTTCCCCGTGTCTTAAGTTTTTAAAATTAGCACGAGTAAAAATTTCGTTTGATGTATATTTGTATGTTTTTTCACCTTAGTATCTCGAAAATGTTATAGTGTGGGAAAGTATATTTTATTTATCTTGATAACTGAACCAGTCACGGTCACCTTCGGATTTTATATACAATATTTGTCTGTATCTGTTCGAGTTTGTTTGTAAATGTACCTGAGCGTCTCTGGCACACAACTGGCTGTTGGTCACCTTTACCGGTTTTAATCACGAGTCCTCGTTTCACGTGAAATAGGTCACGTACTCCCGCATTCCCGCTACATTTTTTGTTGTGGCCTTTCCCTTTCCATTCAATTTCTCACATCGTGTAAACTGCGGTTAATAACCCGCAGGAACTGACGAAATCCAGCAACTTTATGTCATCGTTTTAAGTCATTTCAAAAATCGTTTGCGATTAAAACTTTGCCATTTGGAGTTCCCAGGAACACCGTATTTCATTGATTTGTTCAAATAGTAAACAAATCTTATTTTTGAAAATATTCAAATAGAGAACAAATCATGTTTTTGAAAATATTCAAGTAGTAAACAAATCACATTTTTGTTTACAGCGCTTAATAAACCGCAGGAACTGACGAAATCCAGCATCTTAATGTCATCGTTTCAGTATTTTCAAAAAATCGTTTGCAAAATTTATTTTCAAAATCTGCCTTTTCAAGTCCCTGGGAACATTGTATTTCACTGATGTGTTCAAATAGTAAACAAATAATATTTTTTTAAATCTCAGTTCTAATATCATTCACTTCTGAGCAAAAATGTTTCATTTATAGATTTTTGGGGTTTTTTTTAAATTACAAAATACATCCGCGTAGTTGTATTTATAGGGAGAAATGTAAAACTTTGATAATTCTAATAATTGGGGAGGAAAAGGAATGAAATGTGAAATGGTATATTTATTTTAACTTTATAAGCAATATAACACAAACGTAACATACAAAGTAGTATGGGTATTTCATATGTGTATCTTATTGTTCAAACTGTTTATTCCTAGCACAAATAAATGTGGCATTATTCATCTCGTTTAAGAGGCCTTATTTTTAATATAAATCTATATCAGTTTGCATTCTTTTTTTCTACTTAATATTAATTTTTAATTTGGTGTATATTTATATTAAATTCTCAGTTCGTAACTTTCTCCATTATTTGTCTTTTTCATTTGTAAGTTAGTTTTTGTTTGTTCCTGCCAAGCGTATTGGGAGACTTTGTTATTAACCTCTCGATTACACGTCAGTTTGAAAAAGGCTCCTCTGTTTTGCGTCCTGAAATTTTCCAATACAAGCCTCCTCACAGAAATTATTGGCTAAGATCTTTCCAGAAGAAAATTTCTTTCCGGAGGTGGTCTCTTTCCTCTCTTGTTCTTTCCCTTTCGATCCTTTATTTAATCATGACCTCCCCTTTTTTTCCAACAGATAATTAACCTACGACCCTATCACCATATTTGCATAAAAAGGTATTAATAAAGTAATGAAAAAACATTAATCCAGTTAAGAATTTTTTTTTTACATTAAAAATTGCATTAAAGTGAATATTTTTTAGGTTTAATATTTGTTACACAGAATCTGATACAAATGATAAAATTATTTTACTTTTTCAGGAGGGAAACTCATAAACGGTCGCATCTGAATTTTGGAAAAATGAAATTAAGTACCTCTCGTCGCCAATAACTAAAATAACATAATATGCTTAAAATGTATCGAATGAGGTGGGCTGATAATATTTTTTTAAGCATCTGTTAATGTGGTCTTTAAATCTTCTTCTTTCATTTATCAAAATCATTGTTAAATCTTTGCGGTGTGGTCTTTTTGATAGAGAGAACTGTTGAAAAATGAAATCTATTGAGGTAAAATTTCCTGTAGAAATATTTGCAAATAAAAATATTACCGAAAAAAATTTTGGAGGAAGTGATAACAACTGAGAAAAAAAAAATGAAGGCGTGTAAGGAAATTTAAATATTCGCATAGTAAGACGCAGATCGTAAAGCTATCCTTTTCAAGAAGAAAAATATTTAAACGTTGAAATTCTAGACAAGAAGACAAACCAAAATTCGAAGACCGGAAGTAAAATTTTACTTCTGGTCATCTTGAATTTCAACTCACATCTAGGGTTTCAGTTTCATCTTTCCCATTATATACAGCACACAAACATGTTGTACATATAACGTGTGATGTTTCGTCTAGCACGAGCATAATCGGAGCGAAAGGTAATGTATTAATACAGTTTCTTAATTTCATCTAGTACAATACTACGTAGTACAAGTATACAGGGTGATTCCAAATTCATGGTACAAACTTTAAGGGTTGGTGCAAGACACTGTAGCAATCATTTATTGTATAGGAATGTATGGGCGGAAGTGACGCGTTGAGGCACAAACACGGTAAAGAGAACGAAAGGAAAGAAAAATTGTTTATTTACTGCGTATTTGACAAATGCTAGGTTTACAAAAAGTGTTCAAAATTTCGTCCTCCAATAGTAATACATGCTTGGCAGCGTCGATGGTGCGATTAGCCTACAGTTTCAAAGATGCCAGGTATTTCACGCACACGTGCAGCAGCAACGGATATTCGAGCGACGAGATCCTCAACAGAGTCAACTGGAGTCGCATAACGAGACTCTTCACATGTCCCCATAAGAAGTAATCGAGTCTCCACAAATAGAGGTGGCCAAGGGACTGGTCCATCACGTCCCAAAAGTGGCATCCAGGTAATTGCGCTCAACAGTGCTGAAATGGGTTGGCGCTCCATCAGGCTGAAACCACAGTCGGTTACAAACGGCGATCGGAACATCTTGAAGCAGCTCTGGTAAAACCTCTTCCAGAAAAATACAATAACAACTGCCATTGAGTCGCGTTGATAGTAGATATGGGCCAATCAAGAAGTCGTTCACAATATCAGCCCACACATTCACAGAGAATCTTTCTTGATACGCATGTGGCCCTGTAGAGTGTGGATTATCGGTTGCCCACAAATGTCAATTGTGCGCATTGAATACACCCTCGAGTGTAAACATCGCCTCATTTGTGAATAGCACATGAGCTGGGAAGTCCGGCTGCACTACACACTGCTGCAATACCTGTTGGGAAGCGGTAATGCAAATTTCGGAAGAAACGTGGAGCTCTGCCTTCCTCTCGTCACGACTGACGTACCGAACTGACTTTGTTAAAAGAGTGGAACGGATTTCTATGGGTGCTCATTTGATCGTTCATTTGATCATTTGTTGCTTCGTTGTTATTGTTTTTCTTTAACTGTTTTGTAAGAAGTGGCTGAACCGACATTATGTTGAGTATTAATTTCTGTGAAAAGCTTTCATGCCATTTAGTTTTCGTGCAGTTAGAGTAAATAAATATTTTTATCATGAACGTTGTCATTCTTCGAACATTCCACGGTACTCTGCTGAATACGTGGACGAATTCACAGACGAAATTGACTACAATACCCTTTGGCAGAATTCCACGCGCAGAGGACAGTCTGCCGGTTTCAAATCTTCTGCTCTCTGAAAATGTAAGAGGTGTAAGCGTTCTTCGTTTAACTCTCCAAACTGTATGTTGACTCACACCTACGCGATGTGCAACAGCTGTTGTACTTGAGTCGGGTAAGTCATCCACAAGGTTCAAGATGCTTTCTTCCAGGCCGACACGCTCTCGGTCGACCCGCTTCGTGCCTGGCGACGTGGAAAGAACCTCTATCACAAAATTGGCGGTGTAACAGCTCCTGATACATTCGTAGCGCAGCTCTGCCGTTACCATTTGCACTGTCTTACATGAGATGCATGTCTGCTTTTTCGGCATATGTAAAGTCTCCCATGACGGACGATGGCACAACTGAGAATGGCAAGTTCCCGTAGATGCATGATGTTGATGGGCTGCAAGCCACCTATTGCTCTCTACAGGCAACGGACCCAATCAATCACTTTGTTTTTCATTCCTTTCATGCCTCTTTCCTGTGTTTGTGCTTCAACGCTTCACCTGCCCCCATACATTCCTATACAATAAATGATTGTTACAGTGTACTGTACCAACCCTTAAAGTTTGTACCATGAATTTGGAATCATCTTGTATTGTTGTGTTCTGCTGGAGAGTTCCCGTGGAAACTGACTAGGACTGGGCGATTTAGAGATTTCTTAAATCGATTTATCAGCATTCTAACATCGCGATTTAGTGATAAATCGATTTAACTCCGCTGTAGAATATGTCCCTATCTTGACCCCCCCCCCCTCACGTATATGTTTTTAAGCTGAAGATGTTAGCCATCTTTTATAACAAAGGCAATATAAATAAATTAATTTTATTAATTAAACTTAGTTGGGGAAATTTCATTTGAAATATAATAAAGATGAGAAAAATTACTTTCTCTGAATTAAACTATTCATTGAATGAAATAATTTTAATATAATTATTCTTCTACATTACTTATGCATCAATAATGGCAAATTTTTTGCACATTGGCAAATTTCTTGCCAAGGTTCTACATGTCAGAAAAAAAATTCAAATTACAATAAAAATAAATAAGTTGCTTTGCTTAATATGCTCAAGTCAAAGAAAAGTGTGAATTGCCTGGAAGAAATAAGCCTCATTTTAAATAGGTGGAACAGGGATAATTTTAAAGAGCTGTTTAATACAGAATAGTTGATTATAATTAATAACTTGAAATCAACAACATACCAACCTGATAGCAAAGATCTTAAAAGTAACATGAAATAAAAAACTTAAGTAAACTGCAACAAATCATAATAGTTTTCTTCAAATATAAGTAAGTACTATTAAAATATTTAACTATTTATTGACACTTATATATTTAATATTGTACTCTATCTCTTTAATTTGTTTATCATTTATTACAAACATACATATTTTCAATTTAGTGCTTTAATTTTGGTACTTTGATAAATTCTATTTGACACCTCTGCTATACATAATTAATAAAATTACAATTATTACTGCCTATGCGCAGCTTAAATCGAATTCTGGCGCGTGGATCGTCTTCCTTAAATCGGGATGGCGATTTAGCAAGTAGTGCCTATGCTCAGCTTAAATCGTCTTCCTTAAATCGGGGTGGCGATTTAGCAAGCAGGGCGCATGCGCAGCTTACATCGAATTCTGGAGCATGGTAGTGATGCGACATCGATAACAAAACATCGATGTTTTGAAACATCGATATTCAATATTAAAACATCGATGCTAATAAAACATCGCCCCAAAACCATCGATGTTTTTAAACATCGATGTTTTAGAATATCCATTTTTTAAAACTGGTTTAGTAATCTCTAACATTAATGTTACTTCCGTTAGTCGTGGGGGGAGGGGGTGATTTAATTTTACTCTCTGATTGGGCAGACACAAATGACAAAAACTTGGTTGCTTTGTGCTACATTGATGACTCAAAATTCTCGTTGTAAATACCGCCATGTTTTGCCTTTAAATGTCCAGATAAATTCGTGGTATTGCCAGAAGTTTTGAGGGACTGAAGGCAAATATTGCATTTTGCCAATTTGCCAGTGGTCTTGTAAAAATATTTCCAAACGGTACTTTTGGGATGCATCTTACTAATAATATTAACGTCAACTTATATAAAACTAGAACAAAACAAAAACTTAAATGGATGCACTCGTGTATATACTATTTGTAAAATAAAACCCCATGGTAGGTTCTGGAGTGTCAGGAACATTCCAAGCGCTCTGATTGGTTCATTGGTTGTTAATTGCCATTTGTCTGTTTGCTAAGGAATCGTTCCCCCTTTTGTATTCGTCCTTTTCAGAATTCAGACTTACATTTACTGAGTGTGAAAATTATGCTACGTGGTAAATTTTTTTTATTACGGTACTTTTTCATTAAAAAAAAACATCGAGACATTGTAAAACATCGAGCACAAAACATCGATGTTTAAAACATCGATGTTTTTAACAAAACATCGATGTTTTGAAAACATCGACATCGATGCCGAATCCCTAGAGCGTGGATCGTTTTCCTTAAATCGGGGTGGCGATTTAGCAAGCAGGGCGCATGCGCAGCTTAAATCGATGTTGGCGCGGGGCATTTGTCTTTCGTTTTTGCATCGGAATTCCGGAATATCACGGTCGGATGTCGGTGCTATATCGATTTAGTGCGTTACATCGGAATTTCGATATTTCGCAAACGATGTTAGCCCTAAATCGCATCGTCGATATTAGTACTAAATCGATATTTGCGTTACATCGATATAAAGCCCAGTCCTAAAACTGACTAAATTTTTTAATACTTCTCTAGAAGACGATCCTAAGATCCGGCACGGCCTCAAAAAATCCAAAGTAGTTACCGCAATCAGAAGATATCCCTGATTCGTTGTGGCCTCCTATAGACAGTGGCGGATCATTGTACAGGCGCAAGAACAGCGCTCTTGGGGCCTCCGAAAGCGAGCAGCTTCAAAAAGAGATATATTCTGCGAACCTCAGGCAAAGATATCATCTTCATTTAGACAATTTGCCTTCCGTCGAACGACAAAAGGCGTACTATAATTGTTTACTACCTAATAACTAACCAATAATATCTTAAATAATAAATAATCCTGTGAAACATCTGTATGGCGACCAGTCATGGTTCCGAAAAAAAGTGGCCGTTTTGAGGGGTGGCCATCGAATAGGAGTTTACTTCTCTATGGCGGTCAGTAATGGTTCAGAAAAAAGTGGCCATTTTACGGGTTGGCCGTCGAATAGGAGTTTACTTCTCTATGGCGGTCAGTAATGGTTCAGAAAAAAGTGGCCATTTTACGGGTTGGCCGTCGAATAGGAGTTTACTTCTCTATGGCGGTCAGTAATGGTTCAGAAAAAAGTGGCCATTTTACGGGTTGGTCGTCGAATAGGAGTTTACTTCTCTATGGCGGTCAGTAATGGTTCAGAAAAAAGTGGCCATTTTACGGATTGGCCGTCGACTAGGGGTGGCAGACTAGAGAAATTTCACTGTCTTTATTAATAGTATTTAAACAAAAGGGCTTCAAAACTCGATTGCTCTTGGGGGATCTTCAAACTGCTTCTTCCGTCATTGCGTATACAAGAAGTTCTTGAGTGGATAAAATGCAAGTTGTGTCAATCATTATTTTATGATCTCTCTCCTTTTTTTTCGAATTCCTGGGGTTAATATATAGTTATTCATGTCTGACATACACTGACGGTCAACCAGAAAATCTACTTAAATTTAACGGTTCCTCAAATAATTGGTATTTTGCAAAAGACTTGTTATTTTGCAAAATGATTGAGATCGTTCATAATTGTATTATACTGACAAGCGACTTAGATGAAAAATGTCTATTTTGTTCCATTCTTCGTTATCATTTTTAAAAAAAAGCGCTAGCAGAACAATTATTTTTTCAATTCCTGTAATGAAAAGATATTGAGGCTTACTGAGAAACAGTAAATAAAGACTTTATTCTTTTTTTGTATGTGGCCTTTTTGTATGCTTGTCAATCTGGATATTTTGGGGCTGTCTGTCATTTTTAAAATTTCTTTATGCGTATATTAAAAATATTTCGATGACTGTCGACTTTTTAATGGGTCATCTAAAATACAAGTATGGATCTCCATGTTGAGAAAAAGATAATTAAAACGCAGTTAATGCATTCGTAAATTATTACGAAAATGTATACATATCGAAATTAAAATGATAATAATGTATACAATACAATAAAAAAAAATATAGTAAAATAGTATAATAAAAAATCTTGCGAGATGCAAGACGCGTTGTGCGGTCACTCGCTACCTAATAGCGAATCATGCAAATATCACTGTTAGTGCAATTAATTTTAGCGCACTCCAGGAAACGGTGAATGAAAGTTCTTTTTTGTTTATTTGCGTGTGTGTGCGTGTGTGTGTGTGTGTGTACAATGCGACAGGCACTTTCTCTGTCGACATCCGCCAACAACACTGCGAGATTTGTCGGTTTCTTGCAATTGGGGCACCGTGTAAGTGAACCAACACTACACCTTGGTGCCATCTCAATTTAGACCGAGCATCCCCAGAGGTGATATCACGTGGACTGGTACCCTCCTCCCACCCTCGTACCACATGGAGGGAATTTTCATGCTACGAATTCAACGTGCCCATTGTAGACACGGAGGCATGCAGTGGCGCTTGTCGGAGTTCGAACTAAGCACCCCGAGTACCGAATTCCGACAAGCTAACCACTAGGCCGCTGAATGCGGCCTGGTGGATACAAGTAGGTGCTGAATACAAGTAGGTGCATCTGTTAAAGATATGGAGCTCTTGTGCGCCGATTCAAAATTGTGTCTGTTCTAAAAGACCACTATCTCTAAATACGTCCCTCCCTGTGGTAGAAAGGGGACGTCACGTGATCCTTGTTATATCTCTATAGTGTACAAACTTAACCTGGTCTCATCAGAGACGAGCAATCGCTAATGTTAAGTGTTCATTTCCGACAAATCGAGGTATCAGTGGCGCACCCAGGGAGCCCTGCCTCCCCCCCAACCCCCAAAGAAGTAGAAATATTGATTTTGCATTATAAATATTTTTATTCGTTCATCTCGGCCCCCCATGCATTATAAATATTTTTATCCATTTATTTCCCCCATCCCCCAAGAAAAAATCCTGGGTGCGCCACTGCGAAGTATATTCAGCGCTCAGCGCCCAATAAACTTCTGTCTGAGCTGATTCCATCTTTACGATGATTCTAAGTCCAAAAGATAGGCCAACTCGACATCTTTCTCCCGCAATCAAATCTTTCTTAACGATGACAGCATCATTTTTCACGGAGATATCAAAGATCAGGAAGAAAACATGCTACCCGTTGTCAGCTGTATTTATGGAGTTGCGATATGCTCCCCCTGTTTAGGAATGCACTGTCAACTGATAAAATCTGCATCCGCACAGACTAGCTCCAGCACGTGGATAATAAACGCGCATATTTCGTCTGTCCTCTTTCTGTAAACAATTTACTTTGTGCGTTTTACTTATGTTTAACCTTTTTTTACTCCAGTATATTAAAAGCCTTTAAATGTTCTTCATGTTACTTAATCTTTAAATTTATCATTTCCTGGATCTAAAAATAACACTGAATTCTCCTTTTAGTTCAGAAAGCAGGGAACAATTGTTTTCGGAATAAAATTTAACTCGTATTCAAAATCCTTTTAATGTTCTTTATTTTATTGAATCTTTTAAATTTTTCATTTCTTGGTTCTAAAAATAACACTGACCACTCCCTTTAGTGGAGCAAACAGGGAACAGCTGCTTTCCGAATTAAATTTAACGCAGACATATATTAATGTTATATTAATATTGTCTGAAAATTTTTGTACATGAGGATTGTCCTAAATTTGATTTAAAAGAAATTATTCGTTAAACAAACGCAATTTTTTCTTTAAACGAGCGATTTCCCAGATACGGACTATATATTCCCTTTCTCGAAGGTAATGAAATAAAACAATTAAAGAGTATTTTGAAATTTAAAAAAATTATAAGTGTTTCGTATTTAACCTTCCTTTAAAATTCTGCAACAATTCAAATTTCATTGCTGCCATCTGTCGGCGATGAGGAGAATCTGTTGTCTACGGCAAAGTCATTTCATTTTCAGAAGAGCAGCTGTCTCGGTAATCTGGCGCTAACACTAATCTAGGGGAAAACAATTCGAGTATTTTGAAAGACGGAAAATTGACTAAAAAATGTTATAAAAAGCATTCTTCAAAGGAAAACACCGAGAGAATATTTCAAAAAAAAGAGGGACGAATAATTTCGAATTTTGTACTATATGCCGTCGAAGTGATGACGTCACGGCCACCATGTTGGGCACCTCCGCCATGGCGGCCCATGTTATTCTCCCATATGTCGCGAAAACAAATATTAATATCTTTTAAACTAATGAATATTATTCCTCTGAACGTACCCAAAGGAGCAAAAAATACCCTACCACAAAAATTGAGGATTCCGATTTCGTACAGGAATCAGAACAGATGGTATTTTAAAATTTCATTCCTCTAAGCCTATCGCTGTGAACTATAGGCTTAGAGGAAGTGACACTCTTGAAAATTTTTAATTTGTGTTAATGAATAGTTTTTTATGTTGTTTCTGTCTATGTGGGTAATATAACATAATCTAAGATGTGCATATCTAACATAATCTAAGGTATGATTTGGAGATTTCTACTGTGTTAGGTGTATTCTGTAACATCGCGAATCCCTCTTTCCTGAGAAGCGATCGCCCCGAACCCAAAGTTCTCTCTCTTTTGGGAAGCCTCATTCTGAGAAGTCAAGGAGGCCCCATTTAATTACCAGGGGAAAATGTAAGACTGTGGTGTGAATTCAGGGCCCGATTATGAACACTGGGGGCCCCTGGGCAGATGCTATTTGGGGGCCCCCCCCTTACGGACATTTATAAAAATATATACTATTAGAAGTACTAGGTGCATATACCAAGGGGATTTTGGGGCCCCCTAGCATCAGGGGGCCCTGGGCAAAGTCCCGATTTGCCCATGCGATAAAAAGGTCCTATTGGCTTTCTTATATCTGGCTGAAACCAACTGACGCCTCGACTACAGAAGACAACATGCCATGCGTCACTGTCTTTTCGAGACACAGGTCACAAACCGCGAGACTGATCGGCGCTCGCCTCCTAGGTTGCCGTAGAAAGTGCAAGACCGGACGGCGCTCACCGCACCGAATGAACTCGACCCCCCCCCCCCCCTTGACGACTGAAAAGATGGTCGTCTGTTGACCGTTCGTCGATAGTCGCCGAAAGCGTGGTAAGCTGCGAAAAAGCCAAGAAATATACAGAGGAGTGCCTGACAACAGGAGGCAGAGAGAGGTACATAGCCTCCTCTATCAGCGGATTCGGCGAAGATTTGGGACGGAGAAGTCCCAGGTGCTGACCGGTGCGAGTTCGTCTCACGACTAAACACTGAAAGACTTTGTGAATTCTGAAGTGAATGTCTCTCAGATGCAGACTAGAATAGTGTATCTGCCAGTGTACATATTGTACATAGAGTAGCTGAAAAAGCTGAATGGGTGTCTGATAGTAGGATAGATTTAAACCTTAATCTATTCTATGTGAATTCCTTTTCTGTTAAAAGTCATTCAGAAATGTGTTTTGTATACTGTAATTTTAGGAAACCCAAATAAATTCAAATTAAAGTAAATTTTCGGAAATTAAATGTAACATAAGTGTTATATCAAATATTACTCTTTTGGGTACAAAGATATGATTGAGTGCCAATAAAGGTTAAATATTGCTTAACATTAATGAGAATATTTTAAGAACGCCTTACTGTGGCACTTCCGTGCGACGTCCATGTATTACGTCATTGAACAAATAGCACAGCCCCAAAATGGTCCTGGCAGTCATCTTCACTTTCATGCGCTGTACAAATTTCTGATTGAAGAAGCTACCACGGGTCCCGACGATGATTGGAAGAAATCAAAATGCTCGTGATCTCGTGAGCGTTAAGTTTGTATTACTAAATAAATAGATAAACAGAAATCCACACTTTTATCGTATCAAATTGACATTTAATTCCCTTTAAAACTGTATTTAAAATTAATTTGGCTGAAGTACTAAATTGAGACCGGCTCAGTACTACAGCCATTAATTTAATACAGTTTAATATGATCCATTCAGTTCAGCGCAGATCCCGACAAGCTTCCGCTAATCATTCCGGCGGCTAAAAATCCCTAATGGTATTCAAAATGCAAACAAATAAATCCTCTTTGTGATGTCGACGCCACATAAATTCGCCTAAATACGAATCTAAGTGTTGTCACACGGTTCCGCGGTGCTTTTTATTTACCATTTGGCCGAATCCTACGGTCTTTCAATGTTTTGCGTATGCACCAGTATTGGGATCAACAAAGTTATATCAATGATTAACTTTGAATTGTTCAAATCCTGCAGTTCTTAACTGATTAGTTTTATATGCCTTCCAAGAATCTGAAAAATTTGCAGTTCCATCTTCGATATTTGCCTTTATTGCCTCCATAAGAGTTGCCGCTGTTCTGTCTGGAAGCCTGGAACTCTTACAATAGGGTGGAGCGAAAAATGCAATTTTGCCAAATTCTTTCCTAATAGCGAAAATAATTTGAGCGCATTTGATTTGAATTTTTCCAAATCTGATCCAATTTCTCTTTGCAATATCATTTGTAACCACGAAAGAGCGAGAAAGCAAAAATTAATTAAGTAGCAAAGAGCGGTTTTTTTTTGCAATCATATATGTGTGTTCGGGTCAATGTCCTTGGGCGGTCATTACTCCTCTGCCCGTGCGCATGTGCAAGCACACGCGCCATACACACTTCTTTGGTCAGAATCAGTGATTTTCAACGATTATTGTTCACAGTTCAGTCGTAACTAGAGTTTCGTTTGCTAATTGTTACAGAGTTGAATATGGATAAAACAAGAAAAGGTTCTAGTTCTTGTATTTTTGGCAACATTGAAGAGGTGAAAGGTAATATGTTACTTACGTATGAGGAGGTCATGAAATTTTATAATTTTCTAAGATTTCAGCTAAAGCTTAAATCGGATACTGGAAGGGAGCCAGTTGTTTTACATATTGCGGAAATTGTTGCGGTGAGAATCGAAACTATATGGCAAAAAGCTTCAATTCCAATCGTATCGCACACCCGCATTTTAAAGCTGATAAAAGCTTACCATTCGAAATATAAAATTTGATAAAATCTTGGAAACGATTGACTGACGATAAATAAGAAGATTTCCATACCCGTAGTAACAAACTATTTGATATCTGTTCTTGTAAGTACAAAGATTTTCTACAATGTAAGTGTCCAAAAGGAACAAAAGTAGCGAAAGAGGAACAAACTTTTTTGACTGATCAGAGGACTGAAAGAAAAATGATTTTATTGGTGGTATAGACTTTTCACAAACGAAAAAATTACAAAAACGGAATGGTAGAAATAGAAAGTTAGAACTATATTATGCTTTTGTGACAAATACAGAGAAACGCAAGAATACAGAACTTTCTCCACGAAGCTCTGTCATATCGGACGAGTCAGAAGATACAATTGATATAGGCGATAATTTAGAACCGTGTTCTTCAAAGCTCCAAGTGCCCCAGAAAAAATCAAATCTCAGCTTGCCGTCTTTGTCAAAAACATGTGATCGATATGGCCTATCTGATAGAGCTGGTGCAGCAATCGCGTCTGTAGTTCTTCATGACGTTAAATCAGATGTCGAAATAATAGACAGATCAAAATTGCGCCGTGAGAGAGCAAAAGAACGCACAGAAATTGTTGGACTTTGTCCGAAGGCGTGAAGATTCGTAGATGTAGAATATTAAAGGTTTTCTTACCTTTGGTTTCTTGTCAAAAAAGGTTGAGAGATCTCTTGGTGATACTGGATTCACAGGAATGAAAGATAGCTAATCTTGTGGACGTAAGAAAAGAAATCTTTATTAAACAAAAGGTAACATTACTGACTATCTGAGTAAATAATAAAGAAAGAAGCATTCGTTGAATGCATGCTACACGTTAGCCGCGTACAACACACACACTGTCTCTTAGGGAAGAAGTTTTTTGGTTCATTTTATCGTAGCGCAGTAGCGCTACCTGGTGTGTCAAGTTTCAGAGCAAAATCTGATATCCTTGTTCTTTCCCAACAGAAATATTAGCTAAACATCGAGTTTTCAGTGTTCCAGCTATATTCTTTGACGGCAGAAAGGATAAAGTTTTAACGATAGTGAAAAAGGGTGTCAAAAAATACCGCCAAGTGATGGTAGAAGAACACATTTCAGTTATCAAGGAACCAGACTCTGTTTATGTCGGCTATGCTGTCCCAAGTACTGGGACAGCTAAAAGCATAGAACTTGCTATATGTGACTTGCTTTCTTCTAAAAACATTTCAATGAGAGAAACTGTAGCGGTTGGATGTGACGGAGCAATTACAAATACAGGAAAAAAATGTGGTGTTATACGGTTGTAAGAAAAACGCTTGAATCAGCCTATACAATGAATGATATGTCTTTTACACACGAATGAATTGCCTTTAAGACACCTGTTTTCATACTTAGATGGCGAAACTACTGGGCCTACGTCCTATTCTGGTACTATTGGAAGATTACTAGAAAAATGTGAAAACAATCAGGTTGTACAGTATGAAAAGATAGAAAGCGTGTTGCCGGATATTCAGTCGGATATCATCAGAGATCTAAGTTCGGATCAAGGTTATTTGTATGATATTGCATCAATTGTAATTAGTGGCGAGTGTTCTTCCGATCTAAGAAACAGAGCTCCAGGTAAAATGTCGCATGCTCGATGGTTAACGAAAGCCAACAGGATATTAAGGCTATATATTTCAACTAGAAAACCGTCTGAAAATCTTAAACATCTTGCCACGTTTGTTGTTAGAGTACGCGCCTGTTTGATTCCACCAAATTAAAATGCATCCGTCATGCAAATATGGGTCTAGACATTTTTGGAAATTGGTTTCAGATTCTCGATACCTTCTACCTCAACTAAAAGAAGTAGTCGATCCTGTCATTCAGTGGAACAGCTTCTTTGCACATCATGAGAATGTTATATTATCGATGCTCTCAGATCCTGAAAAACACATTTGTGAACTTGCTTCTAGAAGAATCTTAAAAGCAAGACACGCGATTCATCATGGACTGTTTCCTCGTGTTTTTGAGGTCCCTAAAATAAATCTTAATGCCAAATCTTACACAGACCTTATAGATTGGCAACAAAAGTATTTCCAATCTCCCATTCTTAGAGACGTCAAGGATGAAGATTTGCTTTCGATGGTGGAAACAAAAGGAAGTGAAAAGATACCTTTTCTAAAATTTCCATGTAATACCCAAGCCGTAGAACGTTCAGTAAAGACACTAACGGAGGTTTCTATGCAGGTATTGGATAAAAAGTCCAGAAAAGGTCTTATGAATTCCAAATTTGAGTCAAGAAATTTGATGCCCAAATTCGACACCAAACGTGATTTTAAAGTATCCTTCGACTAGTTTTATATATGTTTTATGTTTTAAGTGAAGCTTTTCTTTTATTAAATTAGTAATCTTTTGTTCCTTGTGAGTCGTTTTATTCTTAATAACTAATAGTTTATATAGAATTTAGAACAATATCTTCGTTCAAGTTTCATCTGTATGCCAGCAAAAATGTAAATTTTCAAAGCAAATACGCCGGTAAAAGGAAAAATTAATAAAAAAATTGTAATACATTTTTTGTTCCTCTAGAGGTAGGTCAAACTGTTATCACTATTAGAAATGAAAATTTGAAAAAAAAAATTTTCCCTATACGAGCGCTCCACCCTATCTTACAATGAAGTTCTAGTTGGTCTTCCTGCACAATCCACCAAACATCCCTTGCTCTAGAAGTATTCTACCCGCTTGGTTTTTGCGCTTCGTAAAAAGGCTTTCGTCGCTTTCTACGATTATGTTTGCCCCTCCGATTTTTCTTGCAGAAGACTTGTATCGCAACGCAATTTTTTCACTTCCGGTCTGGACTCATTACTATTTCTCGACATCGACCTAGACTCATTTTCTATTTAGTCTTTCCAATTCAAAAGCTCGTTCTTCCTTACGCAATTCGTCCTGACGTTTTTGCTCTTCCCTAAGAGATTGAAGACGCCCCTGAATTATTTCTTCCTCGTACTCCGCGCTCTTTTAATGAGTGATATCAACTGGGGACTTTTTTTAACGTTAGGGTCGATTCCTACCTCTTCCGCGAGTTTCGCTAGCTCGGTTGGGTTAGCTTTATTTAAGAAATCCGTAACTTAAATTTAAGTTGCCCGCAAATAAACAAACAAACAAAAAACATGTACATTAAATTTTCACTCCAAAAATGTTTTTAATCCGATCTGTGTTACACAAAATACACTCAATATACACAATATTAATTCGGTAAAGCAGATTTAAAAACTCAAAAATAATTCAGTTAAAATAACTTTAAAACATTTAAAACTAGCTGTTAAAACCAATGTAAACAGGATATCTTAACGAGATCTATTCGAATCTCGTCGGTGCCTCCAAATATGACAAGCTATAACGTCCCCATACTTGAAATAATACACAAGAGACAGAACTCTTTAAAAAATACGGGTTGTATTAAAACTCTATGTACAATATGTACACTGGCAGATACACTATTCTAGTCTGCATCTGAGAGACATTCACTTCAGAATTCACAAAGTCTTTCAGTGTTTAGTCGTGAGACGAACTCGCACCGGTCAGCACCTGGGACTTCTCCGTCCCAAATCTTCGCCGAATCCGCTGATAGAGGAGGCTATGTACCTCTCTCTGCCTCCTGTTGTCAAGCACTCCTCTGTATATTTCTTGGCTTTTTCGCAGCTTCCCACGCTTTCGGCGACTATCGACGAATGGTCAACAGACGGCCATCTTTTCAGTCCCCAGGGGGGGGGCGAGTTCACTCGGTGCAGTGAGCGCCGTCCGGTCTTGCACTTTCTACGGCAACCTAGGAGGCGAGCGCCGATCAGTCTCGCGTTTTGTGACCTGCGTCTTGAAAAGACAGTGACGCATGGCATGTTGTCTTCTGTAGTCGAGGCGTCAGTTGGTTTCAGCCAGATATAAGAAAGCCAATTCACACCACAGGCTTATATTTTCCCCTGGTAATTAAATGGGGCCCCCTTCACTTCTCAGAATGAGGCCTCCCAAAAGAGAGATAACTTTGGGTTCGGGGCGATCGCTTCTCAGGAAAGAGGGATTCACGATGTTACAGAATATACCTAACACAGTAGAAATCTCCAAAAATGTCCACCAGTTATAGGAAACAGGAAAAACAGTGAGGGCCTGTTCACATAGGAGTCCGTTGAGTAGCGTTAAGGGAAAGATGGCGTTAAGACGAAAATAAACCAATCATAGGCGTTAAAAATTTCCTTGCTAATCGTTTGGAGGTTTGTAATTGGTTAAATATATTTCAATACTTTAACGCTCCTCAACCGACTCCTATGTGAACAGGCCCTAACAGTGCAATGTCCTATGTTAACAATATATCAACTTCAAGAACTCTTTCATAAGGCAAACAGTATTATACAAAGTAGATTATACTGCTTTAGGTATATTACCAAAGAAATATTTGATAATCGAATGAACAATAAGGTATCTACGTATTTTTGCATTGATAATTTTTATCGAAAATGGCATTCTATTACCGTTACCATCAGCCACCCATTTAAGTAAATACAATGGCACTAGGGATAAATCGGTGCTATTGGGAATAAATTCTACTTACCTATACATCTTAGATTATGTTACGTTATCCACATAGACAGAAACAACATAAAAACTATTCATAAACACTAAATAAAAAACTTTCAAGAATACCACTTCCTCTAAGCCAAGCCTATCATTCACAGCAATAGGCTTAGAGGAAGGTAATTTTATAAAACACCATCTTCTCAGATTCCTGTTCGAAATCGCAATCCCCAGTTTTTGTGGTAGGGTATATTTTATTCCTTTGCCGATTTCAGGACGTTGAGAGAGATAATATTCATTAGTTTAAGAGATATTAACATATATTTCCGCATCATATGAGAGAATAACATGGGCCGCCATGGTCGAGGTGCCCATCATGGCGGCTGTGACGTCACACTTCGATGGCGTATAAATAACGCTGTTGGACTGAATTATGCATGCTCGAAGTGGTGACGTCATGATCGCCATGTTGGGCACCTCCGCAATGGCGGCCTATGTTATTCTCTCATAGGACGGAAAAACAAATAATAATATCTCTTAAACTGATGAATATTACCTCTCTGCACGTCCTGAAATAGATAAAGGAGCAAAAAATACCCTACCACAAAAATTGAGGAATGTGATTTCGTGCAAGAATAAAAGCAGATGGTGTTTTAACCAAATTTCTCCCAAATATACCTACACTTCTATCAAATATCAAAAGTTGCATGAATTCTTGATAAACTATGAAAATTGGGGAACTAATGGGTCCTTGGTAGTTTAATTTATGTCTAAAACTTAGATCGAATTTTTTTTTAATACTTATAACACACACATTAAAAGAAGGATGAGGTAGGATAATTTTATTTTGCTTTACAAAATAGAAATCATTAAAAATTGATAATTTTCTTCCTCGAACAGAATGTGAGTAATCGTGTTTTAAAATCAAATTCATCTATTCGTGGGTTTGGAAATCTATCGTAGAATCATCTTTTCTCTACGGAATAATCCTATTTCTCGTGTACTTTAAATGCATTCAAGGACATCCTAAGGGCCTGTTCATATAGGAGTCCGTTGCGTAGCGTTAAGGGAAAGATAACGTTGAGACGAAAATAAACCAATCATATGCGTTAAAAATTTCATTGCTAATCGTTTGGAGGTTTATCATTGGTTAAATATATTTCAATACTTTAACGCTCGGCAACGGACTCCTATGCGAACAGGCCCTAAGTCGTTTACGAGCCTCTTGAAATCAGCTAACAGAGCAAGAGCGAATTTATGTCTTTGCCTCCAACCACAATAAAAAGTTTATATCATCGGCAGCTTACTTAACAGAAAATTAATTCATAATGAATACGGAATTGCATTAACGTAATAGAATATCTCTGCCATAAATTGTTTATGGCTCATTATTATTATTTTGATGTCAAATAATTAATTACCTTCACTTGACTGTAAATATATATTTTATCACATTTTTATGACCAGCATATCTATATACAGTTGGCTCTCTGTTTAACGACGCTCTACTTAACGACGATCTCTATTTAAAGACTATATTTCCCTCCGGCCCCTCCGACGTAAAAAAATTCTATTTAAAGACGAATTTGTTTCTGTTTAACGACGATTTATTTTTACATGATAAACTTTTTCTTCAACATTTTATCTGAAGGAGGGAAAAACAAGTTTGGTTTCAATAACAGACCCGGAATTTCCTTGATGTTTGCAATGTTGCAATCATAGACTTCTTGCAGTGGGAAAAACGGGGGAGGGGGGGATCTCGGAAGATCGAATATTCTTAGGGCCTGTTCACATAGGAGTTCGTTGCGTAGCGTTGCGTTAAGGAAGAGATGACGTTGAGACGAAAATAAACCAATCACATGCCTCCAAACGATTAGCAATGAAATTTTAACGCCGATGATTGGTTTATTTTCGTCTCAACGTCATCTTTTCCTTAACGCTACGCAACGGACTCCTATGTGAACAGGCCCTTACACGGAGCTCTAAGTGCGGGAGCCGAATCACTCTATTGTCCCTACTATCTATTGTCATATGACTTACAAACTGTCCGATAGCAGCCCTCTCTCACTCCTTCCGGGAAAAAGGTGTTCATGTTTAGAGAATTCGTGGTTGTGTGTAGGAGCTCATTCCAGTACGAATACTAGGTGATCAGAAGAAAATGGCATCAAAGTGAAAGCATCTTACGCTACACGAAAAGGTGAAAATATTGAAGACTGGGAAGAAAGTGTTGGAATACAAAAATTCAATTCGCAAGACAACTTCAGCTACCCGAGTCTACTCTCAAAGGCATTTTAGCAAACAAAGAGGAAAATCTTGAAGCAGCACAAAAACTTGGTTTGGGATCCAAATCCAAACGGCAGAAAATTCAATGTGGCCGATCAAAAGAGTTTGATAAGGTAGTCCTGCAATGGTTTCATGAATCAAGAGCATCCATTAATAAATAATGCGGTTGACAGTATGAAAATTAGAAAATTTACGATCTTGGAAGTAATGCACATGATAACATCAGCATGGAAAGAAGTTTCTTCATCCACAATAAAAAACTGCTTTTGCATTGATGGAATTCACAAAGTACTTGTAGTGTAACTGCAAAGTACGGATGTAGAAATCAACGAAGACGACATATCCCCTGAAGTATCGAGAAGTCTTGTTGAAGATGAGGATGTTTCAATTCAAGATTTCTACAACTGTGAGGAATGTGTTTTAACAACAGATTACAGAAATGTTGAACAAATTTATGAAGATAGAGTTAGCGAAAACACAGTGTCAGACGAAGAAGGTAAAGTTGAAGACACGGAAAACGAAACAATGCCACCGTCTTACACAGATGCAACTTCTGCTCTAGATGTTCTCCGACGCTATATTACATCGAATATGGAAAATGACACATTTAACAGTTTAGAAAATCTTGAAAAGAGAATACCGAAAGCAAGGCGAAAAATGAAGCAATCAACCCTTTTTGACCTTTTTAAAACCTAATTAATTGTAGTGTTTGTATTCTTTTTTAAATGTAATTTAAAATAACTTTTTATGGATAAAATAATAACGATAATAAAAATAACTTTTTTAAACACCCCAGTATATTAAGAAATATATTGATAGTCCTAAGCCTGTAAAGAGTGAAAAATAATGTTGTTTTATTCACAAATTCTGTTTAAGGACGATCTCTACTTAAGGACGATTTTTCACGGTCCATTGAAAGTCGTTAAACAGAGAGCCAACTGCATATAAAACAGTTCCGTAACTGACTCACTGACTGGCATACAACGCACAGACCAAACCGCTGGACCTAAAAGGCTGAAATTTTGCATGGCGATTCTTCTTATAATGTAGGGGTGCACTAAGAAAGATTTTGAAAAAACTCTTCTTAGATTTTTTAAATTAAATTTTTAAGCTGTTTAAGTAACTCTTTTTAAGTTTGAATTTAAAATAATAATTTGATGGTTATAAAATTTATATCAAGAGAAAGATCATGAAAATACCTTTAAAATGAAATCTTTTTCGACTCTTTACCTCTATTTTCTGATTTTTGGTGAATTTTTAAAGATTAATTTTTAGGATTTAATTCATTAAATGCTGATCACGTGATTTCTTTTTTTGGTACTTTAAATAAATTTATCGTCACGTGCATAACAACTAAATAGACAAAAAATATTTTTTTTCTTGCTAATGCGGCAAACGATTGGACATTATTTTGTCTATAAAAATATCCCTTATGATTTTTTTATAAATATATATATATATATATATATTTTTCTACATTAATTGTATATATTGATCGTCGTATTTATTATAAATAAATATATATTTATATTTATTTTTTTTTGGCATTAATTGCATACATTGACCGTTGTATTTAATTTGAATGTAGGTACTCCGTAGCGAAGTGCGGGTTTTCAGCTAGTATAATATATATGCTGAGCATGGAAATACAAAATGTAATATTTCGTATATGCGTTTATGATATATATAATTATAGTTATCGCGTGTTTTATATTATAAAACACGCTAGAATTTTGTGAAAAAGATTTAGAATGCTTATGTCTATTGATTTTGTTTTAAGGATTGTGAATTTGATACAGCAGAGGAAAAAGCATTCAAGAGGACATGTCATGAAGCTAAAGAACTTATAGATTCATGACGATGACATGACCTTATTCTTATAGCCTATGCTTATGTCCTTATGCTTATATTTAAGATCTGATAGCCTGTAAGGGCCTGTTCACATAGGAGTCCGTTGTGTTACGTTGGAAAAGATGACGTTGAGATGAAAATAAACCAATCATAGGCGTTAAAAATTTCATTGCTAATCGTTTGGAGGCATATGATTGGTTTATTTTCGTCTCAACGTCATCTTTTCCTTCACGCAACGCAATGGACTCCTATGTGAACAGGCCCTTATAGCTTCATGGGACACCTAAGGCATGAACTTTGCTTCAAGGCTTCATATTACTGGGCTTCATATTACAAGGCTTCATATTATAAATTAAAAAAAAAGGGGGGGGGCAGATTTCGATTCTCTCAACAGCGTTGATTATTTTATCATCTGCTATTTCATATTTCATGAATTTAGTAGTTTTATATATTTTTTATCATAGCCATTCAAAAAAAAATACTTATATGTTAGTATATAGTAAAAATATTGCAGATAGTTCATGTTTTGACTATTTACCACAAGTTGACACAAATTTTAAATTTCTAACGCTTTATATTGGTTTGTATTTTCTTTTTCAAATGTTATTCTGATTTAGCTAATGGAAGGAAAGAAAATCTTGACTGCACACTTTACACATAGATGACAAAAGAAAGTTCGAGATCTCTAATTTATCAATTTATCGATGTAACCGTAGAAACTAATTTAACTGTTTAGTATGTTTCAGCTGTTTCGTTGTTTCGTAAGATAACGGAGAGACCGTATGATCTGGTATTCTGCAGTTATACGAAAAGAAAAATTTTGAAATTGTGATTCGAAACTGTTCTCTTTCTAAACTAGGACTGACCAGTAAGATGTCTTTTTAATTATTTTGCTTAATTTACCCCTATGTTATTTTTTTTCTCTCATTGATTTATCGTATTTTATTTCAGATCAACATGGTGTGCATTCCCTGCATTATTGCGCCTGTTTTACTCTTCATATGGTACAGATTTATACAACCAGTTGTCTTGAAGTTTTGGAATCCATGGGCACCTCAGAAGTCTGTTAAAAATAGTAGTACTTCGTCAGCTACTGAGAATGACAAAAATTCATGTCCGTTTTCAAACAAAACCTCGGTAAGTTTAAGCTCTTGTATTTTGTAAGTAGAAGTTATACAAATTGTGAAACGAGCGCATTTATTGTTTAGTAAAAGTTTTCTTTTCTGTTTAAAAATGTTTTAAAGTAAAGTATATTAATTAAAGTCGAAATTATATGTGAAAATAGATTAATTAAAGCATACTAATGTAAATAACCATCAAGAAATTTAACCCAAGAAGGCTTATATGCTTATTACAATCACTGATTGTGAATTTAGAGTATTAAAATTAAATTTAAATGTATGGTTCTCCCGTTAGACTTTTTTTTAAATTTCCGATTCATACTGGAAAACTTAGAAATATTTCTTTTTTATTGTTTTATATTAAAAGATATTTTGTGCTGAAATTTATCATCTTCAAAGCTGTGTATTTTTTATCCCATCTACCAAAATGTTGGCTAGTGTCTTTCTGTTATTGAATATTGGTCCATGTAGCAGGAGATGATCTTTTGTGGAATATTGGAAAAGAGATGAAAATTTTAAGCTGTTATTAAACTGCTTAGTTTTTGTAAACAATTTTATAAATTTCATTTCTGAATTTATCTAAAATCTTAGTTTTAATAAGAAATATTTATATAAAATAACCTATGACCAAATGAAACAAATACTGTTTACAGTTGTTATATGCTATAGAATTTTGAGGGTAAAATTCATTTATTAAAAATTTTGCACATTTTTATAGTATTAACTATTAAAAGTTCAAGTACTGTATATAAGCACTATTACTTGAAGTACCTGTCATGTTGGGCATAGAGTTATAGCTCCTTATAGTGAAAAATGATGTTCGTGACTGGTTACTTTAGCTCTTTTTTGAGAGACGATGCTAAATATTTGGCATGTGAGGTAGAAGTTGCTAAAAGAGAAGGTCCAAGCAGGGTGAATATTTATGATGAATATTTACATCAAGTTTATGATGTAATCACATGTTAACATTTTAGTTGTATATATGATTTATAATGAATGACTATTCTTGTATCTTTAATTTTTTTATTAAATCACTGCAAGATGTTTATTATTTTTTTAAAAAAATATTTATAATTTATACTATGACAGTGCGAAAGTGTTTCAAAGTTTCATGTAAATGTTGTGAAAGTATTGAGTATCATCTGATTGTTTAATTACTTTTCACTGTTTTTAGTATTTTCTTTGAAAAATGAATGTTTTGCTTATTGTTAGGATGAGGTGTTACTGATGAGACTAGGTGATTCATAGTTTTTCAGATCTTACGGAGCACTAACAAAGCTTAAATTTCTTTTGGACAGCTTATCAAAACTGATATTGTGGTTAATTTATTGTTTATAATTCTTATTCTCCTCAATATGTTCATCATATTTTTCATCATGGATATTAAAAACCTTCATAATTACTATTACTTCTATACCCTTGAAAATAGTTAATTCTTATTTGTTGAATTATCATGTATTTAAAGTGTTAAATGTAGTTAGTCAATGCATCATACATTTTTAAACCATGTTTTTCAATTAAGTCTGTGATGTATCTGACTTTAACATACATTTATTGTAAGAATATAAATTAAAGGAAATTATTGCTATGAGACTGGTATGTACAGGGTGTCCATAATTAAACTTTCCTACTTTTGTCTACTAAGTTGTCTACAGTCGAAACTATTGTTCAGAAAGTTATGAAATTTTGTGTACGACATATTGAAGAGATAGGAATTTGTTTGAGCGAATGAAAAATTAGTTCAAAATTTCACCACCAGAGGCTGTTTTTTGATGAATTTTGATACACATTTAGCTAACATTTACTATAGTTAAAAAATTTTATTACAACAAGACATGTTCAAAATGATGGCCATCATTTTCAGCTACCATTTGAAATCGAAAGTAGCATTCTTTTAACATTC
This sequence comes from Dolomedes plantarius, assembly GCA_907164885.2. Taxonomy (NCBI): domain Eukaryota; kingdom Metazoa; phylum Arthropoda; class Arachnida; order Araneae; family Dolomedidae; genus Dolomedes; species Dolomedes plantarius. The sequence continues at coordinate 46,324,624 of OU015496.1, forward strand.
ATTCTGGAAGAGGAAGGAAACCTGTTTCCACAGAAGCTGTAGAGAAGGTTACGCTTCAGGTGGAAGAGGACAAAGCTCCCAAAGAACAGGCTTGTACCAATGTCCGTCGTGTGGCAGAAGCATTGGATCTGTCCCATTCAACTGTCCAGAAGGTCATGCGGAATATCCTCCAGTATTATCCGTACAAGCTTCAATTTGTGCAGAGGTTGCTTACACATGATTTTGAGACTCGACAGCAGTTCTCACTTCAGTTTCTTGCTTGCTTTGAGGTTGATGCAGAATGGCCTTGGAATATCCTCTGGACAGACAAAGCACACTTTTATTTGGACGGTTCGGTGAATACTCACAACTGCCAAATTTGGGAACCAGAAAATCAGCATTTAATCTTAGATGTTGCAATGAATTCACTGAAAGTAACCGTGTGGTGTGGATTTTCTGTATTTTTTATTCTTGGCCTGTATTTCTTCCAGGAATTAAGTCCTAGAGGTCCAGTAACATGCTCGGTCACCAGGGAGCGATATGCATCCTTGTTACTGAATAAAATTTGTTCCAGATCTGCAATCATGACAGTGCCTTTCATGCACAATTTTTATGCAAGATGGAGCTCCTCCACACATTAGCCTTCATGTTAAGAACATTCTCAAAAACCACTTTACAGAAGAATATGTCATCAGCCGTCATTTTCCTAATGTGTGGCCTCCCCAATCCCCAGACCTCAACCCATGCGACTTTTGGCTTTGGGGGCATGTGAAACATCTAGTCAGTCTTAATAAATCAAGAACTATACCTTATCTGAAAGACTGCATTTCATGACATGTTCTCAGCATTTCCCAGGACACACTATGGTCAACTGTAGAAATGCTATCTTACGATTTCAAATGGTAGCTAAAAATGATGGCCGTCATGTTGAACATGTCTTATAATACATTTTTTTAACTATAGTAAATGTGTAATTCATCAAAATATGCCCTCTGTGGGTGAAATTTTGAACTAATTTTTTTATTCGCTCAAACAAATTCCCATCCCTTCAATATGTCCTGCAGAAAATTTCATAACTTTCTGAACACTAGTTTCAACTGTAGACTACTTTAAAGTAGGGAGGTTTAATTATGGACACCCTGTATATTTGTGGGGAAAAAATGATGCGATTACATTTCATAAAATTGACAACTTGATGCAATAGGTTTAATAAGTTTTTTAAAACATTGTAACTGTACATAAAATAATTTAAAATAGAATTTCATGCAATACTCTAATTTGATTTTTAAAAAAAAAAACGGTATTTTTATTTCACAATTGAATGATTTAATTCAACTGAAATGCCTATTGTTAGTTTATGTGTTTGCTATTTGTTTATTGCTATCCCTTTTAAGAAAATTTTTGAAATCAAGAATCAATTATATTTATTATAAAATTAAATGATATACATATTTGAATATAAAATTTAGCAAAAAAAATATTGGACTTAATATTCTTTTTTTAAACATTTAATTATTTAAGTCCACTAAATTAAAAATGCCTGTTGTAATATAAAAATTCTTAGAACTAAGGTACACTTTTTAAACAAATGTCAAATATATTGTTAAATAATTTTAATGTTAATGATACTTAGAGTATTTTATTATAACACCATCATTTCAAACATCCTCCGAGAAGTAAGTCAAATGTAGTGATAAATAATTTTGCGCAGCAATAACTGTTTGAGCATAATTTATTATGATAGCCCCAAGAACTGAAAAAAATAAAATGTCTACCTTTTTGTAATGTGGTCATTTTTTATATTTTCTTTATATTATGCATATTGAACATTAACTTTCAATTTTATTAGTTTGCTTGCTTTATCTGAAATAATAGCTTAACTGGTATCGTGTATGTTACATAAGATTGTCATCTTCCTTAACCATCATGGTTCATGATTCACTTTACTTTGAAAATATCTGACCTCCAAAAAGAAATTTTCCACCATCAGTTGGTGAGTTTGTATGAAACTAATTTTGTGCAAATGATCCAACGTATGATGATTAATTTGATGCATAATAATGATTTTCAAAATTAAAATTTAGCTTTTGAATTGTTGTGATAAATTTTGAGGTTCTGTAAGCCCTCTATTTCTAAGTGTGCAAGGTCAAGATTGTAGAATCATGCTGAAAATGTTGTGACATAACTAATGGGATATGTGGGTGAAATAAAAATGAATTGGAATATCTTTAAAAACTATCCTAAAAAGGTTAATTGTTCACACAAGTAGACTTTAAGGATTATCTTGTATTTTATTGAACTTTAGATTGCTGAAAACAGAACTTCATATTATCCACAATAAAAATAGAAGGCTGGCAACTAGTTTTTAACTAATTATTAGTTCATTGTTAGGCTGAGGAGCATTAGGTGTCATTGTCTCTGGGCAATTCACTAATGTGAAGACGTGTCATTTGTTTTAGTCAGTAACATGTCTGTTATCTTTATGTACTGCTTGGAAATATATTTGTGTCTAAATGCATCTGTTTATTTTCTAGGCTCTCCTTTGGTTTTCTAATTATTTTATATTATTCAGTCTCCTCGTTTCCATTTTTTGTTCAAATTTTTGGCTTTATTTGTTAACTTTTATAGTGGATTTAATCCCATGTGTTAGCTACTGTCTATATAATTTTTCCCATTGTCTCTTTTGTGATGACCCCTTTCCAGTGTCTATTCATGTCATCATCTTCCACAATATTCTTTTGGAATTTTCTGTTGTCTCCCCAATTTATATCAGTTTGATGATTGTTGCATTTGTAAATTGTTCATAGAAGCAATCACATCTACTGCTCCTTGGCCTAATGATAAACTATTAATGAGTTTGAAGTTACCCTTGTGTTTTTATTATGTGTTCCTGTTTTCCCCCAAGTTTCTTGTAACTGTTAGGAAATTAACTCTTGCTCTTTTTAAAATGAGGAATGATCGAATTATTTGCAATAGACAAATATAGAATAAGATCAATAATATGTCTTCCTCTTGTATGGAAACTAAAAATTCATTCAGAACATAAATGAAAGAATAACATGTAATCTTTCACAACCTGTATAAAATCAAAATTGCCATTTTGAAAATTTTCTTTTTTTGTATTAAGGTGCAAGCTAAAGCATGAGAGTCCTGTCATAATGTGAAACCTTAGTTATTTTATATGAATATCCTTTCATTATAATAAAAAAATGCACGCACACATACATTCCCCCCCCCCAAAAAAAAAGTTTAATGCATATAGCTTGAAATACATATTTGTGCAATTATAACTATACAGTAAGTCCTCGAGTTATGCAGATTTGTAGATATGTGGTTGCAATTTTCAATTTTTCATAGATTGCTTTAGCATACTATCAATTGATTTATGACATGAAAAAGAAAGCTTTGAACATACAAACATCATTAGACAAATACTTCATTACCCCATGAATATCTGCAGATTATCGGATTATTTTAAATTACATAATTATGTATGTATGATGTAAGTATTTTATAATATGTTCATGTACTGCATAATATACGTGTGTACCATTTTCATATTTAAAGAAAAAGTATTTTACTGAAAATTATTGATAAACTTATTTCATTTTGATATTTAGTCAATGTTTGTTGCTATCATCCATACAATGATGATTGAAAGCTTACAGGAATCCAGTGGCCACTCGCGCTCAATAAGTAGGTCATGTGTGTTGTATTACATGGTAAATTTCGGCTTATATGCATTCTACATATTCCGAATGCTCTGGAACGAATTAACCGCTTTAGTCAAGGACTTACTGTACTCAACATAAACTGAATTTGATTGTTTTGAGAATAGGTTTATACCCTTAAAAAAAATTTTAATTTAGCATGTCTGTTAGTTTTAAAAGTTTTACCCTATACTTAATTACACTTAACAGTTTTTCTAATTTGTTTCTTGAAACAGTTGCATCAAATGCTTTTCATTCTGAAGGAAGAATGTATCTGTTATCTAGTTGTATGTTTGGTTGATTTTAAGAAGCTTTACTTGATAATGACATTAGAAATTTTTTTTTTCATTTAGTAAGAATTACCACTGAAAAAAAAAAATGTAGTGGATATTTGTTTCTGATTTATATAAGTGTGTATATAATTTTGCTCTTGACACTTTTCTAATTAGGCACAGGGATTTGATATCTAATGTAAACTAAGTATCGGAAATATAAATTCATTAGATATCTTATTGAATTTTTGTCGTGTTAAAAGGCCCACAAAGTAACTGTTTATACTACCATAAACTAGAATTTTTTGAGCGGAAATGATTGAAAATCTTATGTAAATTATTAGTTACGTTGGCCTTTGGACTTATATAATTTAAACTAAAAATTTTATCATAATATTAAAATTCAAAGTTTTATTATGTTTTATTTACCTATACATTAAGTTTAGGAAAGACAATATTAATTGCCTTTTACTATCCTTTACAGCCAGAAGTTGCACAGACTACCGAGCAGTCCTCAACTGAGGTAGGAGGAAAAGAGTCATCGAGCAAAAAATCTGACTGATCATGGGACCTGTAGTTCATTGCATTTCCATTATATTGTTATATTTAAAGCAATTTTTTTTTTAGGTTTATACTTATGTGTTTCATTCTGTATCTTTTTAAACCCATATTAAATTCTTTCATTTAAATTTGGCACAATATTTTCTAAACAAAATTTACATTTAATAAAACAGTTTTATTTACATGCTATATACTGTCAACAAAAATATGAGTAAGAAAAGATATTATAAATCATATTTTATGTTTGTTTACATTCAAAATCCATCAAAAAATGCACTTTGTTTAATATTTTGAATGTTTTCTCGGCGTACTCTATTTACTGCACTTGCTTCACCTTTCACAGTAATTCTCTTTTTCTGCAACTTTTTTTGTTGTTTTTTGCGCTCTTTTTTAACTCGTTTTTTAATTTCTTCAGCTGAGATTTTAGAAATGGTGGTGCTGCTGCTTTCCTTTGTGGTAGTACTGCTCTCTTCAACACTTCCCTCTGAACTGCTGCAACTTTCTTGACTTCTGTTGCATATAGAGGCAGAAAGATCTCCATTGGCTCCAGCTTCAATTGGTCTACCATCATTCTTTACATCAGTTTGAATATGATTCTCCTCAAAGGAGTCTTTGGCTCTCAACATTTTTGTGTCTTCAATTTTAAGAGATTCAACATAATCAGCTAAATCATTTTTTGAAGTACCACTTAATCTACTGCTGTCATCTAAAGCATCAGACTTTTTTTCGCTAGATTCATCATCATCATCATCTTCTGTTTCATCATCAGTGCACTCTGTCATTAATCTTAATGCCTAAGGGTAAAATATTTATGTATTAAAATTAAATATAGTTTAAAATCACTAATCTGCTGATGAAGTTTCATTGTGCAGAACAGACAGTAATTAAAGTATATTTCATTAAAGGTTCCTATTTTTAAGCAGTTGTTTGTAAAATATGAGGTCAAAATTATCTGTTGCTCTCTAATGCTTATCCCTCCTTCACACACACACTTGAGCATATTACATTCGACTAGGTAGTGGATTTTGGGGTGCTATGGTCATATCTTTTTATGTGAAACTAAACAGACTAGTATCTAGACTTACGAGCTAATTTTGAATGGCTATAAACCACCATGCTAAATGTGCGGCCAGCATCCCATCCATTTGGTCACAGTCTGGCTTTATTACTTTTGACTAGCAAATTATTACTAATACTGAATACTAAATAACTTTTTTAAAACTTATTAAATTTTGTGCATGAACCTGCAATGAAATAAATATTTAGGCCCAATTCAGGCAGCTTGGTTCCTCTCTATTAGAAGTTCAGTAACAAAATAAGGGTATATCTAAAAGTATTTTTAATCCATCTGTAAGAAGAAAAACATCTTTTCAGTTATTAAGAAGACATTTTAATGTTTCCCTACAATTAAATTTTCCTGAAATCAGTGATTAAGTGTTATACAAAAGCGATTAAGTACATACAAGTAGAGCTCCCCCCTCCTTTTTTCTAAACACTTGAGAGTATTGAATGAGTTTAGGTTCATATTAATGAGTGAATTTTTATGAATTTACTCACTAATATGAACCTTTTTCTATAAACCCTTTACCAATACAAAATTAAAATACTTTGTGGATTAAAAAAAATATTTTGTTTGAAATTGCAAAACTGTAATATACCTGCTTAAATCATTCATCTAGCTTGTAATTATTTTGAATATTTTCCATGTGCTTACTGAGAAAGATTAAACAAAAATAATATTTTGAACATTAAATACTATAAAATAGCAAATGAAATGATTACTTCATCCAGTTCTTGTTGAATTTCCTTTTCATATCCACTAGCAGAGGTTGAGAGATCCAAAGTATCTTCACGCCTGTAAAATAAAATAGCTGTGATTAAGGCCAAAACTTAGATACTAGTTGGAAAATTGACCAAAATATCATATACTTACTTGACATCTTGAAATGTTGGATACAATTCACTTTCATAATCAAATCTTTTCTTGAAAAATTCTCGAATACAAGTCACATCTCTATCAAAATACCTAAGATCAAAAAAGAAAAAAATTATTACTGGTTTATTTACTGTAAAATTCTTAAGGTATCATATGTTTATAGAAATAAAATTTTATTGTGAATTTTTCCATATGACAATCAACATGCCCTCTTCAAGGAAATTTACAAAAAAAATTATCATGCATACATTTCACACATCAATTCCTTCAAAACTATACAGTTTTCAGGTAAATGAAAAAAATTGTAAAGAATGGCTTAAATAAAGAATTAATTATGAAAAGCAATATTCTAAAAGCCTCAATATATATGAATGCTAACAAATTATTTGATCTCCTCTGAAAGTATGTAATATTTTATTCATCATAGAAGTAGAAAAATAATTCAGTTTACAAATAAAATTTTAATGAATTCATGTTACACTTTGAATTTTATAACAGTTACTATAAAGCTGTATTTTCTAGAGGCAGAGAGAAAGTTGATTAAAGTTTTCTGTTCTTTACTATTGCAACAAATGAAGGGAAAAACAAGTTGATTGGAATTTTCTCAACAGATAAACTCTCATAAAACATGCACCAATATGTTGCAAATACATACATATTCCTGGGCTAAGAGGAATTAAATATGTAACTTCTCACACTTTTACTATAGTTAATTACTTGCACTAGATCCTCCCCCCCCCAAAAAAAAAAAATAAATAAATAAAAATCTGGTATTATAGGTAATTTGACATAAAAGTGATCACAGATGCATCTCGCTCATCATTTCCTTCTTAAGTATTCAGTTTTTCTGGTAAATGAAATAAAAGTAAAAAAAGAAATTTAAAAAGGATAAGCACTTTAAATTCAGTCCATTTTTTAAAATTTATTAAAAAATGCATGTATTAGTTTAGGTAAAAGAGTATCCTACACTTTAAAGTAGGGTCTTCAACCTTTCACGTTCGCAGGCCATACCAATAAATTTGCAAAGTTCCACGCATCTGTGAAATAAGTAGTATAGGCAGAGGAAGAAAATGTATTATTTGCAAAGAAGCTTCAGCTTTGAGATGATTGCTTGATTTGCTTTTTATAGCATGATGAAAGATTAATTCCTTGAAAACATGCCACAGAAGTTTTGTGTGCATGGCATGTTTTAAAAAGTTTTGTACCTTTATAACCATTATTAATTAAAATATGTTTTTATTTATTATTTTCTACAAACAACTAAAAATGGGAGTTGAATCAATGTATTTTGTACTTTATATTGCATAAAACAGAATGAATGCAGGAAGATGACACACGTGAGGTTCTGGAAAGAGCCTTGGCATGCTGCTTTATGTGTTTATTTCGTCTTAAGATTCTGAATACAATTACCAGTTTATTGTTTAGATAGGCCTATGTGCCGTGGGCTTCTTTCCCCCATGCATTCTTGATCTTTTTTTGTATAAGAGAATTTGTCATTCTACGGATTTAAATTATTTTTTTAAAAATTATTTCCAAATTTATATCAAACTTTCGTTTTGCATGATCGAAATGTTTCGGTGGGCCATGGGTTGAAGACCCCTAGTATAAAGCGATAAATTTATAGCGGTAAAATAAATGCCATGAAAGCTTGTTCGAATTATCATTCAATCGATCACTTCATAACAGACCTCAGTAGAACTACTTCATCCCCCCCTTGAAGACCCCTACTTAAAAGTAATTAATAATAAAGTTACACTGCAATAAATATGTCAAACAGTTTCTTACCAGATATGTAAAGGTGTATCACGTAACACACACACACCAAAAAAAAAACTTTAAAACCTTTTGATGATTATGAAGCATAACTTTAAAGGCTCTTGTAACAGTTTTAACCGCCTTGCGTGGGGGTTCTTTTATGCGAGGAATAGAGACAACATAAAAAAAGACTTCCAGAATTTTGTCCCAAGCTTTTATTACATTGTTTTTAAGGGACACATCACATATAGCACATAAAAAATGATTGATAAAGGATCGATTTGGCATACAAAGCCATATTTGTCAGATAAACCCTGTTGGCCTATGTGTTCTCGTCTGCCGTTCATCTCCCACTCTCAACAACAACGTGCTCCCCTCAGATGTAGGGTTCCCAGACGTGGCACGCCTTACAGCTCTCATATTAATAATATAATAGATTAACAATATTTATACAAAAGAGGGCAAACCTTTGTGTAGACAGATTTTATGAAGTTGTTAACAGCTTTCACAGTACCATTTAGTGCATTATTCATACTGCTGTATAATTTTTTCTAGCTCAAAAACTATGTGTTTCAATCATAAAAACCCGAGAAAAATATTGAACAGAAATTAAAATTAAATAATTTCATTCAAGGAAATACAGTTTTTTTTTTTTGGCTAGCACAGTTAATTATATTTATAAGGATTAGGAAGAAAATTTTTTCTGATGCCAATTAATAATGCCATGCAGCTGTTTCACAATAATCATTTTCGATATGAAATTATTATCAAATGCTCAAAGAAGATTACTACAAACTACACACTTCATCAATAATAATTGTTAAACTGAAATATTCTGTATGTTATTTTCCATTTCAGATAAAGGTTTGAAAATCTGTCGCAAGAACAAATATTTAGCTTCCACTCTAAACACAAACCTAGAAGTTTGACATTATTAATTAAAAATAGACTGGATCAAACATTTAAAGTTTGATACAGTATATGAAACATTCACATTTCTTTTCTGATTTTTCACAAAATCTGGAAAAACATTTTCATGTGAAAACTGAACAATGGTGTAGCATGAATTTGAAGTGTTTTCAGACTTGCCAACTTTTTGGATTTATCCCGGCAATGCCAGATTTTTAATGCATCTTCCAGGTTTCCAGAATGGACACTATTATTACCAGATTCCGAAATGTAAAAAAAAATAACGCTGGTTTTAACAATCCCTCACAGTAATGCAGTGTGAGAGGATGTTTAGTTATGTATCAAAAATATCTACTCAGTTCAGGTCATCTATGTGAAGGGAAACCTAAGAAAATTTGCTAATATGCAAATCGAACCCACAAGGATACTGTTATGAAGAACAATTTGATAATGAATTTTTAAAAAGAGCAAAATCAGCTACAGTAAATGCTTCAAAAATTCCAAGATTCTCTGCAATTAATTAAAACAAACACTATAAAGAAATAGAAGAACTCAAAATATAGGCTGCTGGGGTCCCTGCTAGTGTAAATATGATGTACATTATATATTTGAAATTTGCAATCATACATAACTTTTGTTTAATATAATTTCAAGATGAGCTGAACAGTAAGGAAATATTTTGAACTATGTAATATTATTAAAGAGATCCTATAAATTAAAAGTAAGTATACATTATAACCCTTTTATTATAATTTTTTACTATACTGTTTTGTGTTATGTCGATTATTTTATGCACAGTAGAATATTACAGGATTTTGCTCTTACTGAGGTTGGCAGGTCTGTGTTTTATAATAATAAAATACCTCAAAATATATACCATCATATATCATATCAAGCACAGATTTGTAATATGAATGTAAAATCTAACTGTTCTTTGTATAATTGGTATAGTTGGTTTGTATAATTTGATGACTTAACACTAGAACCACGGAGTGGGTCAATTTGACCTAAAACGATGTTTAATTTATCACCACGCGAAAAGTATCGATTGAAAAAAAATTCCTTTTGTGACTTTTAATATTTTAAGGTGAACAACAATTTACCAAATTTAAAAATTCGTAACATAATATTTTTCTGATTAATAACACTTATACCTAGAACCGCAGAGCAGGTCATTTTAACCCGTAAAAAATGTTAATGCACAAATAACGAAAAACAGATGCATTTTCTCGAATCGTAACTGTAAAATACTTCTACCCCACCCTAGAATTCCTTAAATGGACTGTACCAGAAGGGGGAATAGTGAAGGTTTTGAAGTCAAGGTCATTATATTAGGTTTGAAGCCGCTAATGAAGAAAATTTGGATTCGGATGAAGAAAATGAAAGTGAAGATGACTCTGGCAATGCTCTAACAATCACTGGTCCTTCTCATCGCAATGCTGATGATAATTTATCTGATAAAAAATAAAAATAAGACATTCCAAGAAAAGATACACACACGCAAAGAAATTGACAATAACATTCAAAGTTGGATAGATATTATGTTACGAATTTTTAAATTTGGTAAATTGTTGTTCACCTTAAAATATTAATGCACAAATGTTAAAAAATGTTAATGCACAAATAACGAAAAACAGATGCATTTTCTCGAACCGTAACTGTAAAATACTTCTACCCCACCCTAGAATTCCTTAAATGGACTGTACCAGAAGGGGGAATAGTGAAGGTTTTGAAGTCAAGGTCATTATATTAGGTTTGAAGCCCGAACTACGTTTGAATGCAGTGAAAAATTACTGCGAATATTTAGAAGACTTTTTGAATTTGCTTTTATTCCGTAATTAGTATATGTATAAAAAGTATGTCACGACGCCGTAATCTTGATGTTCAGGAAGCTTTAGAATTTTTAAAACAATTATCTGAAAAGGATTCAGAAGATTCGAAAAAAGAAGGTTTCTCAAAATTCGATTTTGAGTAGTGAGGATGAATACCTGCCTGCTAATGAAGAAAATTTGGATTCGGATGAAGAAAATGAAAGTGAAGATGACTCTGGCAATGCTCTAACAATCACTGGTCCTTCTCATCGCAATGCTGATGATAATTTATCTGATAAAAAATAAAAATAAGACATTCCAAGAAAAGATACACACACGCAAAGAAATTGACGATAACATTCAAAGTTGGAAATAATGCAGATGGCAAAGATGGGACAATTTGGAATATCGCTCAATTAGGAACAGACGATAGAGGAAGAAAATCAAAGTGTAATATTTTGAAAGAAGTTGGGGGTCCAACACCACATGCTAAACGCAATGTTATCGACAACAGTCCTTCAAGTGCTTGGAAACTTTTTATAGATGAAGAATATTGAAACACATAAAGAAATGTACTGAAGATGAAGCTCATCGGCAGATTCATGAAAGAGAAATAGAATATAACATTAGAAGAAATAGATGCTTTTATATAAATTTTATATGCATGTGGTATATATAGTGCAAAAGGGCTTGAACTGGATAGCTTGTGGTCAAAGGACTGAGGATGACCATTTTTCCAAAATAAAATGTCAAAATACCAATTTCGTGAAATAATGGGATTTTTAAGCTTCGACATAAAATCAACAAAATCAAGGCGTCTAGAGACAGACAAATTTGCCCTTATTTCGGATATCTGGAATCGCTTCATGGAAAATTGCAAAACTAACTATACACTAAGTCCTAATATAACTGTAGATGGACAGTTATTTTCTACAAAAGCTAGATGTAGGTTTATCGAATACATGCCAAACAAACCAGATAAGTGTGGAACCAAGTTCTGGTTGGCTGCAGATATTGACTCAAAATATCTGATAAATGGATTCCCGTATCTTGGAAAAGATAACCAAAGTCCATCCAACATTTCTCTTTCTGAACATGTATTGCTGCGACTAATAAGTCCACTTGAGAACAAAGGCAGAAATGTCACTATGAACAACTTTTTCACAACACTGAAGCTTGCAGAGGCATTGAAATCCAAAAACACCAGATTTGTAGGAACTGTAAAACACCCAAGATGAGAAATACTACTCTCTGTAAAAATGTTAAAATCCACATTGCATTCGACTACGGTACTAACCCATAAAGACATGAGTCTAACTGTTTATCAAGGTAAAGAAGATAAAAACGTTTTGTTGCTAAGTAGTCTCCATCCAAACATAGAAATTGCAGATAACCCCCCCCCCCAAAAAAAAAACACTACCTGATACAATCGCTTTCTACAACGCAACTAAATGCGGTGTGGACGTGATTGAACAAATGGCAAGGAAATATACAGTCAGGTCTGCTTCCCGTAGGTGGCCGGTGCAGGTTTTTTTTTTGTAATATTTTGGACCTTGCTGCAATCAGTGCCTGGGTTTTATATAAAGCTGTAACTGGAAAATCTATTAGTAGACGGCAATTCATTCAAGACATGGTTGAAGAATTGCGAGAAAAGTTTGTTCTCTTCTGACATAAAAAGGTGGCAAAAAGAACACGTGAAGCAACCAATGAAAACGATGGACAGTCACAAATTAAACGTAAAAGAGTCTGATGCCACATTTCGAAATGTGAAAATAAAACTCTAGATATCTGTTCAAAATGTAAAGCACCTATCTGTGGAAAATGTACAAAACTTATTACTCAGTTTTGTACAAAATGCGTACAGTAAATTGGATTTTATAATATATAAAACTAAGTAGTGATAAAATTTTTAGTAACTGATAAAAAATTTTATTTTTAATTTTTGAAATTATGTCTAAACATATCGAAAAGAGATACTCTGTTTTTAAATTGAAATTAGGAAATTTATGTCATATTTTGTTAAAGAGACATGTTATTATACTCAAGGACATAAAATTTTAAATAATATGATTTTGTAAAAATTAAGTTAATTTCTCTTGATTTATATAATTTATTTAATGTAAATTCTGAGAAATATTGATTAATATATAAAAAATAAAATGATTTAGTTAAATAAATTAAGCGCTTGTGCATTTTTTATAAGTTTACAATCTAGGGTCAAAATGACCCGCTTCGTGGTTCTAAGTATATCGAAAGTCCCGCGGTTCTAGTGTTAAGCAAAAGGAATAATTTGTAAGAAATAAAATCCCTAACTGAAGAACCCCTCCACCCTCCTTGAAAAAGTTTGCCTGATATTTGGAGGGTGAAACCTTCATGAAAGTTACTAGAACATTTAAATTAGTACCTTAAATTGGAAATAATAATAGAATTGTTACTTTTGGTTAAAAAAACTCTAAATTTTGTATGATTTACTAATTTGCTTTCTTCATTTTATGAGTAAATGTTTATAAAAGTTGACTAGTTATGAATTCAAAACAGTTTGCTGTGGGAGACAAAAAAATTAACCTACAAAATTTTGCACTATAATTGATGTAAAAAATAGCTGTTTTTCTTAAAACACAAACTTTAGCAAAGTATTTTCTTTTTCACTCAAGATAAAGAATCTTTTCAAAATTTCAGCTATATAAGCCTTTCTTATATGTATATGTCGATAACAATTGACAATTATGCAGTTAGACTTTTTCATAACTATATCAACCAACAAAGTAAATTATTTTCTTCACTCAGTAAACTGTGTGGAAACTATTCAGAAAAGAATTCTCACAAAAGTATATAGTCTAGAAAACAAAAGAAAAAAGACAAAATATCAAAGCAATAGTTAATTTTCAGAAATTATAATAATTATGTAAAAAGAATACTTGACAGACTTTAGTACTCTCTGGAACTAGGATTTAAAAGACCATAATTAGAGAGTTTAAGCATTTAAATATTGTTACTTTAAAGGTGTTACTATTTAAAAAACAAAATGATAAAATAAAACTGATAAAGTCTAGAAAATAATATTTATTCAATGCTAATACTTCGGCAGTGTTGCTGATTTTCAGAATTATTAGAAAAATTGAAAAAATTTTTAAAATCTCACTTTATTGTTAACCAACATATAGATTTCTGAGTAGATAAATTACCACAAAGGAAAAAAAACAACCAGTTATTATTTCTCTTGGGAATTAAAATATAACGTATCAGTAAGTTAAAGTTTCTTTTTAACTTCAATAAAAATTTGGGAAGCATCACAAAAAAATATAAAAATAACATTCAACAAGAAAGCATATATTTCTATTTGAGACCACAATTAAATTAGTCTGTTATTTGTATATGAATAGTTGATGCTTAGACTGAGGAAGAAATACTTTTAATTGTTACTTATGAATGACTCTTCATCACACCTACACTAGTACTGAAAATACAGAAATAGTTCCTTTTTTTCAAAAAAAAGAAAAAAGGTCTGCATTATGGTTTCAGCACGAAACATTACAAAGTATAAATGAACAGAAAATTTTAAAATATTAAAGTACATGCTATTTTTAAAATTATAACTAGCTATATTAATCAGAATCATAGGGTTTTTTTTCAATGGATCCTACTCCACAAAAAACCACAGAATATATGGACTCAACAGCTCTTTATGAAGCATGAAAATACAGTTATATAGGTACATTGCATATCTTTATTGTATATAAAAGATGAAACATGCACTTAGTTGTAACATGTTTGTCACAAGCTTACAAAGTTTGATGCAAATTGAAAAAACCAAGTGATAATGTATGAAAGTAGTCATATTAATGCAATCTATATATATAAAGCACATAGGTATGCCGCACAAAAATCGACGATATTTCTACACTCCGAATGGCAATAGCTGCAACTACCAGATGCAAACATTAGCGGCCCTCCGCAAACCGTGTGTAAACATGGATTTACGCACTGAAATCAGGAATGCTCGAAAGTGAGCTGCACGATCAAGTGAAAATTGGGAACAGTCTCAAGAAAGAAAGCAAAGAAGAAATAATTCATTGAGAAAGAGGCGTGAAAGAGAAAGCATAAATGACCGTGAGGTTAGGCTTAACCATCGCTGGCATAACAATCGATAGCCAGTAATAGTTAATTTTCTACACTTTTTTCAACACTTGTTGAATTTTTACTCCATTTTATAAGTGAAGAAATTTTTCAAACAATTTATTATTTAATATGATTGAGTGTATATATCTGAATTGGGAACAATAGTACATACAGAGAGTGATGCAATCCACGCTATATTTTAGTACTTGCTGAATTTTTATTCCACTTTTTTAAGAGAAAAATTTTTTCCCCAACAATTTCTTATTTGATGTAATGATAACATGTAGATAACTTATTTTTGAAAAATAGTACATACAGATAGGGATGTAATTTATAAAATCATTGGTGTTCAGTTTCTCAGTCATTTCTTTAATCTGTTCTGAAGTAATAGAAATTCACATTTTTTAATCATGATGTTTTAAAATCAGAATTATAGAGAATACACCTTAACAACGTATATTTATGATGACAGGTAATGGTAACAATCCTTACATACGTTACTTTCAGTTGAGTTGCTTTGCAAAAGAAAATATAAAACTAAAAGCGACCATGCTGGTCGTGCAGCGGCTAATTTGAACAGAAAATTATAAATGTTTATGAAAAACAATTATATGAAAATATATTTTATTACATATTAAATACTCACCATTCAGCATTCGGATGAGATGTTGACACCATCTGAGGGAAATCAATCAATATTGGTTTATCTTTTTCATCAAGAATAAGATTAAACTCATTAAAATCACTATGGATGAGTCCATGGTCTGCAAGTTTTACAATGAGGTTCATCAATTCATCATAGAGTCCTGCAGGATCAGCAACCTCATGTACCTGACATCTATAGATTAAGGAAGAAAAACAAACTATTAGTAAAAGCCTTAGAGAGGAAAAAATACCAGAAAGATTTACTGAAATAAGCAGCAACAATAATTTAAAAATACTTTTGGAAGAAAAAGTCTGGTTTTAAAATCCCATAATACAATGCTACTTTCACGAAATCTAAATATTTCTGATTAACATGATTTGAAATTCACAGAATTTAATGCAGTCTTTCCTATGCAACAGTGATTCTCAACAATTCTATGTCTATGCTCCCCTTTGGATGACCTTCAGACCCTATTTCTACCCCACGCCTGAAACACAGCAAAATAAATTTTCACAGATCACAGTGCGAGTTGAGAACAGCCCATGCAGCAAAAAAAACTGGATTCCAGTAATACCTTCTGTGAATGAAGTATATGTTAACAGTGAATGAAGTATATGTTAAAAAAAAAAAAAAAAAAGTCATATGCCTAATCAGCGAATTTAATTTTCATTTTAACAAGCCTTAATAAAACGCATTCTACACATATTATTTTCTAATTGATGAATTACTTGAATACTAAATTTCAGTAAACTGGGTAACACCCACCCACATTTAAAACACAAATTAACAGGTAAGAAAAAGGATAAAGATATTTTAAACCTACAGAGGATAGCCTTTAATAAGTTCCATGACCACACAATGTCTGTTAAAATCCACAGGTTTTGGAACAGGAAATTTCTTTTCATGTAGAGCCTAAAGTTAAAACATTAGAAAGATAAAACAGACATTCATTTACAAAAATCATAACATGATTACAAACCAAAGACCACAGTTTATGATTTAAGAGAAAAAAAAAGGGAAAGAAAAATGCAGCAGAACCTGCACATAAAAAGTTGCAAGAAACTCAAAACAAGATTTGCTTCATTTATACTTTACATTATCTGAGAGGAAAATGATACAAATAACACAGTAACTTATCACGGTTTTATCAGAAGATAATAAAATACTGAAATGCAATTTCAGTTATTTTCAGTTTGAGTTACTTGTGTTTGATTTTCAATTGGAAAAGAGAATTTTTTCTCACTAAATACTGCACAACTGAGAAAATTAATTTCAGTAATGAGGATATTCAATGGTAGTTTTAAGTTAAAGAAAAACATGGATTTTTATTTTCTACTTTTTAATCTCTTTCTTTGCTGATTTATACAATATGTATATGTATTTCATTTCTATAGAAGCTGACTCTCTGTAGCAATGTTTTTGTCACTTAAATCTTAAAAAGTAAATTATTCTGAAAAGCAGTTGCTCTCCACAGAAGGAAAAAACTGAGGATTTTACATCTGATGCATACATGTCAACACTCTTTGGAGTATTCGAGTAAAAAATACTAGTAATAGATTTGCTATAAAAATTATAGCAGAAATATGAATTCAAATGCTGAAAGCTGGTTGAATACTTGGAAGGAAACTTCATATAATTAGAGGCTTCCCTTTAAAGTAAATTCTAAGATAAAATGAAATATAACAAACTAACAAGTTTAAAGCTTTTTTTTTTTTTTTGGGGGGGGGGGGAGATTACACTTTTTTTATTTAATAAGAGAATGAAATGTGTGTAAACAAGAAAAAACTACAATTAGTTATATCTAACAAGAAATGGGTTTTTTTAAAGTTACCTTTAGCTTAAGAAGTGTATATTAAAACAAATTGCAACTTTTTAAATAATGTTAAAACAAATCCCAGAAATTTAAGAATAAACTGTTAACAGTAAAACAAACAATAACACCTTTCATCTAATTCAATATGAATCTATAACAATAAACTCATTTTTAATATGAACAGAGCACCCACCTTCATGAAAGCAAATTCTTTTACAGCAGCAAGTCTTGATAAATATAACCAAGATGTACTATTCCTATGTTTATGATAATCTCTCTTTTCTTTAATTTTTCTAAAAGATGTTCTACCGAGCCTATATTAATATAAAATAGGTCAATGAATAGTGGCACAAAAATCATGAAAATTAATTTAAAGTTCAGGCACAAATTGCACGCAACTAAACTAATATTAAAAGCACTTCATACTCGATTAAAATTTAACATATACAAACAATGTATCTTACCTATGGACTTTTAGAATCATTTCATTGTCATCTTTGTCAGCAACTAAAAAGATATCTACAAAAAAAAACACACATTAATTTATGATGAACACAAATAATAGCAAAATGACATGGAAAAATTATTATAAAGATTTTTTTTTTTAAATTTCCAATACAGCAGGCACAGAGATATTATCCTTGACTAAAAGCACAGTACAGAATACACAATATAAAGCACAAAATTAAATACAAGCAAACAAAAGTTCTCTAGCCTTCAAATAACGGGTAAAAACAGAAGAACTATGAAGTGCTGGACATTTAAGAAGGTGGTCAGCAATCATCAGTTTGTCGCTACTGCAGAGGGAGCACATGGGGCTATTCAGTATATTGATTCGATGAAGATGAGCGGTGAGACAGTCATGCCCCGTCGTCAATCTAAAAGGTGCAACAGCCCAATATCTTGCATTCAGGCAACTGAAGGATAGGGAGGTGTCATGATTTTCCTTTGACAAGTTCTTTCAGTTCAAGATTTTGTAGCTGTTTAAATTTGAATTTACTAAATGTGCAGCTGATCTATAGTCAACTGAACTGCCCAAAGCTTGAGTGACATTAGTGGCTTTCTTTGCCAACTCATCCGCCATCTTGTTACCATGAATTCCACAGCGGGATGGGATCCATTGGTGAACTATTTTTCTGAACTTTAACAATTTGCTCAGAATAGATTGACAATCCACAAATTATTATAAAGATAAAATAATAAAGGTTTTAGCATTATCTGCTGAGTATAAGAATAAATATATAACTAAAACTTTAAAAATAATATTTTTGGAAGGCAGTTATTGTAATACTATTATTAAACTAATAGCTAAGAATACAACTTCTGGAGAGATAGAGTCTAGATTTATATTACTAGCAAACAAGTATCACAATCAAGCCCCAAGCTTCACAGCATAAAATGGTAAAATTATACATGTAACTCACATTTGTTCTTCTAAGTTTCATATATTCTAAATAATTGCAATGATAACATACAAGAAACTTGAGGAAAATGCAAAATGGGAACACAACACTTCCTAAAATCAACGAACAAATTTCTTTCTTATTGTGGATCTTAAGAGGCTGAGTGTTCTTGTGCTAACTGTAATGAGCAAAAACTATGATCTTAAAAATCAAGGTCACTGCCTTTTTTTGTGAATGTCATTCAAATAAAGTTAGTATCATAAAAAAGGGGAACTATTAGTTCTATAGGATATATAAACAATGGAGCACTCAGTCTTCAAACTTTTTTTGTTCCCTGTGAGTTTCTCAAATAAATTTTTTGTCATAAAAAATGGGTGAACCAGTAATACTATAACCTGATTAGATATATGTAAATGATGTTAAATACTTAATTCTCAAACTTTTCCAAAAACTTAAAATTGGAAGCTTTTTTCCAACATTTTACCCTCTTTCAAATGGTTTGTCAAACATTATCAGTTATGTCTGTAAATGCACTTTAACTCTTAATAAACCAAAGATAAAGGATATATATATATATATATATATATACATACAGTGGTACCTCCCTTAATGGACACTCCCGAATAGCGGACACGTCTAATTAACGGACATTTTTACGAGTCCCAGTCCTTTTATATAGGACAATCCATGTTATTCTCTCTGGATAGCAGACACTCCGAATAGCAGACAGGTATTTTTAAAAAACTTTCAATTATTTTGGCAAACATTTCAAAATAATTCTAACAAGCAAGCTAAAAATATATGCTTATGTGTCTTTACAAAGCCTAGATGTTTCTTTAGAAGCCTGGATGTTTCAAGAACATTGATGTACGAAAACTTAGTGTTTTATGGAAGTCAAATAAGAAAGTGTGTATGACCGCTGAGATAATGAGCGATTGGCTGGTGGACAACAAAATGAAAAAACAGGAGAAAAATCATTCTGTTCATGGACAATGCTACTTCCCATCCTGATGATTTAAAGCTCAAAAGTATTAATTTAGTTTTCTTTCCACCTAACACCACTTCGATGCTACAGCCACTTGATCAGAGAATTATCGCAGCTTTAAAGTACGATACACAAAGCTGCTTCTGAGACATGTGCTTTCACGGATTATCTCCTGCAAATCCAGCAAAGGGTTGGCAAAATCAGTATCTGTTTTGGATGCAATTTCCTGGACTATGTCAGTCCTTAACAATGTGGACCTCGGTGCGTTCTAAAATGTTTAAAGAAGGCGGGATTTTTGAGTACAAGCGAAGTGGCGACTGACAGTACTGCTGAAAAAAGCAAAAAGAACTTGCGGATCTAGTAGCCAAATGGGATTCAAATGTCAGCGTTGAAGAGTATGTCAAGATCGACAACGATTTATCCATTGAGGACGAAAACCTGCATATTTCCAATTTCATTCATCGGGACACCACTGAAGCATTGACCCTTTCTGAGTATGATGTGAGGAATTGCCAATGGAAGACAGCAAAATCAAAGATAATTCGGAGGCACTGAAATACAGCGAAAAATTAAAACAGTTCTTTCTGAACAATGAAGAATCGGAGGGACGAGCAAAGCAAAATCTTATTAAGATTCACCTTAAAAAACAGGTTTGCTGTATAAAAAAAGAGAAATCAAACTTTGTAAACAGATTTTTTTCAGTAGTAATTAAAATAATTTAGCTCCAATACATTTTATTTTGGTATTTAATGCAAGATAAAAGGATTAGCCACAGTTAAAAGGTAAAGTAGTAAATAGTTATTCTTTTCTTACGTAATTAATTTTTTCCTTTTTAATAAAATTGCAGCCGTAATTTTCAGTCAAATGTCAAACAGAAGTGCAAAAACTTTTTTTATAAAAAGGTTGTCCTCCCCAATAGCGGACACCTCCTAATAACAGACAACATTTTTGGTCCCATGACTGTCCGCTTTTCGGAGGTACCACTGTATATATATATATATATATATATATATATATATATATATATATATATATATATATATATATACATATATATATATATATACATACAGTGCCATAACCAGGCAGGTGCAATAGGGTCACCTGAACAGGGCCCACTTGGAAGGTGGAGGCCCAAAATGCTGTATTTGTTTTATTATTTTCCCAAACCTAATTTATTAAGGGGTCCAAATACAAATTCTTGCCCAGTGCACAGGAATGGCTAGTTACGACACTGTATATATATATATATATATATATATATATATACAGTAACCACCGCTTATAGTGATCACTGGTTATAAGAATCAACCGTTTATAAGAATCAATATCGCGAAAACAAAAACAAATGTATTATTTCCATGTTAAAATTTTCGTTTTAAAGAATCAATCCACCGGTTTTAAGAATCAGTTTACACTCTTCGCCTTCCTTTCATTTTTCCAATAAAGCCACTTAAACCCCCCAAAAGGCACGAAGTATTTCCTTTTTTTTAAAACAAAGATTGATAATATGGGATGGAATATAGTCGTAAAATTCACCCCTTTCTTTATTAGACATAACATAATAGTTTCCCCTTAAACGCTTTGCCACAACACTGTCTTATTAACTTACTCGTTCGAGTCCGATTTTACTTTTCTCCACTGACAAACAAATATAGGGACTCTTTTTTCCCACCTCCCACATCCTGGTTGCGGCTTCTTGGACCCTAAAACACATAAATCTTCGGCGAAGTGTCCATTATCATTCAGGCAAACGTGACATTAGTAGATGCAGCACGTTATCAAATCGAGAAACGTAAGCTAGAAGGTGAATCTTCGTCTGAGACTATAAGGATTGAAAGAGGTATAAACAGCCTCCTGAAAACTTCATTACGTCAAACTACCGTAGAAAACTTTTTCTTTCTCCCTTCCTGTAGTTGAAATGTTAAAACTGTTAAGCAGGTATGTTGTAACTTGTAACAAATATTGTATTTTTTTCTTCTCTTACTATAATCATGTATCTACTTATAGGTCTAAAAATTAAGTTGTATTTTTAAAATTATAAAAAATAATTTTAACAAAAGATAATTAACGTAAATTAAAGAGTATTTTATGGTAAATTATCTAATATATGTATATATAGGTCTGTGTGTGTGTGTGCCTGTCCAAAAACCTAAATGTCGGCTATAAGAATCAACCGCTTATAAGAATCAAAAACAGTAATAACAAACGTGATTCTTATAAGCGGAAATCACTGTATATATATATATATAAACAAGGTAATATGACAGCACACAATACACTTAATACTATATCTTTCTGTTTACCTACCTCTACCTCCAATGTTCAAAAATAGGGTGAATTAACAATCACACAATACAAGATTTGAAAATTCAAAGATAAAACTGAGAAAAATATGTTTAATTTATTTCAGAGAGCGGGCTCAAAAACTATATAACTTCAAATATCTTTTTGATATTGATTTTTTTTTTTAAATGACTAGAGAGGGAAAAAAAGAACATACATACCAGACTCTTTTCCAGTACCAACTTGATTTCCAACAGAAACAATAACATCTCTAGATGCCAATGCCCTTAATGCTAAATAATCATACCCACTGTTTGAGAGCCTATAGCCATCATCTAAAATAAAAGTAAAAAATAAGTCACATAAAGCCTAAACAAGATGTATATGTATTATAATCCTTTTAGATTTAAAATTTTGTTATCAAGATAGTAACATAACTTAAGAGTATTACGTGTATTATAAGGAGATACATTTTAAGAATTTATGTAATAAGTGCACAAATCACACTTCATCTGTTTCACTTTTATATAATTAAGCTATCATTTGAAAGTTAATATGGACTTTTGTCCCGTGTGAGTGGATAATCTCTGTTGTTTGAAGTTTAATTAGCTAAGCCTGATGCTAATGCTTGATTTACTCCACAGGGGAGGTATAGGATTGTGCAGACTTCCTTTTTAGCAGTATTTTAACAGGTTTGGACCTATATTTATTAAATTATATTGACATTCTTGTGATTATAAAATGCAAAATCTGCAACGACTTGATTTTATCTATGTGACAGAAAAAGAAAAACAAATGCATACAAAAATAAAATTTGATGAATCCCAAATTTGGTTTGAATTTGATGAAATATTTATTTTTCGGTTTTCATAAATTTCTCTTTTCAGGTTTTTATTATTTTTGTTAATTGGATAGTGTTTTTAGGGAACAACGTATAAACCACATAACAACAACAATAATAATAAAGGATTGAAATTTCATACACATTTTCATCAGAGTATTAAAATATATATCTGTTAAGATCAGAGATTTGACTTGGAGATTTCATGCTGGACTTTAAGAGATAGCATAGAAGATTAGTATTTTCTAATCAGGTTATGACTATAAGCTATAAGTTACAGTAAGACCCTGAACCTCAGTAAATAAAGTTAAGTCTGATATGAAACTCCTAAAAATGTTTTTCAAGTTATAACAGCTCACATCCCTTCATATAACAGATGCATAGCAGACAAATGAATCACTGGCCCAGTTTAAAATTTTTTAAAAAAATGTATGCCACTTCATAAATAAAAGAGTGATAGATGAATTTATAAATTAATTCCTAATAAGAGAAATTTTAATCTACATACAGTAAAGGGATTAAAAAATTTTAATATATACTTACACCTTTTTCCTCTTTCATAGACTGCCAGTCTGTTTCTAGTGAGTTCCATAAGTCTTTTGTGGCAGCCACCATGCTTCAAATTTGCTATACTTGCAATTAATGGCCCTGGTACTAATTCATGATTCTTCATCCCCATTTCAATCTTTAAAAATAGAGATAAAATAAAACTATTATTTTGAACACAATTTTTTTAAAACTGCTGCAAAACTGAATAATTTAAAATACACTCGTGAAATAAATTAAGAGAATTTGCATATTTTATCGAATTTCATGAAAAGAACTGAACTGAATGTAAAACCACTGCTTCTAGACAAAAATGCAAATCTTGTACGTCAAATACGTAAGCGTACTTTTGTGTGTAGGCAGAGCCAGTAGAAAAACAGGCTTTATAAGCACGCGTAAGTTAAGATGCATTTCGTTCGCTAGCACATCTCAGCGAATTTCTTGGTGTTATTTTGCAGCAATCAGTTAATTTCAAGTTGTAACAGTAAAAATGAGTAGCCACCAACGTTTAGATGATGGAATGAGGTGGCGTATTGTGGGGAGGCTAGAAGCAGCCCAATCTCAAGTCCAAATTTGTAGAGAGTTTAATTTAACGCCAAGCATCGTGTGTAACTTATGTAAACAGTTCCAAGATCGTGGATCCATCGAGAGAAAGCCTGGGCAAGGTCGTCCAAGAGCCACAACGGCCAGAGAAGATCGCCATTTGTCAATTATAGTGAGGCGTAACAGGAGTGCTACAGTTTCTCAGGTCTCTCGTGACTTGTATGCAGCCACAGGAACCCGTGAATCAAGGGTGACTGTTTCCAAAAGACTTCATGAGAGAGGGTTGTTTGCAAGAAGACCTGCTGTTTGCGTCCCGCTCACTTCTACGAACAAGAGAATCCATTTCTCATGGTGCAGAGAGCATAGAGATTGGAGTATGGATCAATGGGCGAACGTTCTCTTCACTGATGAGTCCTGGTTCAGCCTAAACACCGATTCTCGCCGTACGTTCATATGGAGAGAACCAGGGACCGCTACCTATCCTCCAATGCCCGCAAAATCTACCATTATGGCGAAGGAGGTTTAATGGTCTGGGCAGGCATCATGTTGGATGGCTGCACACCTCTCCATGTCTTTTAAAGAGGCACTGTGACTGGTGTGAAGTATAGGGATAAGGTCTTGGAGCCCTATGTTCGCGTTTTCAGGGGTGCAGTTGGCCCTGAGTTCATTTTAATGGACAATAATGCAAGGCCACATAGAGCTCTTCTGGTCGACGAATTTCTACAGAGTGAGGATACTCGCCAGATGAATTGGCCAGCCAGATCTCCAGACCTTAACCCTATAGAGCATGTCTGGGACGCTTTGGGGAGGGCAGTTGCAACTCGCAACTCCCCTCCGAGAACCATCCAGGGAATGAAAACAGCGTTGCTGAACGAGTGGGACCAATTGCCACATCAAATGATAAACTGCCTTATTTCAAGTATGAAATCACATTGCGAGACCTGTATATCTGTAAGAGGGGACCATACCCCCTATTAACCCATTTTTTTTGTTTGTTCTGCAACCGCTGTTTCATACCTTCCGACTCCAATGAGTGTTACGTACGATCATGAGTGTGTATTACAATTATTGAATGGTTATTTGTTTTGTATTGTATCAATGTATGTACATATCAAAATTCATTAAAATCGGTACAGTAGTTCTAGAGATAATCGACCAAGTCTGCAAATTCTCTTAATTTCTTACACCAGTGTATATTATAATGAAAATTTAAATCTGCTATGTGACTCAAAATATAATTTAAAATCAGTCTATATATATATATATATATATATATATATATATAAGAATAAGATGAAAGAGAAAACCAGTAATAGCTCTAAAGCTACTTGCAGCCAGGAACAAACAACATGAAAAGAAAAGTATGAATAAGGTTTTTGACAGCATTTCTTCATCAGCGGTGTCAATACTGTCAAAAACCAATGGATTGTTTCCGATGAGTATGATCTATAAAATAAACACACTCAGACACCGTACAATCCATTATTAACAGAAGAATTGATTAATAAACGAATTAAGTTTGAATAAAAGTATATATATATATAATATATATAATGGAAAGACACTATAAGAATCTTATCACACAGGACCACAACAAAAGAGGGAAAATTTTATAGTTATTATTGACATCTTCAGCCAGTCAGAAATAAAATTGAGCAATTACACCTGGCTTTAGATTCTTTACTAAATAAAAATCATGCCATACCTTGAAACAAGAAAGATCAAGCAATAAAAATAACAGGCCAAAAGCAATATTTTCAACATATGTTTATATGAATATCTTTTACAAAAATAATTTGGACGAGAATAATTCATTATGGTACCAAATTAAGATTTTTTTCTAGATACAAAAAGCAAGAATTTGACTTATTCTAATTTTTGGCATTTTATTTTAATGAATAAAAATTAAAACTTTTATCATACATATAATATCAGTATTAATATTTAATGGCATTTATGAAAGCTCTATCACATAAATACAGAACACTTTATCAATATAGCTGCTTTGATGCTGCAATAAAATTAAGAGTTATTTAATTAATATTTTTTTTTCTTTTTTGGGAAGGTGACTGTTATTCTTAGATTTATGGTGTGGAACAATAGATTTATCGACAAAATTTGGTAACGTTTAGCAGTAGTTTTAAGTTCACTAATTTTAGGATTAAACATAAAAGGTAAGTATATATTTCAAGGTTGCTGGATGTTTATACATAAAATGAATAAGTTTGCTCGATTCAAAGTTCTTTTTCAATTTTTATAGTTAATGAGTAAGACAGAAAATTAGGTCTATATTTTTGGCTCCATACATAAAAGATACATAAGAATTTTTTGATAGAGATATATCATTTAATGATACTTCTCTATCAAACCTTTATGAGGACTATATTTCCGGGGGAAAAAATTCAGATTCCTCTGGATCCCATTTTCTGAGCTAATATGTTTCAAAGATTGTATGGAGATTTTTTTAGAATCTCATGATCCTTCATGTAAATTTATTCAGAAAGTGGTTTCTTACAGTAATTTGAAAATTTTTTATTTTATAAGGTGAAAAATCAGTTTGATTTTGATGCTAAGCCCAGAGAAGAATTAATTTGATGTAAGTTCAATATGTGTTTCTTTTTTTAGGATTTGTTCTACAATTTTTTAACCTATATTATTATAAGATTATGGTTACCATTTATACATATTTCAGTTGATAGTTAATTTTTACAGGTTAATTAATCTAAATCCCATGATCACTTGTATATTTAACCAACATTCATGGAAATGAAGCTAATACAAAAATATCTATGAATATAGTCACTTTAAAAATCAAGCTTATTTTACTTGAGGGTTTGAAATAAGAATTTTTCTTCCTCTATACTAAAAGAAACGTTTTGTAGGAATGTAGGTGAATTTAGTTTAGCCTCAGCAGTTTGGAATACCTTTTGTACTCTTTAATAAAACAGCAAAACAGATCGGAACAAGTAAATTTTTACCTGTTGGCATAACGTTAACATTTGAGAAAACATGAAGAACTCTAGTACTGATTTGAAATTTCTATGACACATATCTGTAAACTTTTTTGTGGAAATCAATTAGAGAATTTCATCCCACAGTGAAATACTTGTCACCAAGACGAATTATAAATCTTTTGGTAGTATTTTTTTTATACACTGACTTTATTTAGATTCATACCTCGGATTAACATGTTGGTTTTATTATAAAATCTTCCTGCAAAAATTTATTTACCACGTGTTTTCACGTGCATCACGTTATGTAGATCATAAATTTATACCCTCTCTAAAGCAGAGCAAACATGAACACAGACAAATGCAGAATAGATTTGCTCCGTCCAACGTCACTCATTGGAAATGTATAACAAATGTATTCTTATAACAGATGAACATTAAACACTAAGTAAAATACATCAATTTAGACCAGGGGTCGGCAACCTTTTTTACTTGGAGGGCATCTTTCAGAAATGCGGGGGTTCGGCGGGCACCGCTTGGGGGGGAGGGGTAAATTTAAACAAGAGGAGGGGGGGGGGGTTAATATTTAAACATGAAAATATTAATGTGACATAAATTTTTAAGACATAAATTCAAATTTTAATTTAAACAAAAAAATGTTAAAATTGACAATTAATGTGATATTTGACATAGCAAATCTACGGCTAACTCGTAATAAGTTGAATTCCCAAATCTCAGGCACTGGTCCAAATGAGTGTCAGTGAGGCTTTATCGGTACTTTGATTTTAAGTATTTGCCAATGGAAAACAAAGATTCACAAGCATACTAGTATGTCGATGCGCAAAGAGAGTTCAATTTCACAGCAGGATAAAAAGAACTGACTCACAGCGAGGGGAGACCGACGGCTGTCGAGAGAGAAGGCTACTCAGTTTTTGATTTTTAAAGTTTCACGATTTTAAATATCTTTTTGCTAAAATTATTCATTACAAGGTTTGTTGTTCAAATATCTAAAATTTAGATATTTGAACGGCAGGCACTTTAAAATTGTCTCGTTGCCGACCCCTGATTTAGACTATTATTTGAGAAATGAAATAAAAATAAAATATCTTACCGCTGCAAGAGCTCTGAAATCTTCTCGACTAAGATAACGTAATACAGATACATTAAGTTTCCCCATCAGTAAAACTATTCATGAAAAGTACACCAAAAATTATCAAATGCCGCAGTTAAACATGTGGCATGTAATCTTAATGTTTGTTGTTATCCTTTACAAGAGTGTTTCAACGGTCATAGTTAAAGGTGAGGCATTACAAGGGGGAGCGTCGAAACGTCACTTCCTATGTCACTTTTCATCTGTTATAGATCACGTGATTATTGAAAGGTAGAAAGCAGAACCCGTTCCTATGAGTTTGCATGTATTCTTGGACGATACCTTCATTTTGAGTTAAATAATCAGGGGCGTAACTAGGCTGAGGCAACCGGGGCAATGCCCCCGGGCGCCTGAGGTAAGGGGGCCCCCAAGACAGGGGGTAAAAAATGAAGTCATTCGGATTCGTAATCTTGTTTTTTCGCTCTTTTGTCAGACTCTATTTTCAGATGCATTCAGCAAGGTTTGATTATAGTTCACTATTTTGTCATCAAATGCCAGCATGCCATTTTAGCCAATTTAACAACTTGTCAGTTGCCTAGCAGCCATTTCGCGAACAATAGACGAGCACGACCCATGTCGGATGTCGACCAGTCGTTTGTCATTCTGTATTCTGTGTACACTGTGCAGTTCTGTTCTGGTTATACTTTCTGGTTATTAGTTCTACTTACAATCTTATAAGTTCGAAATGGAAAACCGACCACTGCGTGAGCATATACGGCAAAATTTCACCACCGATGACCCATAGCCGCGATAGACATCCTGCTTGACATCGGCTCCACAGAGCAGAACACCATGCACTACTCCCGGCAGAAATGTCCAACAGGACGAAGTCCTTCATCAAGTCGCCAAATACAACTACTCTCCGTCCACTCCAAGGAAGCGACGGGAATCAGTACATCCGGCACCTGTCAAAGTTCCCGTAGCAAAACTATATAATTTCGCAGTCACCACCTACATTTAATTAACTTTGACGACTTTGTGGCAACACGTGTGCAGAAGGGTCCGCCTTTCAAGAAAAGCGTCCACAAAAACAAATTAGACTAATTCCAAACATTAACAAAATTAGAAAATTTAAACTTTACTAAAAAGAACACTAGCGGTTCGCCAAAAGAAACTGACTCATTGGGAAGAGTTCCGTATCCTGTGCCGCTTGACGCTATTTGGCGCGGTTTCTGAGTTTTCCACGTTTGGCGGAAAATTCAGAATAATGCAACCAACCTAAGCAACGCCATTTTTTCGTTGTCACTTAGTCTTAAAACAAAACAAATAGAAACAAAATAGAATTTTATAACTTAGCAGAAAGCCACGTTTTGAAGAAACAATTATGGAAGGGATTTTGGGTATTCTCAATTGCTCAAAAAGAAAAAAAAAATCGAGATTCCCCAAAAATGCAATACATAAAATTTCGGTACTTACGTATTAACGCCACCGCAGCAACAGATTTGGCGGTTTTTAAGTGCCGCCAATCTACACCTAACATTTTTACGACAAATCATAAAAATAAAACACTTTATTTAAAATCAAAACACTTATATATATATATATATATATATATATATATATATATATATATATATATATATATATATATATATATATTGGCGCATTAGCGCAACATCAACTGCGGTGGCATTAATACGTAAGTACCAAAATTTCTTATAGTGAAAATATCCCCAAAAAGCATTTACCTTTTTTAAATAATCACATTAGTGTGAAAAAGTAACAGTTTAAAAAGTATTAAAAGTAGTTAAAGTGCCGTATAACTGAAAAGATGCTGTGAATTAAAAAAAAAAAATTAAAACAACATAAAGTTCAAAATTCTCCCGATACATATAAAATTACAAAACAAAAACCACGGTAAAAATGTATTACATGATAAAATTTCGTAAAATTTCATAAGTATTTACAATTTTTTAAAAGTTAAATCCAGATTAATAAACATAATTTTTTTAAATTACAAATTTTCCTAGCCGGAATCATCTAAATCATTTTCTAGAAGAGGTACAGTGATTTCTGCTTATAAGAATCACGTTTGTTATTACTGATTTTGATTTTTATAAGCGGTTGATTCTTATAGCCGAAATTTAGGTTTTTGGACAGGAACACACACACACCTATATATACATATATTAGAAAATTTACTATAAAATACTCTTAAATTATTTACGTTAATTATCTTTCATTAAAATTATTTTTATAATTTTAAAAATACAACTTAATTTCTAGACCTATAAGTAGATACACATGATTATAGTAAGAGAAGAAAAAAAATCCAATATTTGTTACAGCATACCTGCTTAACAGTTTAACATTTCAACTACAGGAAGGGGGCAAGAAAAAGTTTTCTATGGTAGTTTGACGTAATGAAGTTTTCAGGAGGCTGTTTATACCTCTTTCAATACCAATAGTCTCAGACCAAGATTCACCTTCTAGCTTACGTTTCACAGTTTGATAACGTACCGAATCTAATAATGTCACGTTTGCCTAAGTGATAGTGGACACTTCCCTGAAGATTTATGTGTTTCAGGGTCCAGGAAGCCGCAACCAGGATGTGGGAGGTGGGAAAAAGAGTACCTGTCTTTTTTTGTCAGTGGAGAAAAGTGAAATCGGATCCGCACGGGCAGGATGCCCCCGGGTCAAGCTAATAGGAAAGTGTTTAGCTAAAGCATTTAAGAGGAAACTATTATGTTATGTTTAACAAAGAAAGGGATGCATTTTACGACTGAATTCCATCCCATTTTATCACTCTTTCTTTTAAAAAGAATAAAGAAAAAACTTCGTACCTTTGGAGGGTTTAAGTGGCTTTTTTTGAAAAATGAAAGGAAAGCGAAGAGTGTTAACTGATTCTTAAAACCGGTGGATTGATTCTTTAAAGCGAAAATTTTAACATGGAAATAATTCATTTGTTTTTGTTTTCGCGATATTGATTCTTATAAACGATTGATTCTTATAACCAGTGATCACTATAAGCGGTGGTTACTGTATTTCGTCATCCTTTTTAAAATAGCTACAAGGCATTAAATTTTCAATACCCTCAGCAACACGAATAACCCCCCTCCCATCCCCATTAACACCTCCTAAACGAATTTTAGGAGGTAGAACTTTAGAAGGAACGTTCTTTAGGAGGTGTTGCCCCCATCAAAACACAGTTAAAACATCTCAGCAGAAACGAATGAGAATACACCATATTTAAATATTTATCGCCCGAAAAAAATTGCCAAATTTTCCGGCACAGGATATGGGACTTCTCCCCAATGGGGAATTCGGCAAGATTGCATTTACAGGT
This sequence comes from Dolomedes plantarius, assembly GCA_907164885.2. NCBI lineage: Eukaryota > Metazoa > Arthropoda > Arachnida > Araneae > Dolomedidae > Dolomedes > Dolomedes plantarius. The sequence goes on from OU015496.1 coordinate 46,356,126, forward strand.
TAGAGAGTGTTATTTAAAAATACTCTAGTAAAGTTATATGGAAATGTCACATGAACTGTGTCTCCAAACCATATATATATATATATATATATATATATATATATATATATATATATATATATATATATATATATATATATATATATATATATATATATATATATATATATATATATATACAGTGGCGTACCTAGACCATCTGGGGCCCGGGGCGGATTTATTTTTGGCCCCCCCCCCAAAAAAAAGAAAGGTAATTTTTGACTTTTTCTAATGACAGATAGCCTTTCTTTGCTTTAATCAGACAGTCTCCTCAGGCTATTCACCTCTGCAAGCAGTGGCGTACTCAGGATTTTGTTCTGGGGTCAAGGCCTCCATGTGCTAGGGGTCGTCCATTTCCCTGACGCTCTATTATCAGGGTGGACTAGAAGGGGGTGTCTTCCGGGGGGTCTGGGGGGTATGGAATACCCCCCAGCCGAAGGGGGGTCCGGGTGTCCTCCCCCGGAAAATTTTGAAAATAGGTGTTAAATAATGCCATTTTAGGCTATCTAGAGTACTAGATGCCACTTCTTAAAAATCATATATCTATGAATTCGGATAAAATATTTAAAGCGACGCCCCCGTCATTATTGGAATGAAAATCTAACAAGAAGAGCTTTTTAAAGCAGATACGCGACGAAACAGTGCGTGCGTGCCCTGTTGAAAAAAAGACGCCTTCAATACTTTGATAGGCAAGGGTTCGGTTCACTCTCGCGGTTCGCGGATAGTATTGTAGAAGTGTATAAACAGCGCTCGGCACTTGGCTTTAGAAATACTGTTTCTGGCACTGTATAGCGCTAAAATTGTAACAATAAAGATCGCTAAAAATGTAAGTGCAATAAAGATCGTAATGGTAAAGAATAAATAACACAATTACTATTAGGCCTATACGAAATATTTTTGCCTTATTTTGTAAATTTAAAAAATTTATTTTAGCTCTGTGGGGGGGGGGGGGGGGTCCTGTGGGGGGGGGCCCCAAAAAATTTAAAAAAATTATTTATTAGATTTCCTCAGAAAATATAACAAGAGAGCAGTGCAATGAAATATAATAATTATGTTAACAATTCATGCAAAAAATTTTTAAGTATGAATAACTTAATTTGAATGTGTGTTTTCGTCTCATTGCAATTTTTATTTTTCTTGGGGCCCCCAACAGAAGTTTTCCCCAGGCCCCGTAAAGTCTCTGGGCGGCCCTGGAACATGGACCTCCTTAGTTCTTCTTGTAAAGATAAACCCTTATCTTTAGCTTTTTCACCAGGCATCATCTCTTTCGTTCTTTTTCTGCCTCTCTTTTGAATAGCAATTCCCATTTCTTCACATTTCTGGGAAGTGAAGTCCAAAGCATCACTAACTAAAGATTCTCTGCTTTACTAAATAAAAAGCTCCAATGCTCTTAGTTTATTTAAAGCCTTGTCCAAGGAAATCCCCTGAATTTGCAGGTAGTGTTGAGTGTGGTTGATTTCCTCCAAAATGTCTGACCACAGGCGTAGAAACGCTATAAACTTAAAATCGCAAACATTTGTCATTATAATCTGAGCTGATCCTCTTGTATCTAGGTTTTCAGACTCGTCGCACAGCTTCTCCACAGCATCGATCAATTTTCCAAATTTTCCAAAACACACAACATTATTCAAATTTTTTAGGCCAAAGCCAGAATCTGACACAAAGAATCTGTTTACCTGTAATTTCCAGGCTCATCGTCGACATCCGTCAGTCTTTCCTCAACCTAATGCTTAAATCAGGACTTCTGACACCAGAAAACAAACCAGTCTATAACAGGGCCCGATTTAGAAAATTCTTTAGGCACAACTCGGGATGGGGGCGATGGGGGCCCCCTAACAGTGATGTGGGCGTAAAATTTCCAAAATTGACACACACAAAAAATAATCATGAATCATTGTGAAAGTATCATTTTACCGAGAATTGGCTATTTGAAACGTAGAAGCCTAGAGCATTATCAAATAACAAAAAGCAATACAACATTTTAACTTCTTCATTAAATTAAAACACCAATACAATGCAACCAGAAAAACTTAGTAATCCCTTATATACACTATAACATACATATGAACTATACATATAACTATACATATGATGAACCAATCAATCAAATTTGAAAGGATATATATAAAAATTGATATTGAAAAAGGTAAAATAAAAAAAAACTGAATTGGAAATTTTCTTTTTTTTTCTTCTTTTAAAATAAGTTTTTTGGGCCCCCAACATTCGGGGGCCCAAAAAAACTTACGAGTTCCGGGCCTAATGGAAAATCAGGGATAATGGTATAAATATAATATTAATAAAATCAGAAAAAAATATAGCATCGAATTTATGCTATGGATCATATCATTGTTAAAATCTATGTTAAGGCTAAAGACATAATCGGAATCTTCAGTTTCACAGTTTAAAAAGGCGGCAAAAAACCCAGCTTTCTTAAAAGTTTTCTACAATTTTATGGTTTTAACTGAACTTCTATTAACGTTTTAATTCATTTCAAGTTAAGTTGGGGGGGGGGGGGGACACGTGAAATGTTGGAAGTCGCTAAAATATGCAAGTGTAATATTTTATAAAAACAATAACGTTCTTGTCTGATTAAAAAAAAAATTTAAGAATGTAATTTTTTGTAGTAAAGTTATTTAATTTTAGAAAAGCCCCTGTCGTGGGGCCCCCTTAGTAAGTGAGGCCCGGGGCGGACCGCCCCCCCGCCCCCCCCCCCCTGGTCCGCCACTGTATATATATATATATATATATATATATATATATATATATATGTATGTACTAGCTGAAAACCCGCGCTTCGCTACGGAGTACATTCAAATTAGTTACAACGGTCAATGTATGCAATTGATGCCAAAAAATATATATCTATATATATATTTATAGTAAATATGACGATCAAAAGAGATAATAAAAAAATCTAAGAAGAATTTTTGAAAAATCTTTCTTAGTGCACCCCTACACTGTAAGAAGAATCACCATGCAAAATTTCAGCCCTTTAGGTCCAGTGGTTTGGTCTGTGCGTTGTAGTCAGTGAATGAATCAGTTACGGAACTGTTTTATATATATAGCATGAAGCTACAGATATATACGCTACAGATATCTGTAGCTTCATGATATATAGATATACACACACATTTAAATGGTGTGTGGAAGTTTTCTTTTATGGATTTTTTAAAGATACAATTCTTTAATTAATAGAAGACTAATTAATATTTAAAACGCGCTCGGATAAGTAACTTGTTTTAATTTTAATATATATAATAAAATATATCATATTAATAATACGGATAACGTTATTAAATCCAGGGAAAATACGTTGCAGGCGCCGACCGAATGCGAGTTACTGTCAAACCATCCGTTTTACATCCCAATTTTAAACACTGTGTGGTGCTGCCATCTATCGATTAATTTTATAGTTTTCCGGATATCCCTCTTCAACTTTGTTCTGATATCAGGTTTCCCATCCCGCAATGGACCCCAAACAAACAAAAATTAAATATTCTACCTAATACAAATTACTTTCTGTATTATTAATTAGTAGACCAAGTTTCTTCCATTTAAAGAGGGAGTAAATTCAGCCGTTTATTTTGAATGTGGCCTGTTGGGGGTCGATGGTGGACTGTAATTTCAATCGAACACAACTAACAAAAAACAACTTTTATTTCAAATGAAATACAAAATGGCTCAAATAGAGCTATAACACATAGAAACATCTCCATGACAACTAACTATAGGCACCAAGCATGATCGCCAAGCTTTAAACATATGACGCCAACGTGTCTAAGCGGCAACATGGCCTGCGTCACTTTTTCAGAAAAATCAAGTTAATATTCACATTAATTACAAATTATCGGTGTCTCTTCATTTTATAAAACTTTACAATCAATATGGTGAGAACCACTGATGTTTTTAAATATCTTTAAATATTTTTTTAAATATCTCGATTTAAAAAGTGATTCATGCCACATTCAAAATAAACGGCTCAATTCTATAATACTTCACCAGTACATTATGCGGATTCGTAGATACGCGGTAGTAATTTTCGACTTTAATACGGCGATAATTTCGAGGAAAAGAGGTGTTTTAACAGAAACGACGGAGAAATGATTGATAAATTTGGGTTAAAGATCTCCAACGCAAACGCATACTGATAAGTCTTGCGCTGATATCAGCGGAAGCGTTGAGCACAAACGAGGTGATGATGTCGGTGATGGTAAATTTCGCCTTATGCGCTTTCTACTTACGCGGAATGTTGTGGAACGAAATAATCGCGTAAGTCGAGGACTTACTATATCTACTCCCATCAAAGAAGTTTGCTAGCGATGCCATCTGTTGAATAAATCTACAAGTATTGTAAATGATTACATTTCCGTCATCCTCTCAAGAATATTTTAAATATCTAATTGTTAACTTTATACCCTCCCCCCCCCAAAAAAAAAAAAAAAAAAAAATTTAGAAAATGTTTTTTTTTTTTTAAAGTCAGACGCGTTTCATATGTTTCTTCTCGTCAATTTTACTTTCCCTCAAAGTGCCTCGATCTCGGACATACTAAAAAAGTATCTTTACACCTTCAGGACTGAAGACATGGATAATACGCACGTCTTCGTATAGTCAATGATTGTGGAACGGAGACATCAATATCAAATCGCATCAAGTGCTCTTGTTTACTCTGACGTAGGGGTCTTCAACCCGTGGCTCGCCGACGGTATTTTAGTGGCCCGCCGAAACATTTCTATCATGCAAAACGAAAGTTTGATAATGATTTGCCAAAAACTTTAGAACGGCAAATTCTCTCACACAAAATTGATTAAGAATGCACGGGGAAAAGTAGCCCAAGGCACATAGGCTTATCAAAATAATAAACTGGTAATTGTATTCACAATCTTAAGACGAAATGAACAGAAAAAGCAGCAAGCCAAGGCTCTTTCTTTCCAGAACCTCACGTGCATCTTCCTGCGTACATTCTGTTTCATGCAAAATAAAGTACAACATACATTGATTGAACTCCCATTTTTTGTTGTTTGTAGAAAATAATAAATAAAAACATTTTTAACAAATAATGGTTATAAAGGTACAAAATACTTTTTAAAACACACCATACACACAAAACTTCAGTGAAGTGTTTTGAAGAAATTAATTCTTCATCATCTATATATATATAAAACAGTTCCGTAACTGACTGACTGACATATAACGCACAGACCTAACCGCTGGACATACAGGGGCTGAAATTTTGCATCGCGATTCTTCTGTTAGTGTAGGGGTGCACTAAAAGAGATTTTTGAAAAATTCTTCTTAAATTTTTTTAGATTAAATTTTTAAGCTTTTTTGTAATATTCTTTAAAGTTTGCATTTAAAATTATAATCCGAGGGTTATAAAATTTACATCACGAGAAAGATCATAAAATTTCCTTTAAAATGAAATCTTTTTCGAATCTTTATCTTCTTTTTCTGATTTTTGGTGAATTTTTAAAGAGTAATTTTTAGAATTTAATTTATTAAATGCTGATCACGTGGTTTCTTTTCTTTTGATTTTGCGTCACGTGCATAGCAACGAAATAGACCAAAAAAAAAAAATATTTTTTTCTTGCTAATGCGGCAGACGATTGGGCTTTATCCAAAAAAATATTAAAATACAGTAAAAGAAATGTTCCTCAAACTGTACTATATTAACTGTACTATATTCATTAGTATGTTCTATTGGATTTAATTTGAATATTTTCTTCTACATTATTTTGTCTATAAACATATCCGTTACGATTTTTTTTTATAAATATATACATATTTTTTGGCATTAATTGCATACATTGACCGTTGAATTTATTATAAATATATTTTTTGGAGGGACATTAATTATATACATTGACCGCTGTATTTTATTTGAATGTACTCCGTAGCGAAGTACTGGTTTTCAGCTAGTCATGCTATAAAAAGCAAATCAAGCAATCATCTGAAAGGCTGAAGCTCGCTTGCAAATAATACTTTTTTTCCTCTGCCTTCACAGATATGTGGCCCGCGGAACTTTGCGAATTTATTGGTGTGGTCCGTGAACGTGAAGGGTTGAAGACCCCTATTCCAACGCATGCTAAAACTTTTCACGCAATAATTTTTTCTTAGTTTATGCCAGTGGTGCGTAAACTGTGGATCCGGAAAAAAATGAAAGGGGCCGTGGATAGTTTGAAGTAAATTTATATCATTGAATTAATTAATTAAAAAAATATGCTTTAAATTTTCGATAATTAAGTATTTTTATTATTTTTGTTTTAATTTTTTTATATGTTAAAAATTATACTACACTAGTTATCAAAAATTAAAGAAAAATCACAAAAAGAGGGATAACATGCTCAAAACTAGGCCAATCTGTTTAAAATTTGAATATGTTGTTATGTAAAAGGTGCTGAACAATTCTACATTATGCAAAATAGTGGCGCTGCAGTCGGAATACGTCATTTACGAGGAGCATAAAAGTGCATGTCTCAGAGCAAGGCGGCAATTGTCGCTGCGAGGCTGAGATTAGACATCTGGCATACCAAATTGTAACAATGACCTCCAGGCATCATTTGACAGAAGAACTGCGATGGCGAGCTATTGAGGGACTAGAGGCAGGACAAAGTCAGACAGAAGTGGCCAGATGGCTAAATGTGAATCCGTCTGTGGTTCATAGACTTTGTAAACAATTTCTAACCCCGGATTCGGCATCCAGGAGGTTCAGCCAAGGACGGCCATACGCTACGACGAGTGCCGATGACCGATGTTTGTCATTATGCGCACGAAGGAATAGAACCGCAACTCTGTCTGAACTCAGATCCTCCCCCGCTGCAAGCTCCGGAAGGTCGGTATCAAAGTCAACCGTGCGTAGAAGGCTTCACGAAGGTGGTCTTTTTACGAGTCGACCAGCCATTTGCTTCCCGCTCACGTCACGCCATAGTCGGGAACGTTTGCAGTGGGTACGTCAACATGTCCACTGGATGCGTGATCAATGGAGGGCTATTCTCTTTACTGATGAGTCCAGGTTGAGCCTTCAAAGCGATAGTAGGCGTATTTTGATTTGGAGAGAACCTGGAACTCGTTTTCATCCATCACACATCCGTGAAAGAGATGCATACGGATCAGGCAGTGTCTGTGTTTGGGGTGGTATCTCTTTGGGTGGATGCACAGACCTCCATGTCTTTCCCCGTCGAAATGTGAATGCTCATACCTATAGAGATGATATCCTTGATGCTTATGCTTGCCCTTATGCCGGGGCAATAGGTGATACTTTCGTGCTACAGGACGATAACGCGAGACCGCACAGGGCTCGCATCATGGATGCTTATCTTGAGCAGGAAACAATTCAGCACATAGTGTGGCCAGCTCGATCACCGGACCTGAATCCTATCGAGCATGTTTGGGACGCTTTAGGACGACGTATAGCTTCTCTCAATCCTCCTAGGACCCTAGCCACGCTTTCAACTGCTTTGCGAGAGCAATAGCTCTCACTTCCTACCGAACTCACAGATCGCATAATTGACAGCATCACACACCGCTTTATGTGCTGTATTGCTTCTCGGGGGGATCATACGCCATATTAAAGGTACTTTTCCTATACCAAAATGACACATCTGATTTGTTCATTGTATACATATGCTAGTTTCTATAACACCATAATTGTCTGGCGATTTCTTTTTATGCTATTTTATACCTACCTATCTGTTGTATAATGTGTATAAGTTTCATTTAATTCTACACGTAACTTTTTGAGTAATCGCTATTTTTGTGACTTTTCCTTAATTTTTGATAACCAGTGTAGTATATGACATTCTTATATGAGACTAGCTGAATACCAGTACTTCACTACGGAGTAGATTCAAATTAAATACAACGGTTAATGTATGCAATTGATGTAAAAAAAAAAAAATAAAAATATTTATAAAAAATCGTGACGGATATTTGTATAGACAAAATAATGTAGAGGAAAATATTCAAATTAAATCTAATAGAACATACTAAAGAATATAGTACAGTTAATATAGTACAGTTTGAGGAACATTTCTTTTACTGCATTTTAATATTTTTTTTTTGGATAATGTCCAATCGTCTGCCGCATTAGCAAGAAAAAAAACTATTTTGTCTATTTAGTTGTTATGCACGTGACGCAAAATTAGTTTAAAGTATCACAAAAAGAAAAGAAACCACATGATCAGCATTTAATAAATTAAATTCTAAAAATTAATCTTTAAAAATTTCCAAAAAATCAGAAAAGGGAGGTAAAGATTCGAAAAAGATATCATTTTAAAGAATTTTTTATGATCTTTCTCGTGATATAAATTTTATAACCCTCGTATTATTATTTTAAATGCAAACTTAAAAAAAGTTACAAAAACAGCTTAAAAATTTAATTAAAAAAATTTAAGAAGAATTTTTCAAAAATCTTTCTTAGTGCACCCCTACACTGTAAGAAGAATCGCCATGCAAAATTTCAGCCCTTTAGGTCCAGCGGTTTGGTCTGAGCGTTATATGTCAGTCAGTCAGTCAGTTACGGAACTGTTTTATATATATAGATATGAAACAGTATTGCAAGGATCTATTTACATTGCTTCTATACGCTTTTACCTATCTGTATGAGAGTGGATTTTCAAAATGAGTTATTTATAAAAACCATACAACGATTAAGACTTAACACGGAATATGATACAAGAGTAGCACTCTCAGTTATTTCAGCAAATATTGAGCAAATATTGCTCAGGGCTTACCCTTTTTACTCATTTTTTGCTATTTTAATTTTATATAAGTAAATGAGGTGATAATTTTCGATGTTTTAGTATGTAGGTTAACATTTTGAAAACATGCTCTTTTTTTAATTTGAATTTTTTTAAATTTATCCTAAATGAAATACAAATAAATATTAGTATTTCAATATGAAGTTTTGGTCACATGAGATTTGGCAAAAACAAGGGGGGGGGGGGGCTTTTTTTATTCTAATTATGTATATTAATATATACCCATAATCTACAGTTCATTGATTTTTAAAATAGTTTTTCAAAATTTGCTTTTTCTGCATATTTCTCTTTTGTGAACATTTTCCTAAATTAAAAAAAAAAAAAAAATTCTACGACCGAAAGATATTCATAAGGGGGTCGACTGACTTTTTATTTAATTGTTTGGTAAGATTGACTAAGATGTTTGGTAGCGGTCGAAAAAAATTGCGTACCACTGGTTTATGCAGACTTGATTCGAATATTAATTTCAAACGAAATTTTCATAAATTAACATGAATATTTTGTGCACTATTACGCCGACGCACGTTTTTTTCTCAAATAAGAATGTTCCATTAGAATAAGGTGACCAGATTTTAACATTAGTAAAGCGGGACACATTGACCGGGGGGGGGGGGGTTCTTGATTAAAAATTTGGTCTATATGGAGCAACAAAAATTTTCATAGAACGCAAAAATAGTATTGTAATATATTTTTTTAAATTTCAACATAGGTACAATTTACAAATATAATAAATTAAAAAAAATATGTATAGTATTATTTTATTCTTTGGCATATGTCTCATTTGAGTGAATTTTTTTTAGTAGATTGCTGTCGTTGTTTAAAAGGTCATGAAATTTTTCACAAGAATTTGTTAAATTGTATTTCACACATAAAATGGCTTTCAAAGTCTCAACACTTAATTGTGATTTTTCTGGTGTCCACACTTAATTTACCGTAGAAAAAACGCGTTCAGTCGCAACATTAGTTCCTGTTAAGGACAGCGCGTATTCCCCAATTTTTAGTGCATTATTGTATGGAACATGGTTTGTTTCAAAATGATGAAATATTTCTAACCATTTGTTCTCTATTGTGATTTTTGCTGATGCCCAAGATTTAACCTTTTCCTTATTAATATATTTTTTTAAATAATGATACCTCATTAGAAAGATAATTTTCGGAAATATTACAATTATTTGTTATTATTAAAGCTTAACATTATAAAATTAACAAAAATAATATAAAACTCATATTCTGGCGAAATAGACACATGGCCGCCGAAAACGTACATTCCCTTCCTGGTCTCCAGCCGTGCCCTAGCTTGTCGTGCATTCTTTCCAAAAATCGGGACTTTTTCAAAACGCCGCAGGACGCGGGACAAATTGTTAAAAATCGGAACTGTCCCGCCAAAAGCAGGACGACTGGTCACCTTACATTAGAATATACTCCGGGAACAACGCCCCGGTTCTCAAGGTGTTAAAATAATACTATGGTACAGCCGCCGATTCTGTACGGATTACATTTGAGATTTAACTGCAATGAACTCTTTACAAAATGGTTAAATAAATTTGAAGTGTTTCGGCGTAATTTTTCTACGCTTTCCCCATAGGCTTATTCATTGTACGATAGTGCAGAGAGCATTTTATCACCTATAAACTACAATCACTTTAAATCTTGTCCGAACCCAGCCTTCTTTTTTCAAAGAACTCAAATATTAATTTCAGATCCTGATATACATTCATTGTTTCACTCCAGAACTTTCACTTCTTTTTTTCCTAATCCGTCTCAAATGGAGTGACAATTTAAACTGCAACGTCCAAACGTTAGAATACCTAATTGTGTTTTGATTACCTAGTGCAGTTGTGCGCAAATTGTGGGTCTTGATTAAAAATTGGAGACGTCGCGTATAATTTGAAGTAAATTTATATCATACTAGCTGAAGTACCCGGCGTTACCCGGGATTTTAAGAATGTTTGTTAACCAAAATGAATTTAAAAACTAAACACAATATAAATAACATAGAAAAAAACATGTGAAATGTTATACACAAATCTCAGAATTTAGGTAGATTCAGCCTTTCATCATTGTACCACTAAAAGCTGAAAAGTAAAAATGTCAAATTGGCGAATGTTTGCTAACTAAAATCAATTTAAAAACAACACAGTATACATAACTTAGAAAAAACCATTAAAAATGTTATACACATGAATAAAAAGAAAACCCAATATAAAAATATATAAATTTATAATGTTCCAGGATTTTAAGAATGTGTGTTTACCAAAATCTATTTAAAAATTAAACGTAGCATAAATGACAGATACTAAAAAAAGCACGTGAAATGCTATATGCATCATTAAAATGAAAACCCAACATAAAAATATATAAATTTATAATAAACTCCCAGAATTCAGCTAGATTTAGCCTTTCATCATTGTACCACTAAAAGCTGAAAAGGAAAAATGTCAAAGTGTCTATTTGGCCTTGTGAACTCTGCATAAAAAATTAAACAAGTATAAATAACATAGTATAAAAAAAGCATGTGAAATGTTATACACATCAATAACATGAAAACCTAATATAAAAATATATAAATTTATAATAAACCTCCAAATTAAGAACTAATTGAACTCAATCTTAGACATACGTTAAAATACTTAAGAGAAAAACACAATCGAAACAACATTTCGGGTATTTCTTTAAGATTTTCCATGATATAATTTATAAAAATAGATGTAATTTTTAAGAAAATGTTTTTACAATCAAACCTTTGATTCATTACACTCATCATTATGTAAATTATGTGTAATAAGTATCAAATTGTAATGCCAAAATTTTTTTTGTCATCATGTTTTTCCCGAATAAAAAATGACAAAAATGTAGTTTTCTGTAAAACACAAAGATTTCATTACAGAAAAAAATTGCAAATTTACTATTTAAATTACTTAAAAATCTCCAGCTTTGTAGGTTAGACCCTCCTTTATTTCATTTTTACAGTCTTTTCTCTTTCATGAAGCTCTTACTATTATTTGGTCCACTTTTGCACTTTGCAAAGAGTGCCTTTTTGAGTCGACAATGCGGTCACCATCAATGTTCTTGTATCCTGCAAGTGTATGAGAACCAGGAATCAAATCTAAAAGTTAAAACACTTTTATGAAACCCATACAGCCATTATTAAACTGTATAACAGCTATACTGGATCCAAGGCGGAATGTTGTGTGTTCTACAAACACTTCTTTTGGAACAATAGTCCATAACAGATTTTTAAAGCTTTCATTAGCATTTTGAATTTTTCCATGAACACATTTCTTCAAGAATATGTTATCTCATTCCACATAAACAGGTTTCACAGAGTTTATTCTGTATTGTGGCGAACCTTTTGAATTACCATTAAATTTTTTACCTCATGATAGACACCACTGGTATTTACACCAGCTTTCAACACCTTTTGGACACTCCATACATTGAATTTTTTTTTTCAGATGAGCAGCAGCGAAAAAAACTGCTGTAGATAGTAGCTTACTGCATAGATGCTAAATTACCAATGTTTGATCGAATGGCAATTCCATAGTAATTCTGCAACTTATCAATTACAACAGCTGTTTATTTGCCTTTGCCTTTTAATGACGGAACTATTTCTTTTAATTTACGCATTCGACAACCTACTCTCTTCTGAACATGGCCAATGCACTCAAGTTTTTTGGAGAGAATCTTTGCTATAAATATTATTTACAGATAGGTATCCTTCAAAATTCCCATCTCCATAATATTCGTTGTATTGCAGGCCTTTTAGAGTCTCAAAAAGTTCAAATATTCTGTACACTGTTACTGATTCCATGCTTGCAGTTGACCGTTTATGGTTCATTGTACATATATGGCTTGCCTTTTCATTTGAATCATCTTTTGTCCTTTTTTTGCAACATTTTTCATATTCTACAAAACTGGGATAAAGTTTCAATATTAAGAACTTTTCCTGTGTTTATAGAAATAGCACTAGCAAATCCATTTAAAGATGAATAGCCTGCTTTTGCCAAGAGCCATCCACCGATACACTACATTTAATTATTTTATTCTTAGTCACTTCCAAATGTTTCACTTCTTCTGCAGCTTGAGTCATTGAATCTTTGGCAGAAAAATTTACAGCAGTCAAAATCTTTTTTTCCAGTTCATGAAATTTTTTTTGGAAAATGTAGGCATGTTTAATGTAGGACAGAGTTTTTGCAGCAGATAACCCATTATCCATTATTCTTAAACACAAAAAGCAAATTTGTGTCATAACTTTGTTTAGTTTTCTTAGATGATTTACTGCACATTACACAAAAGTTAGATGCTATTCCAAACTTTGAGTCTATATATATATATATACATACAGTCAAACCCCGTTATAACGAACTTCGAGAGACCAAAGGTTTTGTTCGCTTTATCCAGTGGTTCGCTATATCCGAACCGTTAAGAAAAATTCTAGAGTTCACAAAACGTATAACTTATTACTTGCAATGTGTATTCAATAATTATGTATTAAAAAATGATAAAATCTGTTAAAAATGATCATTAATGAATTAAGGGGATGGTGGACCTTTCAAAACGATTTTTGAAATTTTTACCACAGAGATATGAAATTTTGTATATATATTCATTAAAGTATAACAATATTAAACACCTTATAAAATTTTATAAATATTTTTAAAAAAATATTTTATAATTAAAAAATTTAAATTAAATTACCCTTTTTTAAAATGCTCCTTGCGACTCAATTTTAAACTATTCCCCTTAATTTTGCATTTATATTGCTTATAAATACTCTCTGAACAAAGTTATGTATTTTTTTGTACTTTCGTTGAATAGTTAATTTTTAGAAAATATTTTTATGCTTGTACTCTGAAATTTCGCGAAATTTTTGTACTCTTCTACACTAAAGTTAAACTTTTATAACCTAAATGACCTCGAATCCTAAAATGGATACATAACTTTATTTTGATGTATTACAGGAATCTTTATTATAAATTTCATAAAATTTTGTCAAAAATTATGACGCGAGGAGCATTTTAAAGACTTGCAAATCTGGAAATGTCTCATTTTGAGAAAAAGTCATTTAAAAGATAATTTTTTATCTACCTTTAATACTTACTACTCTAAAGCCACCAATTTTTCATTTTTCTTTTCACTACACATTTTAAATGCATTTCATTCTAATATTTACATGTTTTTAAAATATTAATACACCCCCCAAAAAAATTCCAATTTTTGCTCGATTTTTGGTAATTTGAAAGTCCACCATGCCCTTAAATCGACTAAAATCGATTACATTAAACTGACACAATATTTACTGAATTACGTACAAAAGGAAACGGCGGGACCAAAATTTTCGTTCATTATATCCGTGAGTTCGTTATATACCGGGTTCGCTATAACGGGGTTCGACACTATATATATATATATATATATATATATATATATATATATATATATATATATATATATATATATACACTGCTGGCCACTGTAAATGCAACACCCTGAAGGAAACATGCAAATAACATGAAATTTACAACATGCATTAGCGGAGGTGAGATATACAAATGATTAGAATTTAAGCGCAGACGCACATCACGCGCGCCTGTGGCGCCACTTCAAAGCGCTATTTAAGGCTTGGAGATTTCGACGATTTCAAGTTCGGCAATTGTGTTTTTCTTGTGGTTTTTTTCAAAAAACGATCAATTATGCCTCGTCGAAAACAGCGATCATCTTTTGATCAAGTATCCGAGTTCGACAGAGGAAGGATAGTGGCCTACCGAGATTGTGAATTATCTTTCAGGGAAATCGGTAGTCGTGTTGGACGAAACCAAACAACTGTAATGCGGATATGTGATCGTTGGATGCAGGAGGGTACGACGGACCGGCGTGTTCGATCGCATCCACCTTCGATCGCACCACTTCACGTGATGCAGGCAAATTGTGCGCATGGCAGTGACGGATAGCTCAGTCACATCAAGAACCATAGCACAGCACATGCAGTCTGTAACGCATCATCCAGTGTCTGCGCGTACCATTCGACGCCATTTACAGCAGAGTGGTCTGTCCGCAAGACGTCCATTGCTTTGTCTACCCTTGACGCAGAACCACAGACGTCTCCGCCGCCAATGGTGCGATGACAGAAGTATGTGGATCGCAGAATGGAATGAAATTGTCTTTACTGACGAGTCACGCTTCTGTCTGCATCACCATGATGATCACATTCGAGTCTGGAGACACCGTGAAGAGAGGATGCTAAACAGCTGCGTTATGCACCGCCACACTGGTCCTGCACCGGGTATTATGGTATGGGGCGGTATTGGATATCACTCTCGCACACCTCTAGTACGCATTGCCGCTACTTTAAACAGCCAGCGCTACATCTCCGAGGTGTTGGAGCCAGTTGTCCTACCTTACCTTCAGGGCTTGCTCACAGCCATATTTCAACAGGAGAATGCGCGACCACACGTGGCACGCATTGTCCAACGGTTCTTCGTCAATCGCCAGATTGAATTGCTTCCCTAGCCGCCTCGCTCTCCGGATCTTTCGCCGATAGAAAACATGTGGTCCATGGTTGCTCTACGATTGACCCAGATTCCATCCCCAGCTGCCACAGCAGATCAACTTTGGCAGCGTGTGGAAGCTGCTTGGTCTGCTGTACCCCAAGAACTCATCCAAAGTCTCTTTGAATCAATGCCGAGGCGTATGGCAGCGGTGATCTCCAACAATGGCGGCTACTCTGGCTACTGATTTTGGCAGGAACCACACTTCACAGAAGTCTATAAATTTAATCATTTGATACTTGGTCAACATGTTATCTACAAAATAAATTTTGTTGTGATATCTCTTGTCTTTCTTGGTGTTGCAATTTGCGTGGCCAGCAGTGTATATATATATATATATATATATATATATATATATATATATATATATATATATATATATATATATAGAGAGAGAGAGAGAGAGAGACCACAGAGAGAGAGGGAGGGAGGAGAAGGTCCAAATAATATAGGCTAGGGTCTAAAAACGGGCTAGCTGTTGAATTACATACAAGAAGGATCTGCCATGTGGCAGCGAAGTCATCAAACAATTCCATTTTGGTAAGGAAAAAGATATTAAACAGATGATACATCTTTGGTGTTTGCGTATAAAGCAGTTGCCATTCTTTTTGAAAATCACATATTTTCAGACTTCGAAACTTTATCATGTAAGTGTATTCGGATTTCTGTACATTTTAATCTTTAACTATTGCATGTTTTGTTGTTACCACGTTACTGATAAAATAGTAAGCTATGTTTTGCGATAATTAATCAAGGGATATCTTTAACTGATAATGGCTGCCTTTCAGTAAAAGTTAAACATACTGTTGGTCTAAAAATGGGCTAGCAGAGACGGTTTAAATTCGGGATAGCCCATATTTAGACCATTTTCTCACGTATAACATATCTCTTTATAATTGTTTGGCTTTTTATTCTAAATCTAAAGTATTTGTTCAAATTATATATTTTTAAAAATTATCTTTGGGTGTTGATATTTTATTTTCTGTAATTATTTCAATTCCGAACTTGCGACCTCGGGTCCTCAATGGCATGTCTTGTGACGGGCATACCCTACCGGAACGGGTTCACTCGGCCCTTGTGCAAATCGACACTAAACAAAACAAAGAAGAAGCTAATTCTAGGGTCTGTAAGTGATGTAGAAGTCGTAAAAACAAAACGAAACAAAAACTAAACCTAGAAATGGGCAAACTGGAAGTGGTACAAAGAGGGCTACAAATAATCAGCCTTCCATTTCCGAGGAAGGACACGGTAAACCCATGTTTGATGATAGTGATAGCAACCTGGGTTCTCCACCAGGAGATTACCCTGATGACAGCGATGCAGCCTGCATCTTTTGTAAAGAACTTTTTTTCGGATGACACAAGAGGAGAAACGTGGGTGCAATGTTTTCAGAGTCAAATGTGGGCACACACAGAATGTGCGGGGCAGAAAAGGTTGTATATGTGTGCGACTTCTGCAAATAAAATTAAAAGGTAGCATTTTCCCGATTTTTGATTGTTTTTATTTATTTTTTATATTTTTTACACAAATGTTAGAGGTAGCCCATATTTAGACCACCATTTGAAAAACTACTAATTTCCCAACTTTTACAATTAAATTTCTTGTAAAAAATACAGAATGTTGTAACATTTTTTTACCTTCCTATCTTGATCCTTACATGCTTTAGGTTGTATTAACATATTAACATCTGGAAAATAATGAACATATAGCTGCCCTGACCTCAAAATGAAACATGTAGCCCATATCTGGATCTTCTCCAAATTTGGGCGGCTCCTGTCCAGAGTTTTTTGGGGCGCAACGTCGGCTCTTAGGGTTATATATATATATATATATATATATATATATATATATATATATATATATATAAGAAATAAACATCGTCTCATTTTAAATTTAAATTAATTTAGTATTAGGTCTACGATTATATAATTTTAGGCTATGGAAAAAAAATACGCCGGGCTATTTTTTGGGGGAGGGGGGGGAATTGCCCTTATTTCCCCCCCCCCCCTTGGAGCCTCCAATGTCTCCTCTATATATACATAATGTTGTTTAGTTATATTAGATGATGAAAATCCCTTAACAAATAAACAATTAGTGCACATTTCCCAAAAGTTAGATTATCTTCCAAACTTTGAGTCTTCTTTTAAACATAAAACTTTCTCAAAGGAAACAGGACAGCATAAAGTGAAAACACAGTCATTAAAATTAGTTTCGCAGCAATATTTTTCCGTTTTAAATTTTACGCTCTTAATAGATATTTATCGTAAAGTTCAAGTTAAAAGCATAAAAATATTCACCTCTTGTAGAAAAGAAACGCTGATTACAAATTTATTCATACGAAAATAAAATGCAATTTGCAAAACTATTTTCACATGTAAACAATAAGTCAGTTACGGTTATTCGTCAGTTAAGTAAATAATTCAATATTAATTTGAGTTTACAGGCTAATGGAAATAAAACGTTATCTATTAATTGAAATAATTAAACACACACAAATATATAAAGTGCACAAAAGTTTTTTTAGAATTCTTTAATCTGTCTAAAGCTCCAGTAAGGAAATACTTTTCAAAATAAAGATATGTTATGATAAAGATCAATAAATATATTTTGATAAAGATATATTTCACTTTTGAAAAAAAAAAGCATTTACTGAGCAAATGAACTTCTAAAATGAAAACAAATGAACTTCGAAAATGTAAATGACAACAAAGAACGTTTGTTTACAGCATGAAGCTACAGAAGGAGCTGTAGCTTCATGGTTTATAGTGTGACGATTAACCATGAAGCTACAAGAAGGAGCGAAAGCTTCAATGGGGATTTCCTCGAAAAATGAACCGATTATGGTCGCTCACCCAGGCCCTGATTTTCCATTAGGCCTGGTAGGCCCGGGCCTAGGGGCCAAGAATGTTGGGGGCCCCCTAAAATTTTTATTTTAAAAGAAAAACATTCCCAATTCAATTTCTTTTTAATTTTACCTTTTTTAACAGCAGTTTTTTTATATATCCTTTCAAATATGATTGATTGGTTCATCATATATATAGTTACATGTTTAGTTCATCATATGTATGTTATAGTGTATATAAGGGAATAATAAGTTTTTCTGGTTGCATCGTATTGGTGTTTTAATGATGAAGTTAATATGTTGTATTTCTTTTTTTTATTTGATAATGTTCTAGGCTTCTACGCTTCAAATAGCCAATTCTTGGTAATATGGTACTTTCATAATGATTCATAATTATTTTTTTTGTTCGTCAGTTCTGGAAATTTTATGCAAACATCAGTGTTAGGGGGGGCCCCCATCCCGAGTTGTGCCTATAGTCAAGAATTTTCTAAATCGGGCCCTGCGCTCACCGGCAGATGGCTCGACATGTTCTAAGGGCGCCGATTTTTCATTGAGTTATATGGACGCGTGTTTTTGAAAATTGTTTTACAAATTTTAAATTTATTCTGTGCACAGATTTGCCAACATGTTTTGCACCTGGTTGTTCTAGTGGCTATCGATCAGCCATAAAAAGAAACAAAGAAACTGGACAGAGAAATCCTAGTTTGTTTTCTGCTCCTAAGTTAAGAACATTATTAATGTTTTGTTTTAATATAAGCTGTATAATAGTGAGAGAAAATACAGCTGCTGTGTTTTAAACGAACACAAAGTAAAGACAGCTTAAATTCTGCCGGAAATAAGCATGTTTTATTTTTCAATCATCCCTATATTTCAGAAAAAAAGGTGTTCACAAAGCTCTGTTGAACGTAAACAAATGTAAATAATTACTGAAATTATTGCTCTAAAGGAAATCATTTAATCAACAAAAGATGTGCGATACTTACATATATATTAAAGTAGTTACATATATATATCAAGGTTAGTTTTTGATATTTTTCATATTTGTTATTAAAAATTTACCTTCATTGACGATTGTAATTCATTTGATATATTTGTGGAATGTAACAAGTTATCTGAGAGTGAATTTTATACCTAGCATGCTAGCATACTAGGTATAAAATAGCAAACTAGCTAGCAAACTGCATGCTAGCATACAGTTTTCATTTTACAAATACAGTGATTTCCGCTTATAAGAATCACGTTTGTTATTACTGTTTTTGATTCTTATAAGCGGTTGATTCTTATAACCGAAATTTAGGTTTTTGGACAGGAACACACACACACACTTATATATACATATATTAGATAATTTACCATAAAATACTCTTTAATTTACATTAACTATCTTTTATTAAAATTATTTTTTATAGTTTTAAAAATAAAACTTAATTTTTAGACCTATAAGTAGATACACATGATTATAGTAAGAGAAGAAAAAAATACAATATTTGTTACAAGTTCCAACATACCTGCTTAACAGCTTTAACATTTCAACTACAGGAAGGGAGCAAGAAAAAGTTTTCTACGGTAGTTTGACGTAACGAAGTTTTCAGAAGGCTGTTTATACCTCTTTCAATACTTATAGTCTCAGACGAAGATTTACTCGGACGGGTAAAGTTGCCCCCGGATCAAGCTAATAGGACAGTGTTGTGGTAAAGCGTTTAAGGGGAAACTATTATGTTATGTCTAATAAAGAAAGGGTTGAATTTTACGACTATATTCCATCCCATCTTATCAATCTTTCTTTAAAAAAAAAGAAAGAACTGAAAGAAAAAATGAAAGGAAAGCGAAGAGTGTTAACTGATTCTTAAAACCGGTGGATTGATTCTTTAAAGCGAAAATTTTAACATGGAAATAATTCATTTGTTTTTGTTTTCGCGATATTGATTCTTATAAACGATTAATTCTTATAACCAGTGATCACTATAAGCGGTGGTTACTGTATATATTTTGTGTGACTAAATACAGAATTACAGTAACCACCGCTTATAGTGATCAGTGGTTATAAGAATCAACCGTTTATAAGAATCAATATCGCAAAAACAAAAACAAATGTATTATTTCCATGTTAAAATTTCCGCTTTAAAGAATCAATCCACCGGTTATAAGAATCAGTTTGCAATCTTCGTCTTCCTTTCATTTTTCCAAAAAATGCCACTTGAACTCTCAAAAGGTACGAAATTCTTTCTTAAGTTTTTGAAAAGAAAGATTAATAAAACTTTAGGGTGGAAAACAGTCGTGAAATGCATTCCTTTAGACATAACATAAGAGTTTCTCCTTATACGTTTTTGCTAAACACTGTCTTATTAGCTTTACCCAGGGGCATCTAACCCGCCCGGGTCCGATTTCGCTTTTCTCCAGACAGGCACTCCTTTTTTCCCACCACTTACTTCCTGGTTGCGGATTTCTGGACCCTGAAACACATAAATCTTCCGCGAAGTGTCCACCATCACTTACGCAAACGGGACAGTGGATTCAGCACTTCAAACCGTGAAACGTAAACGGATCCATTTTGCTGAATCAGATTAACCAGATGCTGAATCAAACGTTTCACGGTTTGATTCAGAATCAAACCGTGAAACGTAAGCTATAAAGTGAATCTTCGTCTGAGACTGTAATAAGCATACGTCGCTAGTATTCACTTTAGTTTTCTAACAAAATTGCCAGTTAGTGTTAGAACTTTTTGATAGTCGAATTCAAATATGATAAAAACAAGGAAAACTCTTAGTTTTTCTGAAAAACAGAACTTGTTAATTAGATATGATGTTCTTCCAAAGTGTAGTCAAAGAGAAGCTGCCTCTTGTTGATTTTATAATCATGTGTTGTTACTTATAGGTCTAGAAATTGAGTTATAGTATTTGTTTAGAAATTGAGTATTTTTTAAATTATAAAAAATAATTTTAATAAATGATAAATAACGTAAATTAAAGAGTATTTAATGGTAAATTATGTATATATGTGCCTGTGTGTTTATATATATGTACAAGTATATATTTGTGTATGTGTGCCTGTCCAAAGGGAAGTTTCGGTTATAAGAATCAACCGCTTATAAGAATCAAAAACAGTAATAACAAACGTGATTCTTATAAGCGGAAATCACTGTACTTCCTATTTTATTAGTTCTGATTAGAATTTATTTGTGATTATTGATAGAAATGTTGCTTTTCTTTTTAAAGTCTATTATGTGTGATGTATTATTCATACTTATCTGCAAATAAAAATATTCTTATATCACTATGTGTGTGTGTGTTTGTTTTTGGTTAATCAGTAGTATTTCTCACAATTTTTTTTCCATAAGAGATTTTTTTCGGAATCTTTTTCTGTAATTTCATTTCCTTAATTATTCAATTATTGCAAAATTCTGAACTCATTTATTCTGGAACTAATACAAAATTATTCTGAAAATGTTTATATAATGAAGTATGACTCTTCATGTGTCAGATGTTTGTCAACTTAGTGTGTGCTTTTATATGTAACTAGCTCGCTCTAGAAAATAATGGATCATTATTTACTCATTTCCTTTAAGGAGGGAGATCACCTTAAAACCTTCAAAAAACTCAATTTTTTATTATGATTTAATTTTGAAGAATGGAATAAAAGGAATCTTATAAAAAAAATTTAAGTCCATACTACAATTAGAACCGATTTTATGACCAAATGTATAAAGCTAATAGTAAACTTATTTATAGAAAGTTTAAACTTTAAATTGCTTTTTCTAAAAACTGTTATTTTGAAACTTGTGCGCACTATTTCTTCAAAACTAATCGTCACAAATTGTTAAAGTTTTATGTATACATGTATATCTAGCATGTTTGTTTATACAATTTCTACCTAAATTTAGGTAAGTACATATTACTAATTTTTTTGCAGAAATTTAAAAAAAAATTATATTTTTTTGTACATTACAATACATTTGCCTGAAAAAAATATTTTTAAGTGAAATATGGTAACTATTTTAGGTGTAGATTAAATTATAACCTATGGATAAAATATATACAAATAATCTAATATATATATATATCTTACAGTTTTTTTAAAAATTTGCACATTGCATTGATCTAAGATTCACTATTCATAAAACATTTTTTTTCATAAAATAATTTCTAATAATCTCCCAACAATTCTGTTTTTTTTTCTAATAGATAATACTTTGTACATTTCACCTTGAGAAATTGGTTTAAGTTAATTACAAATTAACTGTTTGACAACACATTAAGCTTGGTAGTAAAATCAATGATTTTTTGCACATGCACAGGTGATCTCCACCTTAAGAATTTTAATGAAGTTTAGCAAGAAAAGCAGTTCAGATAAACATTTTGAATGAAGATAAACAATTGTTAAGTTGAATAAATAAATTCATATTAAAAACACACAAAAAAACTTATTTCTTTTGAAAAATACGAAAAATCCATATTAAAGCGTATGGTTTCGGTGTTATAGCCGCACAAATAAAGGCGCGCGCGCCACCTAGTGGTGGCGACCAAATGGGAGACACTTCTTTAATACGGAGCTACTCCTCCTTCTGTAGGTTCATGCGATTAACGATAATTATTCGAAATGTCTTAAAATATAAATTTTAGAGTATAAAATATGACTTGAAAGATTTATATTTTCCTTTATCATTCTGGTTTAATATATGACTTGAAACTTTTTGATTGTATTTATTTTTCTATCGTTTTGCTCCTCGCTGTTCACTAACCCTAACATGGCTGACTCACAGTTGTGAGGCTTTTACATTTCTGGATTCACCCTTGGTAGACGGCTGTAAGGCTCTTCCATTTCTGGATTCACTTTTCAAAAATTGTTGTTTTTTTATTAATTTAAAATTAACGGTAATTAATTTCGATTTCGGAAGTTCCCAAAACCCTCGTCTGTTTTTAACGACGCCTGTATGTAAAATTTCACGAACGTCTCTTCTAAATTATGGATTTCTATGCAAAAACAGATAAACAGACAAATTTTCATTTTTATGTATTAGATGTTTTACAGCATTAGGGATGGGTTTTGCCATTAATGAATTGGTTTTTGAGAAGAAAATTTAAAAGTTTACATTCATGGAAAAAGTAGAAAAAAATAATTTCTGTTCCTTTTTCATTTTTAGTGTTTTATTTTCTCAAGATATAACAAAATCCACCCCAAATTATATTAAGCCGATCATATTGAACACACAAAAACAATTTCAATTTCCTATCTTGAATATATCTTGAAGTTTTATCACTTTAAATACTATGATTTTGTGAAAAAAATTCAACTGAGAAAACGCAGTTTGAAGAATACAAAACTGTAAAAAACATCTAAATCCTTTGTGATTATTTTAATACTTACTGTACTCGTTTCCTAGACATATTCCTTTAAAATCAAGCCTAACACAATTCAATATGAAGACATAAATAGAACAAGCTTTTATTTGAATCCTACACAAGCCAAAACAATTCACGAAAAATATGATATTTCTTTAGCTAACATTACTGTGTAAACAAACATATCCAAAACATATTAAACATTATTAGAAATACATAAGAGATTTATAAAATGTGCAATAGAAAACATAAGTCTTAGTAAAATTTGTTTTCTATTTAATTCAGTAATTTATATACGATAAAGAGCTTTCACCAAACAGAAAAAAAAATATTATCAAACATTTAATTTAAAAAAAAAACAGCCTGACTCATACGTAATACCTTCTCTCACTTTTAACTAGTTGTTCCCTTTTATATATTGCTCTTTTGATAAGCTTAAGAGCCAGTTTGTTACTGGAATTTTGTCGTCGTTTTCTTAATAATCGTTTTCGACAATTCAAAGTTGAAGCAAGATTTTTTTGTTGAATTCCCCATGCATAAACCTAATGCCTTCTGTGTTTCCGCGGGGTCAAGGGGGTCTATCATGCCCCGGGCGCCACTCGCAGAGTGGTGCCAATATAGGGTCTATATATTATATTACTATATGTTATTTAGGGGGGGGGGGTTGACAAAAAGGTATCGTGCCCCGGGCGCCAGTTATTCTCGCTACGCCACTGTGTTTGTTGACAAATATTGCCAATGTTTCTTGAAACCATCAATGAATTTTATCACAGCAACATACCCCTCAAAACGCAATGTTTCAAGGGCAACAAAGGTATTTTGGGGGACTAACTCACACAGATTACTGTTAAAGGACTCGTTTGCATTTTAAGTCCTTCCGTGAAGGCATTTCATCAATATAATTTTGTATCACATAGTTCCATATATACTGATTTTATAATGTTTAAAATATTTTGGGGCAATCCAACTGATTTTTCTTTATAAACTTTCCCTGATGCTACACCTCTTGGTATTTGTACCAACTCATTATTCCTGGAGGGCACTGGTCATGTATGGGATGATTTGCATTAGAGCTGCAATGAAACAGAGCAGCTATTACAGCTTGTTGCATATTTTCCGAATTGCCCACATAGCTTCGTATGGCAATGCCGTAATAGTTTTGTAACGTATCAATAAATTTATCGGCAAGTTTGCCTTTACCACCAAATCCAGGTGTACAGTTCTTTAATTTACGAAGACGACTCCCAACTCTCTTTTGTATATGCCCTATACATTCTGGTTTTACAACATCTTTATTTTGGTACACATTTTTGACACTCAGAGAGGTTTTTAAGTCCCCAACACCATAATATTCCATATATTGTAGATTATACCGCGGAATGGATCTCTCAAATATTCGGTATACTCCAACCGGTTCTATACCCGATGATGAACCCTTATAGTTAGAACATGTATGTTCTGCTTTAATTATTGCACAATGTAGGTTGTTATTAATTTTACTAAATTTAGAACACACTGCGCAGTATTGCGAAAGAAATTTGGCATCTAGAACTTTTCCCGTATCAACGGACAGCACAATAACATATCCATTTAGAGATGAATAGCCTCGTAGTTGCCATGTGCCATCCACTGACGCTCCACACTTCGTAATAACTTGCTTGGAAATTTTAATATCCTTTACTTCATCAGCAGCCCTATTAATACTATCTTGAGTGTCTACAGTAGTAACAGACAGAAAAAGTGATTTCTCACGGCGTTTATATGCTGTGTTATGAGATGGTGGGGGTAAGTTCAAAGTCGCACATAACTTTTTAGTACTGGAAATTCCCTTACCAATTATTCTCATGGCAAAAATTAATCTAGAATAAATATTCAGAAATCTTTTTGATTTTTTTCCAGATGAAAATTTATCGACAAAATTGCACTTTTGGCAGCACGGAGTAAAATATGAAAACAAACCAAATCTTGATTCTTCTGAGAAGCATCAGCTGTTAGAAAAACATGCAGGACAACAAACTAATGAAAATACATTTCTTAGATAATCAATATCAATAATTCTGTTACGACTTAATTCTTCAACATTTTGAGTCATCACATAAATCATTAGACATCGATAGCTTTGATGCACTCAGTGGCGTAGCTAGGGGGGTGCGGTGGGTGCGGTCCGCACCGGGCGGCACATATTTTGGGGCGGCATATTTTTATTTAGTATTAGTTGTAAACAACCACTTGTTCAATTCATAAGTTTACTATTCGATTTCTACGAATTATGAATTACTATATGATTTCGAATATTTTTCCTCATCGTCAAGTCAATGTTATAAAACCATCAAGTCAAGTCTATAAAAACCACCAATTGATTGACTTAGAAAGGGCGGCAAATTGGAGACCGCCCCGAGCGGAAAAAGTTCTAGCTACGCCACTGGATGCACTGAATTTCTGAATCAAGTTTTGCAGGTGTGCTGAATGCCATGAAATTTACGTTTATTTGTGCGTTTCGAACGATATTTAGGCATTATAAAATCTATTAACTTTATAAATAAAAATAATACACTCGCAAAAATCGTGAAAATAATATAAAAAATGAAGAAATAAACAGCAAAAAGCGATGACCGAAACGTAAACAAAAGCAAATAACTTTGTCAAAGTTGTCACAAAAACATGTTGGCGAGAAAAAATTTCCACTCAACCAAACACAGTAAAATCGACACAATCGGCGCAGAAAAAAAAAAATCAAAGATGGCCGAGCTGGCCCCAATTCCAAGACTCCTGCCTTGGCTTGGAACTGTGGAGTGGGGTGGGGTGGGGAGGTTTTCTGTTCGAATCTCATATATTATACCATAAAATACCCTCCGTCTAGGCCGGATATGGGCATGTTAAATCCCTATACCGGCAAGTCCTTCTATGAGATCAGAGAGGGTGGAAGAAGGTACGATTCCCGTAGATGTCGCCTCTTGGGGTTCTCAGTCAAATTTAAATTGGCACCTGGCTGAGCTGGACTTCGAATCGGACTTGTGGTGCAATTATAAAAAGGAACCTAAAATCTCCGGCCGAAAGCCTATATTGACCTAGTCTGGTATTTATCCGGCCAGGGTGCATTGCAAAAACAGCAAACAGTTTGAAAAAAAAAATTATGAAATGAGTAGTGTTAAATCAAAATCAAATGCTCTATGAATCAAACAGGTTTCATGTTTGGTTTGGAGCGCTAAGGTCAACATTTTGCTGTACGAGGGCTCATTAGACCGGGACCTACTGCTTAAAGTCGATTCCGAAAGGTTACAAACATTTATGCCAACATTGGGACTCGAACCCATAAACTAATACCAAATGCCACAGCCTTAGCCATTCGGCAGTCTTCCATGAATCAAACAGGAACAAAACATACAATAATAATGTAATATTATTTTACATTTTCTTACATCTATGCTTAAATTGACTTATACAAGCTATTTTAAGAATAAATTTGAGATTTTAAGTCGTCCGACTTATGATTTGTTGACTTTAAGATGGGATAAAAGAAATACATTTTCAATGAGAACTGTTTCCAGAATGTTTAGTTTTGATTTTGTCGTGATTCGTGGTACGATATTAGTTCACGCTACTTTTCTTCAATTCATCAGACCATCTTGCTATCAGCTGTTTACGGTATTGTTGAGTATTTATACAGATGATCTGCTTTTCACGTTCAGTACAATAATTCATTTCATGACACATTAAACCTTATTATAAAATAATTACAAGATAAAAAGAACTTTTTGTATACCATGTTTTTAAATTTTCTGTTGAATCATATAAACTTGACAATTCTATGTATTAATAATGCTGCTTAAAGATGGCTAAAAGTATTAAAATAATGCATTGTCATCGTGTTCTGAGCTACTCTAAAAGTTTCAAATGTCTAGCTAGTCGGCAAGTTAGTTAAAAAATCGATTGCAAGATTTGTACCAGACAAACACACACACAAATAAGAAAGCGAGTTAATAAAAACATGGCAATAAGTTTTTTAATTGATTATTTTGTTCAATTACAGGCTGTTGTAAATGTTCTGAGCATATTTAAACTAGGCAAAGCTCAATGGTGTTCGGTAAATTAGATCAGTTGCCCATCCAGAACTTTTGTATGCTGGGGAGGGGGCAGAAAATTTCCACCTAAATTACATTTATTCCACTGACTTTCAGGCATCCAGAAGGGGCGGGCCATCACCCTAAACTTCACTACGGTTGATTAAGTGGGAAAAAGGCATTTCAGTCTTACGATACTTATGATTTTCATAATTAAAGAGAAATCGTGGCGACAACAGACACTACATATAATTATTTCTTTTCAAATCCTACTGCATATCAGAATAATGTAAAGACTTCGCAGGAAAAAAACAACAACAAAAACAAAGAAATCCTTGTGTAATTGGTATTATGGTTCAATTTCAAGTTATAAATAGTGGACTCTATTCAGCTTTTAAACGATAAGGCGTGATAGGATATTCGGAAGACTAATCGGAATTTGTATCATTTTAGCGTGGTAAACTCAGACAGGCATCAATACATCTCAAAACCTAATATGTAACGGAAGATTCACAGGCGTTGTGTAGTACCTCCGAAGCGTTGTCTAGTATCTCCGAGTTACTCAGAATCTCCGTAACCTTACCAGTGGCGCACCCAGAGGCCTGGCCCACCCAAAAGAAATAGAAATTGCATTAAGAATATTGAATTTGCATTATAAATATTTTTATCCTTTCAACTCGCCCCCCCAACCCCCCACCCAAGATTAAATCCTGAGTGCGCCACTGAATCTTACACATAATCCCGTTTCTCCTCCAAATCTCTTATAAAAGCCCTCCTATTACATTGGTTTTTTAACCAATACCTTCCAGATTTTTATCGAGAAATCTTGCATTTCTTCTTTCAAATGAATAAAAATGTCTAAATTAAACAGATGAAGAAAAAGTAGTATTTATGATTATTTAGTTTTGCATATCACCCACATACAGTATTTACATAATTAACATAACTGTCATGAGATGACGCTAAATTCTTATTAAGAGTAAGTCCCTTTTTCACCTTGGTATTTTCGTGAAATTCTACAGCCTGAAAAACATGGTTAACAATATCATGTTATGTCTTGGTATGGCATGTCAGCGGCATGGTCATCCATAAATTTGTTGTCTCATTGAAATAAAAAAAAAAAAATTCTACTGCTGGACGATCTGGGTGCGCTACACTTTTCAGATATGCGCTGGAACTCGATAGATTTCCGATCGTATAAATGAGCCAAATGCACGTATGTCTTTAGAACTTTCCTCCTGTTCATTTTACTAGAAATTCGTACTGTCTTTGCCACGCATAAAGGAGTCATTTCCTCCTGAGGGGACGCATAACTCGTCGACTATTACAGCTTAAACTTTGAATCTTACCTTCCCTTATCACCATTTTCCCATTGTTTGGCTGTTACATTAATGTTACCACCGTTTGGATCCTCAGTAAGCGTACTCTCCAATTTCTTGACAAAATAAGCGACCATCTAATTGCGCCAGCGACAGGTAATGCCAAAATGTTTTAACTTCCTACGCGTGGTTCGTGTGGAAATTCACTGATCCTATGCCTGAGTTAAATTTAGAAGTCAGTCGCTATATACCGGATGTGTTATCTTTACGCATCTCCCAAGACCACGACGATCTCTATCTTGAAAACGGGTCTCCAGGCACATTTGTGTTTGTTTGTTTTTCCCTCTTCACGAGGAGGGTTCATATCCATTCCAGTCATTTATATAAAAATCTTTGGTTCAATTAAAAAAAAATCATCTGTAATTTTCTTTGTTTCCCTTATTGCTTGGTCTGTTAAACGCCCAGTTGAGATCAGACCCTTCCCGATTTTGGATTTCTAGCAATTTTTTCCACGTTCTCGTTTGGTGTTTGCTGCCAGATAAAATTTTTTATCCTGCAAGCTTTTTTAGAGCAACCTAAGTACCTTTTTGTATAAAATTTTCCTTTTTGTATAAAAGGAATTTTAATTATTTTTTAAGGAAATCGCAAGTAAGTACACACACACACACACACACACACACACAAGTTAATATGTTAATAAATATGAATAAAAAATAATTTTTAGATTTTATAACATATATATATATAAATGTGTGCCAATATTTATACTACGTAGTCAAAAGAAATTTGTCCCCCCTCTTTTATTTCCCTTTTTCAATGCGTTTTCTTGAAGTTATTAGGACCATATTTTATTTTAATACATCAGGTGCGACAACAATGCTTAGTCAAAATTCCTATCACATCTCATCCTATTTCAACTGGCATAATCATCCATATTTTTGGTAGAGAAATTGCAATGTTTTACTGTCGGATTTTCCGAGGAGAATTTCATTCCAGTTTTGGGAGGATAGACTATTTAGTCCTTGACATCAAACGGAAAGGAGAAAGATTCAGGCACTTTATTCACTGGGCAGCATTGAAATTTAAGTCTGCACTATAAATTCCACATAACGGCTCTTGAAAAAGAGCCGTTATGTGGAATATTAAAAAGAATGCAATCACATATCACATGTAGTAAAACCTACATCCCTCGCGTAAATACAATTTACAGTCTTAGACGTAAACACCTTTTCTCAACTAGTGTCTATAATGCCCAGTCATCACTGAATATACGAAAGAAGCAGTTTTAATATAAGAATAATTCAATGATAGAGTAATAGATGCTCCCAAAGTACAAAATGTAGAATTTCCTAGAGATCCGGAAAATTTATACGCTACTTTTACAATAGTATTAACATATTTTTTCATGCTCGCATGTCACATAAAGCCTTGGCGCATTCAAGGTGAAAATTTTGTCATTCGAAAATGACTATATTGTGACATCTATTTATATATTACAAATAGACATCACGACGACGTCATTTCGACCAAAAAGTTCTTTATATCCACGCTGATTAATGAACCTAATCTTGTTTTCTAATCTCGCCAAAGCACAAGTACCGTAGTAGCTCTGTTGCTGTTTCATGGTCAGTTTACTAAACACCAGTGTTAATACTACCTCTGATCAGGATTATTTGTGAATTCTACTATTATCCTTATCTCTAACCTAGTACACTGTATACGCGAATGCCAAAATGTAACGTAAAGTAAACTGTTTTTGAAATGTACTTTTTTTGCGAAATAAATTAGAGAGGTACAATTCGAATTTGTGGATATTGGGAGGAATTTTCTTTTCTAATAAATTTCAATAATTTTGTTCATGTGCCGTGATATTGAAAACTGTGTAATATCTCTTGATATCTGCCCATTTTTTGGAAAAAAAGGTTAATGGCTTATGTGAGAAAACAACATGACATCATCCGAAAGCTTTTGATGTGCACTAAAAGACCTATTTAAACAGACAAGTATTTTCCTCGTCCAACATGCAGGAATTGTCTGATGAACACGACTATTTACGGGGGTTGGAAACACAAAATTCTGAAGTAAAGAACATTTTTATTTTATTTATTTCAGACATGCTATAGCATATTTGAAATATCAAATGCTGCAAACTGCATGTTTTTACGATGATTGCATTGCCAAATACAGCATATTTTATGCAGTACAGAATTTGAATACTCTACTGTAAATCTATACTTTAAATCTACTTATCTTCGAATGAAATTTTTCATGATCTTTTAAAGAATGTACATATATATATATATATATATATATATATATATATATATATATATATATATATATATATATATATATATAATTCCTGGAAAGGTATTGATAAAAAAGTTTTGTACAGGTTTGTTCTGTTTTTATTTCACTGTCTTCAGAAGTTTGGATTGAGAGTAAAAATTCTGAAAACATTTTCTCAAAAGTAAACATTATACTGAAAAAACGATGTTTTTTGTCTCTTAGAGTGACTAAAAATTCTAAAGATAAAATTTTTATAAATTGTGAAGGCAACTGGTTTTGAAACTTTTCTTTTATACAAAAAGGGGAAAAAAATTCGAAAAAGGGCGCATTTTGTTCAGTAGATACACCCTACACTAAGTAATAACATTTGCTTTCAATTTTGAATAAAAACATTTTTAAAGGCAAGGCTTCAAGCTGTTCAAACAATTTTTTATACGTATAATGGTTTTTATACAAAAATTGCATTTACGAAAAATCACTACGAAAAATCATTGCTAAAAAATCATTCCAAAATTAAGTAAATATAAAAAGTAAAATTTTGGGTGCTTGGCCTCTTAAATATAAATAGTCTCCCACCACAGACTCGTTTTCCAAATACCCGTCACCTTCAATCAAGCGAGAAATGCCAAAAAGAATGTCTTCTCTGTTGCAGAGATATGCAACGATAAACTGTCTGTACCTTGTCTAAAAGAGAAAGTTTCATTTTACGTAAAATAATTCTCAGTTGTATGTGTAACTTACATAACGTATGTGAGTAGACTGGCATTTATCGCCTTTATATCAATAGCTTGATTATATCAATAATTTGTTCCAGTAGGGCAAATAAACTTGAACAACCTGTTAACATGCAATCAATTTTCGATATCGCCCTGGTCTCTAGCGGCAAGAAGATCAAGGTTCACACGGAAGTGAACAAGTTAAATCTTAAGTTATTATTTAAGTTTGGAGACAACAGATTTCAGAAGTAGCACACTGCCTACGCACCAAAATGAAAACGGAATACGAATATTTTAGGTATGTTTTATGGTGAAGCAAGTATATTATTTTCGTTAAAGTACTGTTTTTAAGTAACAAAATGGCCTTTTTAGGCAAGGGTAGAAAAATTGATTTATTGGAACTAGCGACTGAGCTAAATCTCGGTAATGTAGTCTCAACCGATAATACGATATCGGAATTAAAGAAAATGATTTGCGAAAGCAAAGATTATGATGAACAATTCGCCAAAAATTTATTTGAAAGAATTATAGATACTAGGCTTAAGAATGAAGAAATAGCGTACAAACTTGAAGCTAAAAGAGCTTACGAACGAGAAAAACTTGAAGCTGAAAGAGCTTTTGAATTACAAAAACTTCAAATCGAAAGTACTAATAGATCCTTGGGAGGACAAGATGAAACTGTTCGGGTTTCAGAAGTAAACAAAAGTAACTTTGAACTACGGAGCTTAATGCAACAATTTAGCTTAAATGACGGTGACATTATATCTTATTTAATATTATTTGAACGCCAAGCTAAACGTATAGGTGTTAAAGAAAGAGATTATGTGTCTCATCTATTAGGACTCTTGCCTTACGAATATAGCCAACTTATCGCCAGGGAAGATGACCAAAACGCTAATGACTACGTATTTGTCAAAACTTTGTTATTAAAACGGTTTAAGTTGAGTCCCGAAAAATTCAGACAGAAATTTATAAATCATGTGAAAGATTAAAAAAGCACATGGGAAGATTACGTATATGATCTGCGAAATTATTTTAATGAATGGTTAGCTGGTTTAAATATTAACGATTTTGACTCTTTAAAAGAGCTTATTATAACGGAAGAAATAAATAACGGACTAATAATTATGGAAGGTAAAGAAGGTAACTTAGGTGCATTGTTAGAAGTTAATGAGGGAAAAACGATTATTCCAGTTATAAATAATGGAGACCAGAATATAATGATCAGGGAAAATCAAAACATCGGTAAAGCGGAAGTAATAGATAAAAGTACCTTGGAAACGGAAATAAATAACTTAAATAACTCCAGGAATTGTCAAACGATCGAAAATCTAAAAATTGATGACAATATTAATCGGGATCCCATCACTTTAGAACAAATAAAATTCGATGATTCTTTAAATACTGAACAGCGGTCTGATATATTAAATTTGATAAACGAATTTAGAGATTGTTTTACTTTGACACTAAGTGAGTTAGGGTGTACCACGTTAACAAAGATGGATATTAAGGAAGTAGATGGGAGTAAACCAGTTTCTTTTAGACCTTACAAAACAAATGCTTCAGAGAGGACTACAATAAGGAATATTGTGAGGGAATGGAACCAGCATGGAATAGTTTCAGAGACTCGCTCACCCTACGCAAGCCCAGTTTTGTTGGTTAAGAAAAAAACGGGAGAGCATCGGTTGGTTGTTGATTATCGAAAACTGAATAGTCAGACCATTAAGGACAAATTTCCCCTGCCCAAAATAGATGATCTATTAGAATGTCTGGGTTACTGTAAATTATTCACAACTCTCGATCTAGCTCACGGATATTTACAGATACCATTAACGAAAGAAGCAAAACTCAAGACCGCATTTATAACGCCCGAGGAAACAGGCCAATTCAAAAGAATGATTTTTGGTTTGGCCAATGCACCATCAGAGTTTCAACGACTCATGCAACATGTTTTAGGGCCGTTGTTGAACACAAAAGCGCTATGTTATCTTGACGACATCTTGATACCATCCAGAATTTGGGAAGAAATGATTGAAAGAGTTAGAGAAGTTTTTGAATGTTTAAGAGCAGCTCATTTGACTTTAAAATTAACAAAGTGCGAGTTCGGAAAGCAAGAGGTTGACTTCTTGGGATTTGTTGTGACTGATCCAGGAACTGAAACCAGGTCTTGGGGAGATTAAGGCTATAGAAAGTTTTCCTCAACCAACGAACGTTTACGATGTAAGAAGATTTTTAGGATTGACTGGATTCTTCAGAAGGTTCGTCCCAAAATATGCTCACACAAGAAGAACCACTCAGTAGATTAACCCAGAAAGATGAAAAATTTCGATGGGAGAAGCATCAAGAAGAGGCATTTAATGAACTGAAAAACAAATTAACAGAGCAGCCTATATTAGCCCATTACCGACCTGATGCGATTACTGAGGTACATACAGACGCATCATCTAAAGGACTTTCAGGACTATTGCTCCAAAAGGGTCAAGACGACAAATGGCATTTGGTTTATGCTGTAAGTAAAAAGACAACGGATGCAGAGAGTAAATCAAGTAAGTAAGTATCATTCCAGTAAATTGGAATTAATGGCGATAGTATGGACATTGGATAGGCTTCGGCAATTGCTCCTGGGAATTAAGTTCACGACTGTTACGGATTGCCAGGCACTCGTGTACATGAACGCAAAAAAATCAACAAACCCGCAAATTGCAAGATGGAGTAATTTAATCCAAGAATATGAGTTTGAAGTCAAGAAAAGACCAGGAGTAAGGTTTGGACTCGGAAGCGAAAGTGATGCCACGTCTTAGATTTATCGCCTTTGCGAAGCCTGTGTGTCTACAGGACATTGCTGATCTAGTGGAATTTATATTTATTCGGCACATGCCGGATGTGATGAGGTTTGCGCGCGAAGAGTGTAAAAAAGAGGGCATTATGGGAGATTTTGTCTTTGAGTGAGGTCGTGTCAGACCATTTGCTCTCCCCTTATGTTATTTTTATTGTGATTTCGTTTGTAACTATGTGTCGTCTCTCTATATATAATTAAATGTGTTTGATTAATTTAAGATTTGTTTTTTTTTTGGCGAAGCAAGTGTGTCTATATTTTAATGATAATTTAAACTCGGCCATGGTGAAATTTTACTGGCGCAGTCGGTAGCACTAGGATTTAAGATCCTTTGGAATATTACGGACCGGATCGGAATTCAGGTGAGTTTTGATTAACGTGGCTCCTTTTCTCATTTTATGTAAACGAGAGATAGTTGCAAACCGTATTTATTATGCTAAGTCTAAGTAAATTCTATTGACATAATCTAAATTTAATGAAACGACAGTTTCGATTTTGAATTGAATGAAATTCCGATTTAAAGATATGTTTCGCATTAAAACACATCAGTGTTATGAATTTTTAGTAGTACGCTAGTACTAGTTCCTAAAATGTTTTGAATGTATATGCCTTTGTGTGATTAAGAACACGTTAGTGTTGTGATTTTTTTTTAATAGTACGACAGTGCTAATTTGAAAATATATTGAGTGCATATACCTTGAATTAGAATACGTTACTGTTGAGATTTTTCTGTAGTAATGATAAAATTTCCAATATATTCTAAGTACATAAAAATATTATCTCGTATGATACATTTTTATTAATTGATGCATTGCTTATATGTATTAATACTGATTTCATATATATATGTATGTGTGAAGGGTTGCATATCGCAAAACATTGATTACCTTTTTTTATATATATGCAAGTTTTGCATCGGGTGCTCGTTGTTAAGATAATAATTTAAGTAGTAAAGGGTGATTAAATAAAATGGCATTCTTGAATAAAGCAAAAAAGTGTGAGTTGAAAGTTTTAGCTGAGGAGTTGGGTCAAGTAGTCGGAGATGATATGAGAATATTATGCATAATAAAGTTGATCAAGAGTAGCAAGGATTACGAAGAAGAGTTTGCTAAAGCGCGATTGGCAGTTATTGTGGAAGAACAAGAACGTGAACATGAGGAATAAAAGGCTCAGGAAGAACGTGAGGAGCGAAGGGCTAGGGAAGATCGCGAATTCTTACTCGCGAAGATGCGACTAGAGGCTGAGCAAAAACCCAATATCCCCCTGAAACAAGATGATGGAATTAGAACTTCTGAATTAACTAAACTTTTACCGAAGTTTGAGACTAAAGACGGAGACATTCTTCTGTTTTTCTCGCTGTTTGAGAGACAGGCTAATAGAATTGGTGTAGTGAAATCTCATTGGGTATCAGCATTGTTGGCTTTATTGCCTTCCGAAATCACACAGCTTATTGCTCGAGAGTCCGAGGATAAATTCGATGATTACGATTATATAAAGGGGATTTTGCTCAAACGTTTCAGATTGAGCCCTGAAAATTTTCGTCAGAAGTTCGTATCACATCAGAGAAATACAAATCGTTCCTGGAGGGATTTTGTGTTCGATATCACGAATTATTTTGAGGAGTGGATTGATGGGTTGGAGATAAAAGATTTTGCGGGTCTGAAAACTCTTATGATTACAGACCAACTGAAGAGACGCATCCCCTTTAGTACGCGAGAGCATTTTGTTGATGAATGGGTGAAATTCGTTGTTCCAACGTCGTTAGCAGATAAGTTGGACGAATACGAAAGTGTAAGATCAACCACTAAGAGAACAGATATCGAAGAAAACAAGATTACAAAAACTGAAAGGGCTCGACCAGTGTTTACTTTTAAGGAGCAATCCCCAAAACGCTCGTTTGATGATAAATATTCGAAATCAAGATCACAAGCATTTCAGAAGCCCATCTGTTATACCTGCAAAGAAAGCGGTCATATATCAAAATACTGCCCAACTAACAAGAAGACTCCTTCAGATAACGCACAAAGCAATGCCATACGGGCAAAAGACACAAGTAAAGAAATGTCCACAGTTCTTACCGCGAAGGTAACAATTCCACCTTCCGTCCCTGTCAAGGCAAAAGAGATTGATAATCTTAAAATCATACTTGTACGCTGTGAGAAAAATACTATACAGGCGGTCGTGGACACTGGGGCACA
The DNA here is from genome assembly GCA_907164885.2 of Dolomedes plantarius. NCBI lineage: Eukaryota > Metazoa > Arthropoda > Arachnida > Araneae > Dolomedidae > Dolomedes > Dolomedes plantarius. The sequence continues at coordinate 46,393,069 of OU015496.1, forward strand.
AATATCCGTTTTGAGAGAGGATTTGGTTCCTGAGGATAAGGGTGAAGGAGAAGGAACCATCAAGATTATATCAGCGTACGGGGATAGCGAAATCGCACCCTTAAAGGTAATCGATATGAAAATCGATGACAAGGCACATGTTTCAGTAGCAATTTTGCGTGCCGTCTCAAAGAAATTAGTTAATGATATGTTGATTTGTTCAACTGCCTTTGAGTCTCTGGATAACTACGGGTTTCCCGAGATAAATGTTCAGCCCCCAATAGACATGGTACCATGCGCCACTGACAGTGAAGATCAAAATAGTGATGATAAAACCAAATTAATTGAAAATGAAAGTGGTGTATGTGAAGAAAGAAATATTAGTGAAAGTGGTTCGAATTACTTAGATGTTGATGAAGCAAATAAGACTGTTGGAGATAATGAGAGTGATTTTAATGACTTAAATTTTGATAAAGAAAACAAGAATCGTGGAAATGAGTGCAGCAATGATCAAGACTTTCAATCCAACCAGGAGAGTGATGTAACTGGAAAAATGTGTGATGTAGAGGAAGTTGAAAATCAAAAAGAATTTGTGGAAACTGAATTTGATTGTAACAAAAATTCAGCAGATTTAACTCTTGAGAAAAGTGATGAACCTGATGAGAAAAATGTCGATAGAAGAGAATTAGGGGATCAAGAACTTGATACAACCTTTAATGATGAAAATGGTACATTTCAGAGCTCTGATAATCGAGTGGAATCACAGAAAGTCGAAGCAAATTTATTGTCAGATGATCATTTGAGTAATACTGATTATACTTTGATGACTGGGTAATAAAACATCAGAAATTACTGGAAGAGAAAGAGGATGTTTTAGAAAATATAAATATTGATAGTGAACGTTATTCAAAGAATGTAGAAAGTAAAATAAAGAAACCTGATTGTCAGCCCTATGAAGAACCAGAGTATGATGAATTTGGAATATTGAAGAAAGATAATATGCTTTCAAAATATGATTTCAAAATATGAAGTAATTGATGGTGAGAGAAAGAAATTCCTTGAGATGGGTTCTGAAATTACATCATCGTATAATACTAGCAGAGAACAAGAATTAGAGTTAATCAGAATGAAATTAAAGCAACGAAATAAAATGTCACTTGAAATACCTGAACTGAAAGTGGCCAATGAATATTACACTCCTGAGGATAAGGTGCAGTTCAAAAAACCAAAGAAGAAAAGGAAGATTCGAAAAACTCCTCTTTTGAAACCAGACGATGTGCTTACAGAAGTGGTGGATGATAGAAAAGATTTGCGATCACGGAAAAGAAGAAAAATTGGAGGAGTTGATGAACCAACGTTTACAACTGATGCTCTTGAAATGGTAGTTGTTGAGAAGCCTAATTTGTCCACTGTTATTGATGAAGAAAAAGGTGAAAAAGAACTGTACAGTGCTTTGAACAAAGCAAAAAAGTTGAAACAGGGGAAAATTATAAGCACTACTCCAGAAAAGGTTATTGAAATTCTTAATAAAACTAATGTTGCTGAAAATGACGCTGCTGTTGATTCTAAGGGAATCAACATAGAACTGAATTCTGTTGCTCACTTCTGTAGAATACTCGGTGACATTCCTACTTGTGGTATGTCTGGCAACAGAGATGAACAGGCAGATAAGATGACGGATTTAGAAAGAGAGTTTTTAGAGGAAAAACAGAATCAGGAATTAGAAGCTCAGAATCGTGGAGCTTGGAATGAAGTTGACATTGATGAAAAGCCAGCTGAAATATCTGTGAGAGAAAATGAACCAAATTTAGAGGAAGAATCAGATATTAATCTTGGTATAGCTGGAGCTCTCAAGTTAGCTAAGAAAAAAGGATACTTAGACAAAGAATCTAAAATATTGTCCGGTGCTACAAGAACTAGTCAGTTGCAATCACAGTCATACACAATAGAAGAAAAGTGTTATGAAGATGATAAATTTGGAAAGAGGGATAGATGTACTGGCCCTGTACAAGAATTCCATGACAAGGGCCCTAGTAAAAACAAAGTAGAGGTAATCTCGGACTATAATCCTTTGATCTACTTGATCCGAAGTACTCCACAGGGTGCAAAATTGACACGTTAGGTATTGGCATTACAACGTTACAATGTGAAAGTTAGTTATCGTAGAGGGTGCAAACATGGGAATGCCAATTCCTTGTCTAGATTGCCTGCTTGAATTAATTTCGTAAATGATTGAATTGAAAAAATTAGTGTTTATTGATTTCTTACATAGACTTTGCTATTTTTGTGTGAATACTTTTACTTGAGTATGATATTTTGAGTGTTAATCATTGTATTATTTGTGTGGGAACTACGTTCATCAAAACTCTCAATTTTTATTAATACTCTCTCTCGTATTGTTTGTTTGTTTGTGTGTTTTTCTTTTTCTTTATAAGCTTCATCGTCAATGAGACAGATGAGATTCCCAAGGAGGGACGAGTAAGGTTTGGAAGCGAAAGTGATGCCACGTCTTAGATTTATCGCTTTTGCGAAGCCTGTGTGTCTACAGGACATTGCTGATCTAGTGGAATTTATGTTTATTCGGCACATGCCGGATGTGATGAGGTTTGCGCGCGAAGAGTGTAAAAAAGAGGGCATTCTGGAAGATTTTGTCTTTGAGTGAGGTCGTGTCAGACCATTTGCTCTCCCCTTATGTTATTTTTATTGTGATTTCGTTTGTAATTATGTGTCGTCTCTCTATATATAATTAAATGTGTTTGATTAATTTAAGATTTGTTTTTATTTGGCGAAGCAAGTGTGTCTATATTTTAATGATAATTTAAACTCGGCCATGGTGAAATTTTACTCCAGGAAAAAAATGATCCACATAGATGCCTTAAGCAGGGCTCCAGTCCAAGAATCTGAAGATACATTGACTACCTTAATTGAAAGGAATATTGATGTTTACTTGACATTGACCACAGACGAGCAAGTCTTACTGATTCAACATAGTGATACAGAACTGAAGAAGTTAATCACAATTTTTAAGAAAGAAAAACACGAAAGAACAAAAAACGAGGACAACAAATACGTAACTATGTTTTTAAAATAAATAGATTGTATAGGGTTGTAAAAGAAAATGAAGTAGAAAAATTACTTTACGTAATCCCGAAAAATATGCGAAAGAGTACCGTAGTGCAGTTTCACGACTTGATGGAACATTTTTCCGTCGACAAAACTGTCAGTAAAATTAAGGAGCTATATTGGTTTCCGGGTATGAAAAGATATGTTAGGAAGCACACTTCGATGTGCTTCAAATGTTTGATAAATAAAGTCCCGGGGGGTAAACAACAAAGTTTACTGCACCCGATAAAACCTGGAAAAAGACCTTTTTCCATCTTGCATATCGACCACTTAGGACCGTTCGTCAAGAGTTCAAGAGGTAATCAAGATCTTTTAGTTATGATTGATAACTTTACGAGATTTGTGCGGCTAACACCAGTAAAAAGTACCAAAGTGCAGTACGTATTGAAAGCGTTAAAAAGTTTTGTCAATGAATTAGGTCTACCCTACCGAATCATTAGTGACAGAGGATCAAGTTTTACGCCACTACAGTTTGAAAATTATTGTAGAACCAATGGAATAGTTCATAGATTAAACTCCACAAAATATCCTCAAGCCAATGGAATGGTTGAAAGGATAAATCGCACCATAATTCTTGCCATTACAGTATCCATGGAAGATTATCATCACAGAGATTGGGACTTAAAAATCAAAGAAGTCGAGAGGAACCTGAACAGTATGGTTAATAAGACAACTAACAGGACTCCCTTTGAAATGTTACATGGGTACGTGCCCAGATTTCATGATGGCATTTTACGAAGAGAGGCTGATGACACCACGGACATCTGGACTGACCCTAAGGAGATTCAATCAACAGTGAAAAATCGCATAGAAGAAAGACAGATAAAGATGAAAGGCAACTATGATATGAAGAGGTGTAGTTCAATCAAATATGAACCAGGTGAAATCGTCGTTATGAGAAGAGCACCAGTACAGGCTGGTCAACCAACTAAGACGCAACCTAAGTACAGAGGCCCATTGACCATCACTGCAGTACTGCCGAACGACACCTACAAAGTTACACAGTTGGAAGAAAACAAGAAAGGACGCTTCTACACAACAACAGCACACATTAGTCAATTAAAACCGTGGAAGTGTTCAGGAAGACCAAATAGCGACGACGATGACGAGGATGCTTATGATGTCTCTAGTGATACTGGAGATGAGACTGATTTGCAACCAAGAAGAAATCCCAGACGTGCCGTTCCCAGGCCACATCATTATGGGAAATGATGTTGTGTACTAAATTTCTGTTAACAAAAAAAAGTGTTTTAAGTTAGAATTAACGTTTTCAAGTTAAAAGTGTGTTTCTTTTAAAATTGTTTAAATAAGTTTGCTTAGTATATGTACATTGGTTCTCAATTGTGGGCAATTGAAAATATCAGGATGCCCGAATGTTAAAGTTATTTTGCTCGCGTGAGAGATGGCGTAATGTTTACATTATTTTGCTCGCGTTAGCGCTGCAAATGAAAACATGCGCTGCAAATGAAAACACGCGCTGCAAAAGAAAACAGTAGACGCTGTAAGATCATTTAAGTATTACGGTCTTGGCGATGTTCTAAAGTTGATAATAAAAGTGATATTTGATTACTTAAAAGGAGTCTCCTAATTTATTTAAAAAGGTCGTACGTTTTATGCGACAAGAAGATCAAGGTTCACACGGAAGTGAACAAGTTAGATCTTAAGTTATTATTTAAGTTTGGAGACAACACGACGGTTACACTTAGCATGCTATATGTCTGCACTTGCAAAAATGAAGGGCAAAACGGTCATGTTGTAAAACGCATGGATTACTAAAATTCATACAGAAATGAATGCCTAGACATAACGACATTGCAAATTGAAGGCAAAAAATCTCCCCGTGAAAAATGGCGTCCATTTTCTGCCCTTTTTTTCTTAGGTGTTTGCATCAAAGGCTGCCAGAAGCCAAAACTCGGAAGACAATAACTGTAATATATCTCTGGTTCTGTTCGATCATGAATAACAAGTACAATTTATTTGCAGCTAATGATAAAATTATGGCAGCACAAAGATAAAAAAAATAGTGCATTTTACAGAAGCCTGTACCACACACGCGCAGAAATAATCTACCAATCTGTTTTATTTTTTTTTGTTTGTTTTTTTGTTGTTGTCTTCATTCAAACTAATAAGATAAAGTAAAAAAATTATTTTTACTCTTTCTTGATAGGGTATTTATTGTTCATTAGCATATTATTATAAATATGAATACTGTAGTTATTGAGTAAGTGTAGGTTATAATGATTCTTTCGTAATATTGCGCATCATTGTACGTAATTATTTATTGGATGTTTGCTAAGTAACTCATTCTCGCTTCACAGATAGTTTAAGCGATAAGGGATAATTGGTGATTGATTTTGTCGTTTTAATAGGGAGGGGCATTTAAGAGTACAGTGGTAATTATTAGCAACATTTAAATGATTTCCGAAATAAAGCGACTTCGGACATTTTTTGTTTCACCTTTTTAATTTGGGAAAAAAAAAAGAAAAAAACGAATCAACTCATTGTAACCATAGCAGCACCTAAATTGTTGATCTACTACTTTATCATATGATACTATTTAAGAAAAGATAATTTTATAAATAAGTGAGAAATAATTATTAAATCACCAGTTTTTCTGTTTCTTAAAAGCATTTTTTTTATATAATACTTATTTACCAGTTCCGCGATTCCACATTACCCTATACACACGTAAGTAAAATAATTACTTGAAATCTGAAACTTTTTGGACCACGTTGTTATAGAACGTTAATTTTCTCATTGATCTTTCATCATTTCTTCTATGGGCACACACAAAAAAAAGAAAAAAAAGGGGAAAAGGGGGTGGGGATGATCCGCATAGGTGTGTGTGTGTGGGGGGGGGGATCCCTAAGCGTTATCCCGATAATTTTCTCCTTAGTCTTTCATTAACATTTCATCTACACAAAAATAGAATAGGCAGAAAGGGAAGGTAGACGGGGAAGGGGCCACCGTAGGCGCCCAGGGGGGGGGGGTATCCCTTATGCGCCGTTTGTTAATTTTCTCGCTAATCTTTTATTATTCTTTTCATATGCACAAAAAAATGTATAGTTAGAAAGGGAAGTGGTCCGCTAACGGTATGGTGGACCACCGTAGGTGGCTAGGGAGTCCCCAACGTAGTACTTTTATTAAAGCCTTCTCACAGGTAGTTCCAAATAATCAAGTTTTTTCAATTCGGATTCACCTGCAAGTAATATTAGGGTTACATACAGCTGCAACTCTATGATTTTACTTGCTTCTAATACCAACTGCAACTGAAGAATATCACGCTACTGTTAGAAGTTGAAATAGGTATAATATGTTGATGAAAAGAGGAAATTAAAACGTAATATGATCTAAGACGGCGAAATTTCACTAACCTCGCTATTGATAAATGCTTTAATTTCTGAAGAGACTCGTTTTAGATGTGGCGAGCGGAATGTTTAGATAATTGCGTAATTCTCTACAACGAAAAAAAAACTGATATGCCACGCTCTGTAAATATAGAATCCAGCTTTGATGGATTAGCAATTTCTCTCATTTAATCATTTTAATCATTTTCTGAAATAATTTTTCAAGAAAAAAGGGGAAAAACGGTCTTTTTGCGCGAATAAATTGAAAGTCACGTCTGGCAACAAGCTTTTAACTCAGCGTTGTCATTTTGCCGGGAGAAGTATGAAGGGAAAAGTCGGTCGGAACTCTCTCAAAATAGAAAGCAGCTGCGTTATTTACACAACGATACTAGAAATGTATTTATGAAATGAAGAAACAAGAAACCACTTTCAGCCCATTTCAGTCGGGGTAAAATTACCCAAGGTCGTGGGTTTGATTTTTTTTTAAGGGACTACAAGCCTCAGTTGACCCAAATTCTCCAAGAAAGTTTTATTTGCCTTTTCGCGGAAATCAAGAAATATAACATAAGCATGCCCATACACACTGCAATAAACATGCAGCATCATATAATAGAGGCATACGTGCATGTTACATTATATCCGTTGATACTTGTTCTGCCAGCGAATGTATACTTATCCCGAGACTTCACATAACGATACGAAAGAACTGTCAGCTAACAGAGCGTTCAGAAATTGTGAATACGCGAAAATAACTGAAATCCTCTGGATATGAATCCAAAGATACAAAAGAGCAGCTCATTTTACATTTTGATATGTACATGTCTGGAAACATGTTTTAAAGTTTTATGATTTTCAAAATTGCAAAACCGTCGGACTGATTTGCACTAGTGGATGTTAGCAAAGTTCACACTTCTATAGGTTCAGACGAATAAATGATGCAACTAGAGGCAAACTGCGTCTATATTAACGTTTTAAATAAATGTAGGAGAGAATATTAAGATACAAAGTTAACTAAAGAGAAATTTAAGTTAAACTTGATTACGAAAAACACAGAGAAAATGTGTTTGAAAGCTGTTTTCATCTCCATCTTCATCTCCTCTCTCTCTCTCTCTCTCTCTCTCTCTCTCTATATATATATATATATATATATATATATATATATATATATATATATATATATATATATATATATAGTGAAAAAAGGGGGAAAAGGGTTAAATTAGACAAAAAAAATCTGATTCTGTGTTCCTATGGATGTTTGTTTGTATTATGAAATTTTTTTCCGATTAATGATAGAAAAAGTTTTGATAGAGTCATACCATGTTTCCCGAAATCTCAATGGATCATAGTAGGATCATTGTATACAATGGAGAACTTTTATTATTAGTAGGATTTGTTAAAGTTAATGATATCATGCTTCTTTTAATACAATTAAATAAAAATAAATCTCTGCATCTCGATTCCATTTTGCATGTTTTTACGTTCGTATGTTTCGACTTCATAACGAAATATTTTTATAGCAACATTAATTTTAAAATTTTAACTATTATTTTCTTGTCCTTTTGTACAAAGTTCCTAAAATAAAGCAGAAAATCTTTGCTGTAGATCTTTCAATAGGCGATAAAGTGATCAATCTTGTTGTTGCTACTTGTACGGGGGCTCCCGGAATAAAGTATCCAATAAAATTCGCGATGTGGTTGGCCACGTTGGGAAAAAAAAAAATCCATTCAAAACTCACTGTCATTTATAATCAGAATAAAAGCAAATATTGTAAGGATGTTCATACTGGACTATTCTCTCCCAAAAAGCGCAGTTTCGCGAAAGCCATTACATGGAATTTAAAGATATTTGGCTTGATGAAAAGTAACACTAAGATACACTGCTGGCCACTGTAAATGCAACACCCTAAAGGAAACATGCAAATAACATGAAATTTACAACATGCATTAGCGGAGGTGAGATATGCAAATGATTAGAATTTCAGCGCAGACGCACATCACGCGCGCCTATGGCGCTACTTCAAAGTGCTATTTAATGCTTGGAGATTTCGATGATTTCAAGTCCGGCAATTGTGTTTTTCTTGAGGTTTTTTCAAAAAAACGATCAATTATGCCTCGTCGAAAACAGCGATCATCTTTTGATCAAGTATCCGAGTTCGACAGAGGAAGGATAGTGACCTACCGAGATTGTGGATTATCTTTCAGGGAAATCGGTAGTCGTGTTGGACGAAACCAAACAACTGTAATGCGGATATGTGATCGTTGGATGCAGGAGGGTACGACGGACCGGCGTATTCGATCGCATCCACCTCAGCACACCACTTCACGTGATGACAGGCAAATTGTGCGCATGGCAGTGACGGATCGCTCAGTCACATCACGAACCATAGCACAGCACATGCAGTCTGTAACGCATCATCCAGTGTCTGCGCGTACCATTCGACGCCGTTTACAGCAGAGTGGTCTGTCCGTAAGACGTCCATTGCTTTGTCTACCCTTGACGCAGAACCACAGACGTCTCCGCCGCCAATGGTGCGATGACAGAAGGATGTGGACGGCAGAATGGAATGAAATTGTCTTTACTGACGAGTCACGCTTCTGTCTGCAACACCACGATGGTCGCATTCGAGTCTGGAGACACTGTGAAGAGAGGATGCTGAACAGCTGCGTTATGCACCGCCACACTGGTCCTGCACCGGGTATTATGGTATGGGGCTGTATTGGATATCACTCTCGCATACCTCTAGTACGCATTGCCGGAACTTTAAACAGCCAGCGCTACATCTCCAAGGTGTTGGAGCCAGTCGTCCTTCCTTACCTTCAGGGCTTGCCCACAGCCATATTTCAACAGGATAATGCGCGACCACACGTGGCACGCATTCTCCAACGGTTCTTCGTCAATCGCCAGATTGAATTTCTTCCATGGCCGCCTCGCTCTCCGGATCTTTCGCCGATAGAAAACATGTGTTCCATGGTTGCTCTACGATTGACCCAGATTCCATCCCCAGCTGCCACAGCAGATCAACTTTGGCAGCGTGTGGAAGCTGCTTGGTCTGCTGTACCCCAAGAACTCATCCAAAGTCTCTTTGAATCAATGCCGAGGCGTGTGGCAGCGGTGATCTCCAACAATGGCGGCTACTCTGGCTACTGATTTTGGCAGGAACCACACTTCACAGAAGTCTATAAATTTAATCATTTGATACTTGGTCAACATGTTATCTACAAAATAAATTTTGTTGTCATATCTCTAGTCTTTCTTGGTGTTGCAATTTGGGTGGCCAGCAGTGTATTATTTCATAATGATGAACTAGTTGTAAATTCCTGAGAAATTCGTATAAAAAGTAAATTATTGGGAAGATGAGACGTCTTGAAAAGAAAATCAAGTTACTAAAACATACAACAAAAATTTGTAAAGTTAACAAGGTATGCAGTCATCCCTAACCCCAATACAGATGATACAGCATATTTTATATTGTTAATTAAAGTATCAACCACATTATTAAAGCATTCGCTTAACAAGGTGCCATGACGGACGTAATCATCACACATCTTGATGTGCTAGCGGAAAGATTTCAAGTTCCTCGTTACCTTCAGATATAAACAAGGAGAAAAAAAAGTTTACTTTTAATTTTCCGCACGCTCGTCACTAAACACTGCTCAGGGTTGACTACAACTCATACGTTCTCGACACCAATTCAGATTTGCTCTCTCGTGATAAAATGCATTTCAAAAGGCCCTCTTGGGCCATAGCTTCTAATATACAATAACCTCCAGCGTACTCAAATTTCGTACCGCACTCTAAATTTAGTACCGCAATTTGTGATGGACTATGGTTCTTTCAGTTGTGGGTTAGACGACTGCACTTTGTCAGTCAACCAATAAAAATTTAGAAAAATTCCACATTTGGAATTCTATTCCATTCAGCGTACTTATCTTATCATTTATGCCTTGCCAAGGAACCAAAAAGGTTATTGGATACGCTCGAGATGTGTCTCTTTTGCGCCGAGGGGTTGGACGGAATAAATCGTAAACATGTATAACACAAATGTGACGAAATATCATCTGGGAATGGCAGTTTGAGACGTACGTCTTCTTTTGAGATCCTAGATGGCTTTTGATAAGGCCTGCTTCAACATATTTCTATATCTCAAACAAGACGAGTATCATAGATAAAACTCAAGTCACCGTTCGCATGCCTTCCTATTAGAGCAATTTCCGAGGATAAACTGATATTCAAGATTTACATCAGTATCCTCTGCCAAAAATAAGATTTTCCTCTTCAATAATTTGAATTTATAATCCAAAACTCATCATCAACAGCATGAATAACGGTTTTAAATGTAATTTTAGATCTTGAATAAGAGTTATTTGAAGAAGAATTTCAAGTCTAAAAAATGATGACACGGGGTGAAGGCAAGGAGGTGGGTTATTGCACCTCAGACGTATTTACCAGACAGGTGCACAATCCGTAAAACTTACGTCACTCTTTCATATTACCCCCCGAAAAAAAATCTAGAGGAAAGCTGAAAAACACGTGCTAAACACCTCATTAATTATTCTAATGCATTCATCCTACCTTAAGAACGGAAGTATGAGTAGCTTGAAGCTTCCACCCCCCTTCGAAAATCAAAGATACCTTGCCGACCACGTGTATCTCCAAAAGGAGTCAACATCTAAACGAAGTAAGGAATAAATTAACTCTAATGACGTAAAAAGTGCGGGTCTTTTTTGCTAAATGGCGTGTGACCAGCGATTCCCGACCCTCCTTGCAGATTCCCGCCAGTGGCTTCGCGAGGAATACACACACTGTTGACACCTTTCTCCCAAGTTCTTATACAGGAAGGACTCTCCCAGGCCCGAGGGGTGACATGGCGCTGGAACGCGACACTTCATTTGACGAAGAGGCGTTTTTCGGTAGGCAATGTTTCATTTCTTATTTATTTCTTGACAAGGACGCTGTGCTGCCCGACTATCGTGAGACATCGAGATTCTGAAAAAATAAAATAAATAGATAAATTCTTAAAAAGAAAGTCGCTTTTTATTTGCAAATATGTGTCGTTTGCCGTTTTTGGAGAGGGGCCAGTGTTGGACAAGGACGGGCATTAGGGATAACTGTCATTGAAACCGAAAGAGTATAACTCGGCTGATAGAAAAAAAAAATAAAATAAAAAAAAAATAAATAAATAAATAAACAAATAAATAAATAAATAAATATATATATATATATATATATATATATTTACTATTTTTTAACGTGTACTTTGATAAAAGCAACCAAAAAAAAATCACTGAACGTATTCGTACATTAATCACTTCGCTGAGGTGTCTAAATCAAAGACGTCTATTACCAAAAGAGCAGGAAGAGAAGACAAATATATGATAAAATGGAAATAGACTCAATTTAAAAAATAACAATTATTAACGTTTAGAATTTTACATTTAGCATATTTACAAATAATCTGTTTCCTTTCAGTGTTTTGTATTAGTTTTCGTTTGAAATCGAGATTTATTTTACGGATTACAGTTACATATTTTCGCTTTTCTTCTAATTCTCGCGAATTATCATTTCATTTTCAATTTAATATTGGCTGATACAGTATTAAGCTATTGTATTGCACTGAAATAATTTTCAAGCATTTATGCAAATAATAAACTTTATTTTAAAAATTGATAAAATCGAAATGGATGGCTAAAAATTTAATAGGTATAATAGTAAAACATGCGACAGTCAAATTTTTAGATTTGCTGATTTTAAGCTTTGCCGAAGAAGACCAAATTCCGAAGAATCAAAACAAATAGAAATTGATGCTAAGATATTTGAAATATATTTTTGCAGGCTGGAATTGAAAAAATTAAGCGTAAGAATAAAGACTATCCATCGCTGGAAAAAATTAGCAGTTTTTAATATAAATTTGGGATTCACTTTCACATTTTTTTTCAAGCAAATGAATAGATCTACCAACGGAGAATTCAGTTCCAAACTATTGTGTGGAGTTTAAGTTAACTGAAGTTATATCAACATATCTTAAAATAGTGAATTTTCAAAGTTGTTGATTTATTAAAATATTTAATCTGAATTTTTTATGTTGATTATATTTCAAATACCTTGATTTCATAAAAGTTTGTTTTTAGAAATTCATCAATTTTGTAAATGAGCATCATGTGGAAGGTTTGTATTGAAGGTAAAAATTGACATTTTGTAGCATTATGTTTGAACCATATGGAAAACTGCCTTCAGTATAAATCAGACGTTGAAATTTTGTCGTTGCTTCATTGACATAAGCAAAATAAATTAAAAAGTCAATATTAAAAAATTATCTTTTATATTTTAAATACATTATTTTTAAATTTAGACCTTTGTTTTCAATTAATTAATCCCGATCCATTTTCATGCTTGTAATCACATATTTTACTGTATGAGGATTTGAGTATTTTAACGGATGTTGCATCTCATTATGTAGGAATGAAAATTAAAAAGACAAGAGTAGTGCTTTTTACACCGCAAACTGAGTGGCGCATTATGGATTCTGCTGGAAATCTGTTGAATCATTCATCTGAACATTTAAAAAGAAGGCAGAAAAAAACCCAGGCAAATTTAGCATTACATACGGCATAGGAAACTTATTTCAAAAGAAACCAGTCTGTTTCCTTAAATATTTAGTCTTATGTTTGAAATTTTGTCTGTGGTTTCTTCATATATTCCAGACCTACTATAAATTGCGGTAACGATCGACTTTGCTATTAACCTGTGAATTCAGAAAGGAAAGAAAAATAGACTGGAACAAAATGTCTCTTGTCGTCGTATATTATCTTACTAGATGTGCGTAGAAATTTAGAATCTTATGTTAAATTTCAGGGGAAAAATTTGGTAACAAGATATCGTAACACTTCAGTTTTCCAGACTATTTTGTGATATCAAAATAAAGATGAAAATACGCTTTTAAAGAGATAAAACTGTAGAATAAATTTGGTATGACTATTTTCGTTGGTATTAGAATGAGTTAAAATTTTCCTGAAGCATTTATGCAGGACAAATATTTATCATGCGTACATGACTAAGTTTAGAAGGTAAAATTTTAGAAACTACTAAAGTTCCATTTATCTGTAATATTCGTTGCGAAAACAACCATAAATGTCATGCTAATACTGTGAAACTGAACTTAAAAAGATGTTTAAACTGAAGTTGATTTACGAGGGGACAAAGTTTTCTTTGAGAGCTTAACTGGATACATTTATTTTTATCATAAAACTTCTCACGATAAAAATTTATCCTTACTTACAAGTTAAAAATGTCACACATAGAATGTATGCAATTTATATTTTATATCCTTGTATATTTTACTCGTTCTTGGTGCTCTTTTCATGCTTTTATTATATTTCAACAGTTTCAAAAGCATTTATACTGATATTCATCAATATATATGTGTGTGTATGTGTATATATATGAGCGTTTATTTTCTTCCATTTAATCCTTGACTGTCTATCGTTCGATTTAACTTTATTACAAAAATATGTTATTGAATCAGAAATCATAATTACTGATAAGGCAGATTTTAAATGATTTTTTTTTTAGAATAATGCATCAGTCTTTTGTAGCGTTTTATCAATACTTTTTACTACAGCTTCTTTTCCCCCTGTTTTATACTATGTGATTGTTCTATTTTATAGGCTTTTGAGAAAAAAGTATATTTTCAAGTACCTAAAGTGGAAAAGAAAGCACTGTACTTTGCTAAATTTAGATACATTTTTTGTATGTTTTAAGGGGACTCGCTACCCTTAAATCTTTAAAACAATCGATGTTTTGAAAAAAATATATGTTAAAGCCTGATCATTTCTGAACAAAATAAAGCAAACCGCATGAAAATATTCCGCTTAGTTCCGGAAATATTGATATTCTAAATATTTAATTACTGATCAAGTTTATGGTAAGAAAAATTTTAAACCCATTTTTCTCAAAATGTAATTTTGCATCATTCCGCAACTGATATCTCAAAACTATGAAACATAATTACATGAAATTTTTATCACTGTATAATCATGTTATTTTATTGCGTCTGAACAAGAATTATTGAAATCACTGCATATTTTGATATTTTTTCAGGGGTAAATTAATGCAAAAATTTAAGGAAATTTTGAGTATATTTTGAGCAGTTTTAAAAAAATTGAAAAAAATATTTTAATGTTGAATGTTTTATGTTCAACTGTATTTTGAATTATTTATTTTAAATATAAAACAGGAATTATACATTTAAGTGTAAAATTAATTTCATAGTTCTGCGCGCAAGCCAGTATACAATAAAAATGCTTAAAAAACAAGGTATATCTAAAGCATTTATAAAAAAAAAATATTTAAAATTATTTCAAGAATTGAAAATTTGTTTATTAAAATAAATATATCAATTTATCATATACATAAAATTTGGAAAATTTGGGAGTAAATTGAAATAGTTACAAACAGTCAAAAAGTATGAAAATATGCCTTATTTCCTCGACTTAAGAGTTGTGAGTTCCCTTAATTTAATACAAAACCAAGAATTTTTTTGCGATATTTTCTAGGCATTCGTTTCACATGCAAGTTTTTAATTCTGTATGAAAATATTATTTAAGAGTTACTTAAAAAAAGCAAGTAAACATTTGAATGCATTGTCAAAGCTTTACCTGAATATTTTTTAACGTTTTCAAACGAAATTTCCTAGAAAGAACCTTTAAATAAGATTCTTTTAAACAATTGTCACAGATGCACCTAAAAACAGATACGCAACTCACATTTTCTTTTTCATGTTCAAACTAGTCACTATGCATTTTAAATTACAGAAAACTTCAGGAGTTTAAAATTTTCATTATGGTGATCCCTCAGAAACGAACGGAATTTTATTTCTATTTAATTAAAAAATAAAATTAGACCAGAGAATTAGTTTCTTAAAGTCATAAATTTATCTTATAGGAATACCTAATAACACATAGCAGAAAAACCATAGTTCTCCGTCTCTTAATTAGAATTAGTTTTCCTAAAATATCCTATAATATTAATTACTTTTTTTTAAATAGAAAGAATAGTAAAATTTACTACGAAGGTGTGTTACTTAATGATTTAATTATTTGGTAATAAATTGGTTTTTATACGTAAAACAGTTTTACTGAACAAAAAAGTTTAAAAATTAAGCCTTGTAATTCAAAAAAAGTGTGACTGTAATGTGATAGTAAAATTCAGTTGGAAAAATTTTATATTAATATGCAGATCTCAAAGATATTTTCCTACTCTAAATAGGGCTGTTTTTCTTATCAGTTTTTTGAAGTGAGATATGTGTTAGCAATACAGCTTTTTTTAAAACCTATAATTATTTGAAATTACTTTAATTTCAAACTATTTAATGCCATAGAACATGTTTTTGAGATAAATGTTGGCAATGTCCTGAAGTGTTAGCTTGCGATGTGTACCAGAGGATAAAACATGCAAACCCAAGTGCCAAAATCCTCGAAAAGTATTAAACAGACTATCTAAAGAAAAAAATATTCCTGGATATTATCGTATAATGTAAGGATAATTTTAAAATAGGGGAATTTAGTTGATCAATATATATTTTTTATTTGAAAACATCCAAATTTAATGCAGACAAAAGTCAGTTCTCATCCGAGAAAAAAAATAAAAATAACATTTATTAATTTACTCTGCAACTGCATTGAATATCAATAATATTTCATTTTATATATACATGTTTCATCTGGTAATCATCCTCGAGGGATTTTTTGAAAAATTATTACAGACTACGAGGGGCAACACTATTCTGCTGATTGGGCAAGATCTGCGGCATAACTAGTGAGCTACATGATATCTTCGCAAAGCAAATGTTCAGCATATCTGAACGAGAACATGACAAAAATATTCACACAGGCGTGGCTTTGAAAATCGCGCCAGAATATCTTTGTTAATGCTCAACGAGAATAGTTTGTTTATCTAAACTCTTGGAAAAGGCCAAAGAAACACGGATGATTGTGGTTTACATGTTTTTTCCGTAGGATTCAATTTTCTGACTAAGAAACATCTGAACAAACTTGCAAGGATGTAATAAAAAATTTTTTAAAACTGTAACTGATATCTGAGGGACCACAGTATACATTTAAAAATCTTAAAACATTACAAATTTTTCTGCATTCGAGGTAGTGCACGTTATTCATAGACAGAAAATAAAACTTGAGAAAAAAATAAATAGATTTGTCTGTAACATTTCTGCAACCTTTACATGCACATCATATATATAAGTATACATGCATTTCAGCTACAGTAGTAATTAATCCTATCTACATAACAAAGGAAGAAAAAAATTGGAATTTGTGTTTAGTTTATAAGAAACCTAGCTGAATACTCGTTCTTCTCTACGGAATACTTTAGGGCCATGAATTATATAATTTGGTAAATTTAATTTCAACTAACTTTAGCAGTAAAGTATTGCAATACCTCAGAGGAGTTCATATAATTTAAAGACAGTGATCGGACATTAAATTTTAGATTTGTTTTATTTTTTATCGTAGGTAATTAAGCCTATTTTATAACCCCTTTAGATGTTGATTTTTTTTTTAAAGAAAAAGTCCTTAGTCAGCCTCTAGGGCCTTACAGGACCACCGTACAAAATTTCCTTTTCCTAGGTATTATGATTTCAGACATACAGTGATCATTCAGTGAGTAAATGGTATGTCTTTTACATTTATAGAAAAACACATCTCACAACTTGAATGAAATTTCATACTTGAAAACTACAATTTCTATAAACGCTTCATTTTTATTCAAAGAATATCGTACACTTCTGATTATCTGAGGTCATGAAAGGAAAGGTATTTTCGATTAATGCAAAATAATGGATAAACGGCAAAACGTAATACTTTGACACATTTGTAAAAAAATCGAATTTTCAAAAAAAATTCTAGCTTTGTTCATTTCTGGCCGATTTTGATGAAACTCGGTATGTTTACGTTTCTTAAATCGTGGTTTCATATAAAAGTAGTCTGGTTGAGATCCAACATTAAATAAGGGTATTAGAATTTTACTTTTATTTTGTGGGTTTAAGCTCGTTTCCACCCTTTTGAAGTTTGCAATTTTTTTAAAAAGATTTCTTAAAGAGCACCTTAGGGCTAAGAGAAACTACCATGCAAAATTTCAGCTTCCTAACACTTACGATTTCAGACATACAGTGATCAGTCGGTGAGTGGCATTTGGATTATATATATATATGCATATAGATAGATTTGACACCAAGAGAAAAAAGCTACAGCTGCCTTTCAAATCACTGAATTTTCAATACGCTTTAGGTAGTATAATAAAATGTAGAACTTGCTCTAGAATACACATTTTAATGTACATTACGACCCAATGAAAATTAGAAAAACCAGTCAAATTAGGATAAAGGATGTAAGATTCTTTCAATTTTAAAGCAAACCACTATCTAAATTCCACAGAAAGCAACTATTCTTTCGTATGTGTCACCTGTCTGTTTGAGCAACCCGAAATATCTGGCCTCTTTTTTTCAATATTTCAAAATGGTTTATAGAATTTCTATTGTTACTAATATATGCAATTATTAAACTTTAAAAATATGTTGAACCCATAGTTAGGGAATAGTGTGCAACTGAACTTATATCCAAATGTTGAAGCTTAAGTTGGGCTTAAAAATAAATGATTTTTCTGTGACATTTCGAGATGATACACTTTTTTTATGTAAAAACAACGAAAGCTTATAAAAATTGTTATTGAAATTATTGCGTATTGAATACATGTACTTCATTTTTTATATACTAGTATTTTTTCACTCCCTTATTTCTAGATTGCGTTTTCCCATTTTTAATTCTATCTCTTTTGTGTCATAATATTTTAGTAAAATCAACTTTTACCAGTACTTTAAGACCTTAGACAGAATTAATACAAATTCAAAAGCATTTTTTTCTCAAATCCTTGACTGCTTATGGTTCAGTTTGATTTTATGATCATCCTAAAAAATTATTTTATGAAGTTGGAAATAATAGTTATCAATAAGACATATTTCAAATCATTTATTAGAGAATAATAAACCAATCTTTTGACGGATTGATAAGTTTTATACTAGATAATTTTTTCTCTGTTTTATATTTCTTTAAAAAACACTATTGTTGATTTAGGAATTTGATGCAGTTAATACCGTGTTTTGAAGAGCGTAATTTTTTTAGATTTTATGATAATTTGTTAATTTACTTAATAAATAAATTTATTTATTCCTTTTTATGTTTTTTCTGCAAATTTCTATATTTTCAGTTTCCAAGTTTTCTGTGGCTTGTTTAAAACTTTCTTGATTCTTTCGTAATCGTGTCAAAACCATTACCTCATTCATTAAAAGGATCAAATCGGAAGCAGAAAAGTCAGTCAGATCAATAAAATTTATAAGAAACTGATGTTCAAGAGTTGATGATTTCGCTTCAGTTTCCGTAATTTTCATTTTTTTTTCTTCTTTGGAGCTTGAACATCGTAAACAGAGTTTAAAAATATAGAAAAGTTTCGAAATTTGTCTGTGAGTTTTGCTTATTTCACTTCGTGTCTACCGCATGCCAAGAGCAGAAATAAAAATTGGACGTTGATTCGTTCTCTTTAAATTATGAAAGACCTGTAATACGTCGAACTTAGGATATGCCGACCGTAATATCGCAGGCTTCACTCTTCCATGTAGGAACCAACCTGTCTAGATGAAAAGATTTTTTGGATTATCTCCAGCTATTTCCGTTTCTAAATGAGAGTGACAATACTAATTAGTGATACTCAAAATGTATGACACATCTGTTGTACCCTGACAGCGTGATCAAATTCGTGAGGATGTTAGGTGTTTTGAAATTCATTATGATAGAGATTTAACACCTTCAAACTAGAAATTTTATGGATAAATATTTAGCTTTTACCATTCACAGCCGATTATGTTTGATGATTCATGGCAACATCGCTCTCGAAAGTCTTCAATCTAGCCCCAGACTTAAGCTATTACCTTTTTTTGTATGTGGGTTGTTTTTGTTACCTTTTTTTCTTGAATGCACTCTTAATTATTTTTCTTTTCACTTATTGTTTTCACGAAATTTTGCTTTCACATCATCCGATTTTTAGATTTATTAAATATAATTAAAAAAGTTTGCTTTATCTTTGCCACGGAGGGATAGTCAAGCCTTAAGAGAAGCCATTACTTTGGATTCTAAACTTCTAATTTTAGATCGTTTTCCCCTGGAAAAGGTTTCGCATCTGTGAATGAACGTTTCGGTTTGAACTAAGTTACAATAAAAGCCATTCCGAACAATGGAGCAACCATTAGGAAAAGTTCCTAGGGCCAAATCAAATGCTAAGTAGTCGTCTAAGACAAGAGATATTATTGCTTAGCTGGTTGGTTTTTTGAGCGCTCTGAGATCATAATTTGCTACCTAAGAGTTATTGCAAAAAGATATCGAGAAAGCTATTGGTGATTGAAATGATCGCCCAATTTCCGAAATGCAGAGTATACTTTTTTTGCTAGGCTTCTTTCAAAGAGCTGTAAACTTCTTTTATTATCTTTTTTAAATTCCCAACTTCTTTTAAAGAGCTGTATGCTTTCTTTTTTATCCCACGGCCATTTTTTTATCGCATAAAAAAATAACTGGGTGTTCTATTGCAGACAGAAGGAATTGAAGTAAGTGGCATCACTTTTGCTATTTGTCTTGTAAGAGTCAACAAGACAGATATAAATTATCTTAGCATCCGCAAAGTTAATTGCTCTTGTAGTGTAAAAATGTAGTATAAAAATTGCTCTTGTAGTATAAAAATATGATGGATATGAAGGATGGACATGAAGGATATCTATAAGACATTTAGACTCCTATGAACTGTAAGTTACACATTTTTTTGTAGTGTAGGTCCTTCCATCCATGTTTTAAAGGTCATAAGTTCTGTAAGTGAAAGTACTGTAACGCTATCCAGTCAGTCACAGGCATGGGGAACATTAAAATGTACACAACGGTTACTGCTCAAAAAGTGCAGGTATGATACAAAACTATATACACTCTCAGTCGGATTACCTGTCATTCTTAGTAACAGAGACATAACACATTCATTCGGATTTCCTCCGAATATATTCCGGACAGCTCGATCTATCCACAAACGAAATCACCTCCAAAAAAACAACAACCGGACAGGTCTTAACGCCTGACCACTCTCTCTTATGCTACAACTACACATACACGAATAAGCTGCGAATGACACATTTTGGGGTCGATTAGTCCCCCCCCCCAACGTGGGGGAAGTTTTTCGTCGCTTTGATCATTCATCTTAAAACCGCTCTCCGGAGCGGACTGAGGACGAATCATCAAAGGGACGAGGGACGCCCATGAAACCTCCCCCCCCCCGTCGAGGGGACCAATAAATCACTGATTTCCCCATCACTTCGCTCTCTGTTTCGCGAATGTATATTCGCAGTATTAGGGACAGTTCGACCCTTCAACCCCCACTCTTGATCTCCCCGGGGGTTCTAGGGGTTCGAGAGCAGCTGTGTTCAAGGGGATCGCGAGCCACCTCTTTCTAAGTAAGAGCTCAGAAGAGAGATTGATACCTCGTGATGTTGCAGTACAAATGATGTAGACTGATGTGAGATCAGACCATTACTGGATAATCTTACGAGGTCCATTAGAGAATGACTTTCTCATGATTTTAATAAAGTTTGTAAATAAACGATGTACCATAGAATATACTTTGACTGTGAGCTAGACCAACGTGTTTACTACCGGACAAAACAGACTGTCTAATTAATCGAACTATGAATCTGCAATACTTGAACCGAAGTTCGCCCTTAATACGTTTTTACATAGTAATAAGGGTAAACTTTAACCCTTACTAATACTTTTGTAAATAAGTGAATGCTAATCAGACGTTGCGTCTATCAACATCTTGGAATCTCCCCTTCCACAACAAAACTTTTTATAACTATTAGTAACTCATACATGACATTTTTTTCGGCACTCTAAGTACGCTAAATAACCATTGGTAAATACAACTACCAATCAGGTTACCATGAATAACCAAAATGTCAATTAACAATTTTCCATTACATGACATAATTTTTTGTTTATATTTGTAGTAGTATATGCAGTCTTTTTCTGCATTAAACCATTATACTCTTTTACAGGAAATAATATAAAGTTTGGAAAAGTTTGAGGAAAATTGAGTTTCAAAAAGTTTCTATCATATCAATTACTTAATTTTATATTTATGAATGGTTGTCTAATACTAAATAAGATAAAAAGTAAATGCTATTATAGTCAAACTACTGTAATTTCGAGAACTAAAAAAATGGGCTTCTATTGTTACACACTGCCATCATCGGTAACTTAAAATAAGATTCAAATTACTGTTTCACAACCAAGATAATCAATGAGTTGCTGCCAGATAAATGGGAGAGAAAGTTTTCAGCTACCTGGCAAATGCTGAAGAGATTCCAGCAGGTTTTTAAATTTTTATTTTAGCTACCTTTTGTTTGCTGAAACAAAATATCCTCATTGTCGTTTTCCTTTTCTATTTAAAGAAGTAGTTTTGGCCAATGTATTTTGTTAATGGAATGGAAGTAAATGAGATTAAAGTTTAAGTTTGCTCTCTTTTCATTTTTGAGAATAGCTTTTACGGCAAATTGGAAAAAAAAACAAAAAAAAACATCAAAAAGTATATTCTTCATCCAGATAGATGCTTGACTGTTGCTATCAAAACAAAAACTGTAAATTGTGTTTTGACAGAATTACTGACTTGATGGGAAAAAAATTACATTTTATCTCTGACATTCGCATTTTTTTAAAAATTAATTAAATGCTGTTCGGAACATCTAGTATCAGTATAATTCTCAAATATCCCTTTTTCATTATTTCATATATATATATATATATATATATATATATATATATATATATATATACACTGAAATGCCACTGAATTAGGGATAACAAAGCCTGTGCAAATTGTGTAGCGCTGCGCATCATGTATGCGCAAGTGAGGGCGCTGTGGTAACTGCTTATATAGCGCGTACTGTGGTTGTTCTGAATTAGTTGTTGGAATTGCCAGTATGGGTAAACTGCCTGATTTAGACGCCTTCGATCGCGGACAAATCGTAGGTGTGCGACGCATGGGCCATCCAATTTCCGAAATCGTCAGACAGCTAGGATTTTCAAGGTCGACAGTGTCAAGAGTATACCAAGAATACATGGATGGTGGAAAAAAAAACTAGCGATCGGGCAAACTGCAAAGGACAATTAGCCTTGACAGTGCGTGGTGAGAGACGGCTCAGGCGTATTGTACGTAGCCAGCGAAGCCAAACATTAGCTCAAATTACCACCCAGTTTAAAGACGGTGCCAGTCGTACAGTCAGTAAACGGACTGTGCAACGCTCGCTTCACCGTATGGGTTTCGGGAGCCGTCGACCTACGAGAGTACCATTGCTCTATACTCGTCATCGGGCTTCACGTCTTGCCTGGGCAAGAGAGCACAGAGACTGGGGTGTAGAGGACTGGAAACGAGTAGCATGGAGTGATGAGTCTCGATTCCGACTACTTAACGCCGACGGGAGGCTGAGAATATGGCGTCAGGCTCATGAAGCCATGGATCCTGCATGCCTGGCTGGAACTGTACAAGGGCATGGTGGCTCAATCATGGTCTGGGGTGTTTTTTCGTGGCACAGTTTGGGATCTTTGGTGCGTGTACCGACCTCCCTCAATGCAATTCGGTACGTAGAGTTGCTGGGTGATCACCTCCATCCGTTTATGGTGTTCTGTTATCCGCACGGTAATGGAGTTTTCCAGCAAGACAACTGTACCTCTCACAAGTCCCGGTTGGCTACTGGCTGGTTGGATGAGCATTCCTCTGAATTCTCTGTCATGAATTGGCCACCTAGAAGCCCAGACTTAAATCCTATTGAGCATCTTTGGGATGTTTTGGAACAAGGCGTGAAAGGCCATCACTCAGCACCAAAGAACCTTACTGAATTATGGACAGCTTTAGCCAACATTTGGCAAGCCATTCCCGTGGAACGTTTCCAGAAACTTGTTGAATCTATGCCTCGTCGTGTGGCAGCCGTTATCAAGGCCAGAGGAGGCCCAACTCGTTACTAGGTAGGTATCCCTAATTCAATGGCACTTCAGTGTATATATATATATATATATATATATATATATATATATATATATATATATATATATATATATATATATATATATACACTAGTTATCAAAAATTAAGGAAAAATCACAAAAAAAGGGATAAAACGTTCAAAACTAGGCCAATCTGTTTGAAATTTGAATATGTTATTAAGCAAAAGGTGCTGAACAATACTACATTATGCAAAATAGTGGCGCTGCAGTCGGAATACGTCACTTGCGATGGGCATAAAAGTGCATGTCTCAAAGCGGCATGAAGCAAAGCGGCAATTGTCGCTGCGAGGCTGAGATTAGACATTTGGCATAGCCATATTGTAACAATGACCTCCATGCATCATTTTACCGAAGAACTGCGATGGCGAGCTATTGGGAGACTAGAGGTAGGACAAAGTCACCCAGAAGTGGCCAGATGGCTAAATGTGAGTCCGTCTGTGGTTCATAGACTTTGGCAACAATTTCTAACCACGGATTCGGAATCTAGGAGGTTCAGCTAAGAACGGCCATACGCTACGACGAGTGCCGATGACCGATATTTGTCATTATGCGCACGAAGGAATAGAACCGCAACTCCGTTTGCAAGCTCCTTCTGCAGATCCTCCCTCGCTGCAAGCTCTGGAAGGTTGGTATCAACGTCAACCGTGGTAGAAGGCTTGACGAAGGTGGTCTTTTTGCGAGGCGATGCTTATGTGTGCCCTTATGCCGAGGCAATAGGTGATGCTTTCGTGCTGCAGGACGATAACGCGAGACCGCACAGGGCTCGCATCGTGGATGCTTTTCTTGAGAAGGAAACAATTCAGCGCATGGAGTGGCCAGCTCGATCACCGCACCTGAATCCTATCGAGCATGTTTGGGACGCTTTAGGACAACATATAGCTGATCCCAATCCTCCTCCTAGGACCCTAGACACGCTTTCAACTTCTTTGCAAGAGAAATGACTCTCACTTCCTACCGAACTCATAGACCGCATAATTGACAGCATCACACATCGCTGTATGTGCTGTATTGCTTCTCGGGGGGATCATACGCCATATTAAAGGTACTTTTCCTATACCAAACTGACACATCCGATTTGTTCATTGTCTACATATGCTAGTTTCTATAACACCACAATCATCTGTAGATTTCTTTTTATGCTATTTTATACTTACCTATGTGTTGTATAATGTGTATCAGTTTCATTAAGTTCTACGCGTAACTTTTTGAGTAATCGCTATTTTTGTAACTTTTCTTTAATTTTTGATAACCAGTGTATGTACGAGGGTCATTTTTTGAGTAAGAATCGTTTTGTAATGGACTAAGAGAAACTTTAGTTATGAAAGTATATTGTATCACAAACTAAAATATGAACATTTTTTCACTTTTCAACGTATTCACCATTAACATTTAAACATTTGTCAAGTAGTGTCACCAGCTTTTGGATTCCATCATCAAATAAGTCTCCTCCTGACCGTTAAACCAGTTAGTAACAGTTCCTTTCAACATGTCATCATTTTCCAAGCGCTTTCCACCAAGAAATTCCTTAAGTTTTGGAAACAGATGAGAGTCTGATGCTGCTAAGTCAGGGCTGTATGGTGGATGATCCAGTAATTCCCAATGAAAATTGTCCAGTTGCGTCTTTGTTCTTGCCGCAACGTGAGGCCGAGCTTTGTCGTGAAGCAGAACGACGCCGCTAGAGAACAGTCCCCGCCGTCGATTTTGCCAATTTTCATTGGGAATTACTGGATCATCCACCACACAGCCCTGACTTAGCAGCATCAGACTCTCATCTGTTTCCAAACTTAAGGAATTTCTTGGTGGAAAGCGCTTGGAAAATGATGACATGTTGAAAGAAACTGTTACTAACTGGTTTAACGGTCAGGCGGAGAGTTATTTGATGATGGGATCCAAATGCTTGTGACACGACTTGACAAATGTTTAAATGTTAATGATGACTATGTTGAAAAGTGAAAAAATGTTCATATTTTAGTTTGTGATACAATTTACGTTCATAACTAAAGTTTCTCTTACTCCATTACAAAACGGTTCTTACTTAAAAAATGGCCCTCGTATATACTCATACGTATTTATATATATATATATATATATATATATATATATATATATAAAACAGTTCCGTAACTGACTGACTGACTGACTTGACTGACAGATAACGCACAGACCAAACCGCTGAACCTAAAGGGCTGAAATTTTTTTGGCGATTCTTCTTATAGTGTAAGGGTGCACTAAGATAGATTTTTGAAAAACTTTTCTTAGATTACAATGGCTAACAGTGAAAATGTTACAAGAACGAAGTGAGTTATTCTGTGCTAAATCGACCACGCTGGTCATGAAAACGACCATGAAAATCCCCGATTAGCTCTAGTTTTCGATATATAGGGGGTGGGGGTCGTATCAGTTAATGATAAAGCATTTCCTTTGAGCCTTCCCGATATTGCTTTCGAAATTCCGCTGATGGTAAACAACATGACGTTATCCCCTACCGAAAACACACAGTAACATAAAATCATACAATGTGAGTTGAATGATCTGGTAAGAGATCTACAATTACCTAAAGGTGAAGCCGAAATGTTGGCGTCTAAACACCAGCAATGGAATTAATTGTCTTGACCAGACGGTAAATGGGACTGCGCTCCGTGACCACCAAACTCCCTTCCTTCAGTTTTTCAACAGTGAAAATAATTTGGTATTTTGTAGTAACATAGACGGTCTCATGGCAGTTATGAAAATTGACTACAAATTGATGAATGGAGACTGTTCATCGATTTATCAAAGTTAAGTCTAAAAGTTGTCCTTCTGCATAATGCAAATGTGTTTCCATCTGTTCCGATTGGTCACAAAGCTTATATGAAAGAACATGAAGCAACTGCTATCCACAGTAAACTTTGACAAGTGTCAAATTTCCGGGGATCTGAAAGTCATTGCCATATTACTTGGCGTGCAACAAGATTATGCCTAGTTCTGTGTTTATGGGACAGCCGTACAATGGCACGTCACTACAGACAGGAGGATTGGCAATCAGTTAAACCTGGAACACACGATGTTTTGTAAGAACCACTCATCGAATCAAGCAAAATTATACTCCCTGCTCTTCTTGTAAAACTGGGCTTTATGAAAAACTTCGTAAAAGCGATGCATAAGACTGGGGAAGCATTTTTGTATTTGTATACGAAATTTCCCCGTGTCAGTGAAGACAAAATAAAAGACGGGGTTTTCATTGGTCCACAGATACGCAAACTGTTTAAGGATGAACATTTCAATAATATTCTCAAAGGTGATGAGAAGTTAGCACGGGATTCCTTTGTTCAAGTGTCCAAAAACTTCCCTGGAGATCATAAGGCAGAAAACTATAAGGATCTTGTGGAAAATCTTCTGCAGTGCTACGATAGACTGGGGTGTAACATGTCTTTAAAATTTCACTTATAACATTCACACTTGGAATTCTTCCCCGAAAACTGTGGTGCTTTTAGCGACGAGCATGGCGAAAGCTTCCTTCAAGAAATTTCGGACATGGAAGAAAGATACCAGGGAAAGTGAAATGAATCAATGTTAGTGGATTACTGCTGGACGCTCATTAGGGAATCACCAGCAACATTATACAAAAGGCAGGAAAAGCGATTGTGCCATCAGTGATCTTCCTCCGAGGGAGAACTACAAGGTAAATACATGCATAAGCTTTTAAGGGCAATTCTGAAAAGCTTCGATAACTAAAAAACGAGAGCTAAACTTGCATTTTCATTATCATTTCCGTGTTCAGCACCCTTGAGAACATAAAGATGAACTGTTTTCATCAATGTTACAGAAAAAAGTTAAATTTTCTTGACTAGTGTTATTTAAAATTGAATTTTTAAGCTGTTTTCGTAACTTTTTTAAAATTTGCATTTAAAATAATAATCCTATAAAAATTTATATCACGAGAAAGATCATAAAAATTCGTTTAAAATGAAATCTTTTTCGAATCTTTACCTCCATTTTCAGATTTATGATGAATTTTTAGAGATTCATTTTTAGAATTTAATTTATTAAATGCTTATCACGTGGATTATTTTCTTTTTGTGATACTTTAAACTAATTTTGCGTCACGGGCATAACAACGAAATAGACAAAAATACATTTTCTTTTTTCTTACTAATGCGGCAGACGATTGTCCAAAAAAATATTAAAATACAGTAAAAGAAATGCTCCTCAAACTGTACTAGATTAACTGTACTATATTCTTTAGTATGTTCTATGAGATTTAATTTAAATACAGTAAACACCGCTTATAGTGATCAGTGGTTATAAGAATCAACCGTTTATAAGAATCAATATCGCAAAAACAAAAACTAATGTATTATTTCCATGTTAAAATTTTCGCTTTAAAGAATCAATCCACCGGTTTTAAGAATCAGTTTACACTCTTCGCTTTCCTTTCATTTTTCCAAAAAAGCCAACACTTAAACCCTCAAAAGGTTCTTTCTCAAGAAGTTCTTTCTTTATTCTTTTTAAAAGAAAGAGTGATAAGATGGGATGGAATTTAGTCGTAAAATGCATCCCTTTCTTTGTTAGACATAACATAATAGTTTCCCCTTAAACACTTTAGCTAAACACTGTCCTATTAGCTTGACCCGGGGGCATCCTAACCGTGCGGATCCGATTTTACTTTTCTCCACTGACAAACAAAGACAGGGACTCTTTTTTCCCACCTCCCACATCCTGGTTTCGGCTTCCTGAACCCTGAAACACATAAGTCTTCGGGGAAGTGTCCACTATCACTTAGGAAAACGTGACATTATTAGATTTAGCACGTTATCAAACCGTGAAACGTAAACTAGATGGTGAATCTTGGTCTGAGACTATTGGTATTGATAGAGGTATAAACAGCCTTCTGAAAACTTCATTACGTCAAACTACCATAGAAAACTTTTTCTTGCACCCTTCCTGTAGTTGAAATGTTAAACTGTTAAGCAGGTATGTTGTAACAAATATTGGATTTTTTTCTTCTTTTACTATAATCATGTGCATCTACTTATAGGTCTAGAAATTAAGTTGTATTTTTAAAATTATAAAAATAATTTTAATAAAAGATAATTAACGTGAATTAAAGAGCATTTTATGGTAAATTATCTAATATGTGTATACAGTATGCCCACTAAAGTCCCTTCCCACCCTCTTAACTTTGGAACGGCTGCTGCTATATGCATAAAAGTGGTGTCTAGGTATAGTAAAGTAGCCATGCGCTATTGAATTAA